>LPNX011061417.1:103838-175014 GCA_001517045.1 Pseudotsuga menziesii | reverse complement strand
CTCTCTCTCTCTCTCTCTCTCTCTCTCTCTGACACACACACACACACACAACTATGTCTCCCCTTACCACTAACACCCACTAACCTATAACCTACAACACCTAGACACCCCCATAGAACTAAGGAACCCCCCCACCACCACCACCACTCTATCTTTATCTCTCTCTCTAACACACATGCACACACACATCCCTATGTTCCCCTTTACAACTAGCACCCCCTAACCTATCTCTTTGACACACACACATCCCTATGTCTCCCCTTACCACTAGCACCCCCTAACCTATCTCTCTGACACATACACACACATCCCTATGTCTCCCCTTACCACTAACACACCCTAACCTGTCTCTCTGACACACACACACACATTCCTATGTCTCCCCTTACCACTAAAACCTCCTAACCTATCTCTCTCTCACACACACTCACATCCCTATGTCTCCCCTTACCACTAACACTCCCTAACCTATCTCTTTCACACACACACATCCCTTGAGTTTTAAAACAATATAGTTTGGTTGAAGAGAGGGGGGGTGTTAAGGTGCAAAGACTAAGGGAGTGCTTGTTAATTCCCCTAAACAGTGAATGATCCCTTAGCTATACAACTACCTTCTTAAATGATAGTAAACACTATTCGAGTAAAACATGCACTCGTTTTATGTGATCAAAACGTGCCCTCATTTTTGTTAACAATAGTGCGTGCACATTTTGTTTCAGTATAAATAACAACAACCCCTATTCGAGAAACAATCTATCATATTTCACGCAAGTTTCACAGTCCACGCACAATTTTAGGTTGCAGATAGTGCGTTCATTCTCTTCTTCACCATATTATCACAAAATTTTGTTTTGACATCAAGCATCCCCATCGCAAGTGTCTAAGTATTGCTTGGAGCATGGTATACATTGAGGAGAAATAAATAAAGAATTAATTGAGCAAGAAAGAAACCAAGCTTGGGGAATCTCCCATTGAGGAGCACCATAGAGCATCTCCACCATTTTTTTCTTGCAATTGAGGTACATGAAAAGGAAACATTAACTTAATCATTGTGGTGGAGTATGTAGACACAATTGAGCAAGAAAGAAACCAAGCTTGGGGAATTTCCCATTAAGGAGAACCATAGAACATCTGCACCATTTTTTTTCTTGCAATTGAGGAGATAGAAAAGGGAACAATAACTTGGTCATTGTGGTGGAGTATGTATACATAATTGAGAAAGAAAGAAAACAAGTTTGGGGAATTTCCCATTGAGGAGCACCATAGAGCATCTCCACCATTAACTTTCTTGCAATTGAGGAGCTAGCAAAGGAAGCACTAACTTGGTCATTGTGGTGGAGTATGTAGACACAATTAAGCAAGAAAGAAACCAAGCTTGGGGAATTTCCCATTGAGGATCACCATAGAGAATATATACCATTATTTTTCTTGCAATTGAAGAGCTATCAAAGGCAACATTTTTCCCAATCTTCCACCTAACTTGAGTATCTACACACAATTGAGCAAGAAAGAAACCAAGCTTGGGGAGTCTCCCATTGAAGAGTACCATTGAGGAGCTAGAAAAGTCAACCTTCATCCCAATCTTCCCCTTAATTTGACTATTTAGAAATATTTGAGAAAGAAAGAAAACAATATTAGGTAATATCCCATTGAGGAGAACCATATATCATTGATCATTGTGGTGATGGGAAACTCATGCAATCGAGCAAGAAAATTAGCAAGCAAGAGGATACCCAATGAAATCCTTGAAGAAATTAGAGAGAAGAAAATAAATGGCATGACCAATCGAAGAGGTTTTATGGACACTCAACCAATTCCAGTTGTTAAGGATGCCATGGTTCTTCCTACCAATCCACATCAAGAAAGAAAAAACCATTTACTCGAGGAGCATTCGGTCTCCATATCAGTAGAAGAACGAGCACCACATGGCACTAATCAAGGAGTAAAACGTAGGTTCATATCAACGCCACCTGAAACCTTTGTATATTTAATTGGATGTGGACATACAAGTGAAAAAGTTAGAGAGACATTCAATGCCAAACGTATGCTCAAAGAAAACAATGTTGTTCAAACTACCCGGGAGGATTTCCAATTTCCACTGTCCGACCAATGGGAAGACACGGAAGGACATGAAGCTCATGTTCAAACGCCATACTGACTAGGTGATATGGTACAAGGTGCAGTTCCAACCTCCCTACCCGCATTAGCTACTTCACGCCGAATAACTCCAAAATGTATACATATCGATGAAAGTCTCATTGGTTCGCTTGCATATCAATCTCAACAGATAATTGTCAACTATTTTGATTCTAAACGTGATGGAGATAAATGTAGATTATTTATATCATTGTTAAAATCTAGGTATATGACTGTTGTTAAAAAAAACTTAAGGATAAATATGATAATAAGTTCTGAACCAAGTTCTCATGTTGTCAAAAGATTAGTAGATGCATGTACTACTATTGGAAAGAAATCACATTCAAAGGATCGCAATGCAGCTCATCGTGTGTTGTCACAATCAATCGTGAACAAAAGAACCAAGTCTCTTTGACTTCTTAATCCTACATACAAACTTGTAGGATTGGATATCAAAGCACTCCATAGGTATTGTTCTAGAAGAGAACAACTTGACTCTAGTCAAACAAATGTCTAGTCCTTCATTGGCAGGTTTCCACGCTTCGATATGAAGCTCATTGATGCAGTAAAGGGACTAGTGCAAGAGTTTTGGTGTGACAATACTAGACCTTCATCCAACCAAAAAGATGTTCTAAAATTGAGAAGGGGTTCAACGGATCGTGAGCCTCACATTAAACATTTTCTTGACATGACACAAAAATAATTATATGAGAGATTTAGGCATGAACATAATGAACTTACCTTGGGCCAAAGATCCTTTGAGAAATGAAAACCATGGTATGTTAAAATAAACACAACTCGTAACACATGTTGTTATCGATATCACTTTGAATACAGTTATTATTATGACACATATATAAATATATTGTATTTATTGCATAACATTCTTGTGCAGGAATGCTCAACTACATTTCCACTGACATCATCTAGAGACTTTATCCATAGCATTTTGTGTAGAAGGATAGAAGGTTGCACATTTTATCAAAGGCCTTAGGTAGATGGGACATGCCCAAGGTGTGGTGGAATGAAATTTTTGGACAAATGCATACATGTCACCGATGAGCATGAACTTGGGAGACATGAAGTGAACTTGCAGTCATTCAAATATGTCACATATGATATCAGTGGAGGGAATGAAAGAAAAAAAATACAATTGGTCACCTCTCAGGTTAGTGACAAATTCCTGAATAGTATTTTTTTCTTCATGTATTGCTACTTCCTATATGTAACAACCTATTGATCTGTACATATTTCTTGTTGATCTACCAGGTACTAGTATGCAACTTCATGGAGGAATTCTTTGAAAATACACAACAGTATGTAAAGCTTGTACATGTGGATCATTGGCAAGATGAGCAGTTTAGAACGTGCAGGGATACATTTCCTATTGGAACTATATTATTAGTGGTCAATTTTGTAGAAAACTACACTCTTCAACTATAGAACGATATTCAAAGTCAATATTATCACTCGGACTAGGTCAGGATAATGTTCCATATCACCTATAGACATGAGGTAGATAGTACTGAAGAGAAAAGGGTTATATTGAAGGAGTATCACTTTTGCATAAGTGATGACATGTTTAATGACTTGTATTTTGTACAACATGGATTTCAATTGTTCTACAAACACCTAGAGGATAACAATATACAGATGGAACAACATTGGATTTGGTCTGATGGTTGTGTGGGGAAATTCAAAAAATCATCTATCTTCCAATGGTTGTCTATTCTCCACAAGAGGAACAAGGTGCAACATATTTGGAACTATTTTGAGACTGAACACGGAAAAGGGGAACATGATGGAGAAGGTGCATGCATCAAGACTACATTACATAGGCAAGAGATAAAATTTACAACTATTTCTATCATCTGAGATGCAAATACCATTGTTGTGTGGTGTTCTTCAGTGATGGGGAAAGGAACTAGAAGGAAAGAATACCAATCATCTCAAAAAGCACATGTACATAAATATTTTTGGGAGGTGCTCAATGTAGATTGATCACACCTATATGAGTGCAAGACCATCTAAGGAACTTGTGCATTCCATTTAGTTAGAACATTAGATAATGCTATAGTTGAAATGTGGACAAGGAAACTCTCTTGTTTTTGTTATCCATGTAGCAGTGGTGAATTAGACAACTATGAATCCACGGATTGGGTTGATAGCTAGGATCGTGTATCACTCCCCATTGCTCAACAAATAATTGTAGGATTATCCCAGTTGGAGGAGGGCCAATCAATTATTTCACATGAATGATGACCACATTTCAAATCTCAAACAACTAGGTTCGACTATTATGTTGATAACTTTGAAATGTTTTACGACTAGTTGTGTTTAGTTAGCTGACCCCTAGGTATGCACTTTATTTTATGTAGGGAACATATACATAGTGGTTTTCCTGAGAGGAAATAAATGGCACATTGAATATTAGTTGGCATGTTGCTTGGATGGGAAGAAGACCCTCATTGTCTCATTAAGCGACTCCGAGGGAAATGCTTTTCCAATTGGGTCGATGGTTATCAAAGGAGAATATTTGACATAGGATTCCCACGCATGAAATAAAAAAGGTTTGTATTTGAAATATATAGACCAGGTCAAATCATGTACCATTATACAAACTTAGTTATTGGCACAAATATCCAACTACAAACAATGCCAAGCGAGAACTCATCAAAGTCACGATACTTGTTTCCTTACTCCAAGCACAAGAGGCTAAAGAATACCGTTACTATTAGAGGTGATCCCGATGGTCTATCCAAATGACCATAGGTAGGTAGTCAAGTATGTGGTAGTAATATGTTTTGGTTTCATCGTCTCATTCATTATTTACAGCTCGATAGATTGAGCGCTTGATAGATTGATATATTCAATGGACTTCTACAACTTGATAAATTAAACTTGAGATTCATCATGGATTTGTTGTATTAGATTGATAATCACATTACTCATGCCGTATAGCCCAATACCATTATCTACCACTCTATATGGGATATGTCTATTGTATTTGCCTTGAATCTCGAAGTTGATCCTATAAGGACATATTCTTGAATCCTATAATTATCTCCTTGAATCTGATAATTTGTTTCTCCATGGAAGACATGTAGTTAAAGATTGGTAATCCTATCCTAATATCCATTTCCAATCCTATCTTGCAAACCCTATATCCAATCCTAGTAACTCTAGTTTGCACCGTAAACCATAGTTTGCATTCTAAACCATAGAAACCATAGTTTGCTCAGTAAGGGAATGCCAAATTTTTGTACATAGGGGTCAATTTCGTATATTCCTCGACCATGAATGTGTGTCTCATGTTTCAACATAGAACCTTCCTAAACATTCCTATATGACCCACTGGAACCTCATTTTGATGCATGGTTTCCATTCTATGCCCTGGGTAGGGATTCAACAGGTGTCTCTAAAAGCCTATAGGAGGTGGGATTCAATGTGCCATAGAATGATGGTCATGGCTTGGATCGATGAACCACCAAATACATTGGATTTAGGACATCAAGATAGTGCTAGGGGTGGCCATATACTCTGGTTCCATGGATAGGGGATCATTTTTAGGTCAATTTTGGAAACTAGGGTTTTTATAAAAAAGGGAATGTCAAATTTTTGCACATAGGGGTAAAATTTACATATTCCTCGACCATGAATTTGTGGCTAGTGTTCCCACATGGAACCAGCCTAAACAAACTTGCATGACCCACCAAAAATCCATTTTGATATACGATTTCCATTCTATGCCGCAGGTAGGTATTCAATAGGTGTCTGTGAAAGCCAATAGGAAGTGGGCTTCAATGTGCCATAGAATGATGGTAGTGGCTCAGATCAACGAACTGATAAATCTGTTGGATTTAGAACATTTGGATAGTGCTAGGGGTGGCCCTCTACTCTCGGTCCATGAAAAAGGGATCATGTTTTAGGTCAATTTTGGAAACTAGGGTTTTGTTCAGTAAGGGAATGTTAAATTTTTACACACAGGGGTTAGATTTGTATATTCCTCGACCGTGAACATGTGTATATAATTCCCACATTGAAAATTCCTAAAATTGCTTGCATAAACCACCAAAACCTTCTTTTGATGCATGGTTTCCATTCTATGCCCCAGGTAGGGATTCAACAAGTGTCCCTGAAAGCCCATAGGAGGTGGGGTTCAACATGCCATAGAATGATGGTCATGGATCGAATTGAAAAAATGTCGACTTCGTTGGATTTAGCACATAGGGATAATGCTAGGAGTGGCCCTATACTCTGGTTCCATGGATAAGGGATCCTATTTTAGGTCAATTTTGGAAACTAGGGTTTTTCTCAGTAAGGGAATGCACAATTTTTGCATATAGGGGTCAAATTTGCATATTCCCCAACCATGAATGTGTGTCTAGTGTTCCCACATGGAACCTAAATAAACACAATTCCATGACCCACCAAAACCTTGTTTTGATGCACGGTTTCCATTCTATGCGCCAGGTAGGGATTCAACAGGTGTCCTTGAAAGCCTGTACGAGGTGAGATTCAACGTGCCATAGAATGATGGACATGGCTCAGATCTATGAACCATTGACTGCGTTGGATTTAGGACATCGAGATAGTGCTAGGGGTGGCTCTCTAATATGGATCCTTGGACAAGGGATCATTTGTTAGGTCAATTTTGGAAACTAAGGTTTTTACTGAGTAAGGGAATGTGAAACTTTTATACATAGGGGTCAAATTTGAAAATTCCTCAATCGTGAGCATGTGGCTAGAGATCCCACATGGAAAATACCTAAACATGCTTTCATGAACCACTGGAATCCCATTTTGATGCATGGTTTCCATTCTATGGACTGAGTAGGGATTCAACAGGTGTCCCTAAAAGCCCGTAGGAGGTGGGATTCAATGTGCCATAGAATGATGACCATTGCTCAGATTGATGAACCATCAACTCTGTTGGATTTAGGACATTGGAATAGTTCTAGGGGTGTCCCTCTAACCTAGGTCCATGGACAAGGGATCATTTTTTAGGTCAATTTTGGAAACTAGGGTTTTGCTCAGTAAGTGAATGTGGAATTTTTGCACATAGGGGTCAACTTTGAAAATTACTCAACCATGAAAATGTGGCTAGTTTTCCCACATGGAACATTCTTAAACATGCTTGCATTACCCAGTGAGATCCTGTTTTGATGCACGGTTTCTATTCTATGCCCCAGGTAGGGATTCAACAAGTGTCCTTGAAAGCCTATAGGAGATGGGATTCAACGTTCCATACAATGATGGCCATTTCTTGGATCGATGAACCATTGACTTCATTGGATTCAAGACATTGGGATAGTGCTAGGGGTGTTTCATAGCTCTAGGTCCATGGAAAAGGGATCTTGTTTTAGGTCAATTTTGGAAACTAGGGTCTTGTTGAGTAAGGGAATGTGAAATTTTTTCACATAGAGTTCAGCTTAAGGGTGAGTGTAGATCTTCTCCTCTTGAAAAAATACTTGTTGAAAACTATTATTCCATGTGTAGATGTTGAGAATTCTGTTACATGTTGATAAGTGTTGAACTTGACTTATTTCCCATCATTTTCAAGCAAGAAATATTAATTGTTTGTGTTTTAATCAAGGAGAAAGGAGTTGTCAATATCTATGTGGAGGTGAATTGATCTTAGGATCTCATATCATTCATGAGATTGGAAATTCGAAAGAAGGTTGTTTCCATATTAATTTATCTTGGTCATCAAAGAGATGTGAGCATTTGTATGATGAAATCCAGGAGGATACAATGCCATTACGTTAGTAACCATGTAATGGCACATGTTTAGAATAAGTGGCCAACCTATTACACCAAGTGGCCAACCTATTACACCATTATCACAAAATATATATCTTCACACTACGAATGTTTCGAATAATACTCCATAAAAATAAATTTATAAAACAAGATTCATAATAGTACTTCTCCAATCAATTTAAACTATAATAAAATCACACATAATTTTCATCTCTTCCAAAGTTGTTCCTTGAGGCCATTCATCAAATGCCATGTACATTAACAAAATGATAAAATAATGTGCAGGATATACAAAATGTGCAGGATATAATCATAACCATTATTTTGAATCAACCTTATACTCAAATACTTTTAGGTTTCATGTGTATCCCATATATTCATTAGATGAAAGACATCATGACAAACACCAATTTCATTTATGTAGACCACACAGGTGCATCACTTAGGTGTGTCAACTTCATGCATCCTTTAGAAGTTTGTTAGGTTGTTATGTGGGTAAGGTGATTTTGTGATATACTTAGTTGGATCAATTACTTAGTTGTGTTGGGTGCTTATGTGTGTTAGGTATGTTCCATCTTTGTGAATACAAGTTAACATTGTATATGCAATTGGATTGTGTTAAAAAACAATTGAAATGTACATTTTTGTCATTACGTAATATTGTAATTGTGTGTTGCTCTCAAATTTATAACTGATATCTCCATGCAATCATAAAATCTATAAAAATTTGGGAATATTACACATAGAAAAATTCTTGGCCACATGTGTATAATCACACTTAAAAGGCTGAACCATGAATATCTCAAGAGCCTTGATATGAAATATTTTTTATATCATGAAAGTTTATAATACAAAAATAGAAGTCCCTTATATGGTCTGTCAATATACAAGTACCAAAAACATATTTGATGTGCATGCAAACAAAATAACATCTTTCCTAGACCGTGCCCCTATACTCTAACTTCCTCTTGTACAGAAAAATACATATTTGTCCTGGACTAACAAATCAAAATTCTAAGTTTCTCTTGTTTTTTCCCGACACTGATGCTTGTTGCCTCTGTCCACGACCATTGTGCATCTGTGGTGACTACAAATCAATGGCACTATTTCTTGATAAGGTAAATGAAATAGTACTGTCCATCAATAACAAATCTTGAAAATTTAAAATACGACTCAATTGTACATAAAAAAACACTCAATGCATCCATTCGAGGTATAGATGCATATGGTGTCTTCCTCCTTGCAGAGAGTTTCTATGCAATGCTTCTCTACGAATAAAAAAAAATATGTCAATTATATCAACAATTATCAACATGTACATGAACGAGAAAGTACTAATAAATTATGTGAAAAATGAACATCTCACCGAAAAAATTTGTTCTTGGGAATGGGACTGGGTTTCTTCAGTATTAAGAGGAGCTGTAGGTTGAACATAAACTTCGGTCGCATGCACTAATGGACCAGGGTGTGGCTACATTCACCAAATGATAAAATAGTTAGACATCGTGCATGTCCATAGACAATAAAAATGAACTATACAATTACAATTATTCAAGTAGATGTACCTTTGTGTGAATTATCCCTATTGTAGATGCAACATTGACTGCAGCATAAACAACCCCACTAAGGTATTGCACGGATGACTCTACATGCTGATGCTATAAACATGCGAAAATAACATTAAGAAAAACTAGTTGTGAAGTGAATTCAAAGCTAACCATCAACTTCCATTGGAAGTGTGTATATCACCATGGGATTAGTAAGTTGATCATCATGGAAACCAACTCTTATTAAGGAAGAGGGTCATCTAGTGTAAGCAACCTGCTTATCTACGTTTGGACTATGGGGAGATCCAAATGAAAGAGGCGGTGCAGGGATTTGCAATGATGTATGTAATCATAAAATGTTGCCATAGTTAGACATGGACTTGAATGGACGGAATAATATGTACTGAAAAAGTAACATGTTGTAATATACTTACCCCTTCCTGGGACATATCTCCCCCATGGGAGGGATGCTTCTAGCAATTTATTGCCCCTCTTCAGATCTAGATAGCATCTTCAAGTTTAAAATTTATAAATATTATCAATCTATAAAGGAGTCACAAAGGAGTGTACAGTAAGAAATTTAAATAATTTGAAGAAGATTAAGTGATTAACCATGTACTTACATTCTTCAGTTAATCATAAATTCCAGTTGGGAGTATTTCATTAAGATCAATGTCTTCAGTATCTGGTTCTAAATGGGGTACCTGGAACTTCAAAAATTATAAATATTAGACAATTTAACAAATTAATCAAGACTAACACATGCATTAACAAAATGATATGTATTAACAAAATGAAACAAGTTTAAATATTACCTCAATGTTGGATGTTTGGGCCTTGGATACAACCACAACAGGTGCACTACCACCCCGTTGAGACGCATCAATCTCCTGCAAGAGTAAAAATTGCATATATTACAAATATTTTAATATGTGTACAATATGGAAAAATTAAAAACTGAACAACAATAGAGTTTTAACAATGTCCTTACCTGACCACCAGTCATCGTAGAGGTACCATGTCTTTGTCCAAGACCATAATAGGATTGACCACACGTTGTGCACACATGTGGCTCGATATGAGGCACATGGGATGTTGGTCTATCCCCACCAATAGATGGTCCTCTACCACCAAAAGCTGATGGTTGTACCCCACCAGAGGAGCATGGCGCTTCCTGGTCAATAGTTGTCATGTGTCGAGAAACCATCTTAGCTAGAGTCAGAAAAACCTCTTGTTTATGGGAAACCATATCATGTGCAGGAGGGATGTCTTCCATCGGTAGCTGGGCACTAGGTGCAGGTATCTGTCGATTGGAATCTCTATGCCTAGCATTGGGTTAGTTTTGGGGAATCCCCCTACCAATTCCATGGAATCCCAACATGTCAAAATAGTTGACATAATTCCCCATCACAAAATATGCATACAGCTTCCGAAGGAAGTACAATGGTACTTCCCTATGTTCAGGTACACAGGGTACTCCCAAAGGACCAAACACCTTGAGCAACCGCTTCACACAAATAGATCATAGATCAACACACCGATGTTTGTCACATGGTTAAAACCCTCAAGAGGGAAACAGTTCACAGCCCCAGCCAAATAGCTACTTGGAGCAATTTATTATGCAAAAGAAAGAAAGTTGCATGAGCTTCTCATAATCGATCAACTATCCAAGGACCCTCCATGCTCTTTAAATAGAGATCATAGACCAATCGGGTGTTAAGCCACAGATCAATGGTAGGTATGATCTAAGAGAATTTGAACTGTCGCATCACTCTATGTCTAGAACATATCATGACCGTTGAATTAGATTATTTACAAATCCATACTAATGCATACGAAATAAACACACTTTTACCTAACGAATATATTACACAAGTTGATATTAACTAACTTCTAAGTTTCTAAATATCCTAACATCCCCCCTTAAGAACAACTTGGGATAGGATTGAATGATTTACAAAAGTGACACTATTAGGAAAAGGAAGGAGGCATTAGATCCTATCCCCCCTTAAGGACACATTCGTGAACTCCTAACATAGACCAAAGTTTAGAAAACTTTGCTTTTGTAAGAGACTTGGTGAAGATGTCTACAACTTGATCATCTGTAGGGAAATAGAGAACTTCAATAACACTATCATGAACAAGATTTTTGATGAAGTGCATGTGTAGCTCAATGTGTTTGATGAGCTGATGTAGAACTGGATCTTTGGCAAGCTTGATGGCACATTGATTGTTGTACCAAAGTGGAGTAGGTTGCTGCTGCTCGAATCCTAACTCTGAAAGGATCTGTCGAAGCCATAAAGCTTCCTAAATAGCATTAACTGTAGCTCGATATTCTGCTTCTGCTAAAGAAAGAAAAAGAGCTTGTTTTTTCTTACAAGCCCAAGTGACAGGTCCAGATCCCATACTAAAAACATAACCTGCAGTAGACTTTTGATCATTAGGATCACCGGCCCAATCTGAATTAGTGAAACCAACCAACAAAGGTTTCCCCCCTGTACTGTAATGAATCCCAAATTGAATTGTACCTCAAATATATCGAAGTATTCTTTTTGCTTCTTTCCATTGACTTTCATGAGGAGTTTGCATATAACGGGAAACACAACCAACGGCAAAGGAAAGGTCAGGATGGGGATGAGTCAAGTATAAAAGACTACCAACAAGCTGACGATACAAGGTGGCATCTACTTCAGGGGAAGTACAAGTGACAGAAAGTTTGACTCCAGACTGGAAGGGAGAAGGGGCTGGTTTACAATCTTCCATGTGGAAGCGACGAAGAAGGTCACAAGCATATTTATACTGGGAAAGAAAGATTCCTTCTTTGGTTTGCAAGACTTGGAGACCCATTTACATCTAACAATTTCCTTTTGGAAGAGGAACAAGATCCCAAGTATTGTTCACCATTAAGGAACGATATTCTTCATCCATAGATACATCCCAATCTAGATTTCCTGAAGCTTTTTCAAAATTTTCTGGATCATGATTCTTAAAAACTTGATCCAAAAGAGAAGAGGCTCACTAAAACTGAGAACGTGTTCGACGTTGATCTTTAGGATCACCGGCAAGATCACCAGCTGCTTCACATGTTGAACAGACCCATCGAGGAAGTATTGGTGCTGGTGCAATGTGAGGAACATGAGCAGGTGGAGGTGGATTTTCATCCTCATTGTCATCATCAGAAACTGGAGTTGGAAACCTGTCAAGGAAGTTGGAAGAACAAGAAGAAGGCACAATCGCTGAATCAGGCTCGCAGGCCAAAGATGGCACACCTGCCAAGTTAAGCTTGTAGGCCAAGATATTTTCATCAAATTTAACATCTCTTCTAATGATTATATCATGTGAATGGGGTTTAAGAAGTCTATAACCTTTTACATCTTCAGAATATCCAACAAACATGCACTTTTCACTTTTAGGCTGCAATGCTTTCCATTTGTTATCCGGGATGTGAGCCCATGCTTCACAACCAAACACACGAAAGTGACTTACATCTAGTTTAATTTTGCTCCATGCTTCTTCCAGTGTTATACCTTGTAAAACTTTAGTGGGTGTATGATTATCTATGTAATTTGCACAATTTATGGCCTTAGCCCAATATTGAAGACTTAGTCCCTTAGATTGGATCATACAATTAGCCATTTCTTTTAAAGTGCGGTTCTTCCGTTCAACTACACCATTTTTTTGTGGTGTATATGGAATAGTGTGTTGTTGTTGGATTCCTTGTTTAGTACAGAAAGTAATGAACTTGTTTTTAACATATTCTCCTCCATTGTTAGATCTTAACTTAATAATTTGATGACCAGATTGTTTTTCAACAAGGGCCTTGTAGGACAAGAACATGTTAAATACTTCGCTCTTAAGTTTTAGGAAGTAAACCCAAGTGCGTCTGGAGTAGTCATCAATTATGAAAGTTAAGAAATATTTGAAACTAGAAAAGGATGTAGATGGAAGAGGACCACACAAGTTTCTATGCACAAGCTCCAAAGGAATCGAGGCATGCCAAGAGGAACATTTGTCAAAACTGTCCCGATGATGTTTTTCGAGTACACAATTGGAACAAACACCATCCTTGCAAGATACCATTGGAAGACCAGTCACCATATTGTCTTTACATAGTTGTTGCAATGAGAGATAATTTAAGTGACCAAATCGTTCATGCCAAAGTTTGCTCAAGTTATCACTATGAGCAACAAAAACTGAAAGAAAAGGTGATGACCCAAAGTTGTTAAATTTGTACAACCTGGTAATATCATCAACAATTCCAGTAGTAAGGACATTTTGAGTATTTTTAAAATCCTTGATTAAAACTTGGTGAGGTGTAAACGTTACAGTTTTACCTTCATCTGAATGAGTAATTTGATAGACTGATAACAAATTGCAGGAATTTTTTGGAACACATAGTACATCACTAAAATGACCATTTTCTACTGGAACTGTTCCAAAACCTACAACACTTAGAGATATATCATCACCAACAAATATTTTTTTGGTGTTACATTCATGCATAGTAGAAAATATGGCTTGATCCTTAGCCATATGATAAGATGCTCCAGAATCAATAAGCCATTTATTTGAAGTATAAGAGTAACCAGAAGCACAAAGTGCATGTCCATGAGAGTTAGATTATGAAGACAAATCTATGCTGATGTGGTGCTTCTTCATTACTGCTTCCAAGGCTGCCATCTTCTTGAAACACTTAGATTCATCATGATTATCTTTCCCACAAAACTTGCAATGGCACTCAGTCTTCTTTCCTTTTTGCTTGGATCCTTTGTCATTTTTTAAAGGAGTTGACTAAGAGGGTTTGGGACCCTTGTTGTTTGGATTATTATTGTGAAAATTATGTTTCTTGAGAGGCATGGACTTTTCTTTCTATTGGGACAATAAGGCTTTCCCAGATGTATCTTCATTATTAATTATTCCAAGATGAATGAGTTTATCTTGCTCTCTAATTAAGGAATCACAAAAAAATATTCAATACTAGGATCTTGATAGCTAGATGCAGTCAAGGATTCTTTCATAGAATAAAATGTAGATACAAAAAAAGAATATGTGGGTCCAAGTTTGGAAAGAATATGCTTCTTTATTAATCTTGCATTCTGCACATAAGAGTATAAGAGTCTTATACTTAGATAAATAGTCTTGAATGCATGAAAAATAATTTGGACTCAAAGAAAGAAACTCATTCTCAAGTTGATGACCCTGAATTTCATTGTGTTTACCAAACACAAATTCCAACTTTTTCCAAGCTTTATCAGGTTCATCAATTCCAGATATGTGGAATCACAAATCAGTAGAGATTGAAATCTCAATGAATCCACGAGCTTCATCACATCTATTTTCCCATTTAATTTTCTTATCATCATCAGTGGGTTCTATTTTTTTCCCTGAGGTTATCCTGAAAAGTCCCTTACTTCGTAGAACATCCTCCATACGAGATTTCCATGAGAAATAGTTAGAACTTGTAAGGATAATATCACAAGGGGCGGCCATACTGTAAAATAATGGCTGAAAAAATAGAAACTAACTATCTGGTTGCAAAGAGCTCGAAATAATATGCGGTTTAAAAAAAATGGCATTGAAAACTGATTCTGGATGATGAAATTATGCTTGATCAAAGAAAATGTTGAAAATGTCCCCAATAATGACATGGCAGATATTAACTTGACCAACTAAAAAAAAGAAGCCCCCTCTTCCCAAGATCAACTTTTGACAATCACTTTAAACGGCATTGAAAACTGATTCTGGATGATGAAATTATGCTTGATCAAAGAAAATGTTGAAAATGTCCCCAATAATGACATGGCAGATATTAACTTGACCAACTAAAAAAAAGAACCCCCCTCTTCCCAAGATCAACCTTTGACAATCACTTTATAACAAAGTTTCTTTGAAGTGAATCACTTTTGTAGAATAAGTGAGGTTCACTTTTACAATAATGTTACTTTTAAATAGTGCGGCAATAAATTAAAAGACTTAAGTGACTAACTTTTTATTTTATTGTATTTATGTGAGATGTACTTTTACAATAAAGTAACTTGAAAATAGAAATTGCATGCACTAAAAAGTAGCTTGATAAGACTTGAACTCAAGACCTATTAAGGAATAAAGCAACTTTCAACCAAGTGAGCTAAGTTTAAAAGGTACGTAAAAGAATGGAAAGAGGAAGGGGTTTTTTTTTTATCTTCTCTCTCGTTCTCCGTGCTTGCCATTTTTTTTCTGCAAATCACAACAACAAAAAACAAAAAAAACTTTTTCCACACAATCGGGTTAGATATTGGTTAGCTTACCCAGAAAGTGTACGTTTTCAAGTTTTCTCGTTGTTTCTGATTTGTCGTAATCGCACAAGGTGCACGACAAAGAGCATACGTAACTGAAAAGACAAGAAAAAAAATTTCCTTGCTATTTCTGATTCGCCGCGATCACGCAAGGTGCACGGCAAAGAGCATACACAGTCAAGGAAGGCAACAATCCGATACTAAAACAAAAAATATCTAATAATAAAACTAATAAGATATGAGAGATTTAAAAAAACAAATCCATCATTATAACATTATACCTTCAGATTTGCCGAAATGGGTGTTTCTGGAACAAACGAAAACCGTTTTCGATGAAACGAAAACTATTTCCTAATGAAAATGATTCTCTAGATGCAATGGAATAGATTCCATAAGTCAAAAATGAACATAAAATCCAGAACCAAAAACCCTTTCAAAGTTTCGGCAACACCGGTTCCAGATCTAGATCAAAACCGAAAGGGACTCTTCATAAAAGCTCAGATACCATGTTTAGGTACACAGGGTACTCCCAAAAGACCAAACACCTTGAGCAACTACTTCACACAAATAGACCATAGATCAACACACTGATGTTTGTCACGTGGTTAAAACCCTCGAGAGGGAAATAGTCCATGGCCCCATCCAAATAGCTACTTGGAACAATTTATTATGCAAAAGAAAGAAATTTACATGAGCTTCTCATAATCAATCAACTAGCCAAGGACCCTCTATGCTCTTTAAATAGAGATCATAGACCAATCGAGTGTTAAGCCACAGATCAATGGTAGGTATCATCTAAGAAAAGTTGATCCGTGATCACTCTATGTCTAGAACATATCGTGACCGTCAGATTAGAATATTTACAAATACATACTAATGCATACTAAAGAAGCACACTTTAACCTAACGGATATATTACACAAGTTGATCTTAACTAGCTCCTAAGTGTCTAAATATCCTAACACCCTATTGTTGTGCGAAGGAATGTCAAAAACCATGTACCATTGATCCATCCAATGGTATCTAATGGGTGGAAACGTGCACCACTCAATCGAAATATGTGGCCTGGTGCTCTCCGGAATGTCATCTGTCCCAGGAACTCTAAACAATGTATAATTGTGCTCTTTGGTTATTTGTATTTTTTATTATCTCATTGTAGCTCAAACCATCAGCATATTCTTTTCTTTTTCTTTCCCTATAGGATGTGATGCTATACAAAGCATCATTCGATCTGGCGATTATATCAAGAATAGACAACAATGAATCTGACAAGGACCAACAGAGCTCATCTCCACCCCTCCAAGCATAACCAATCTCTCTAAGATGCCAAATAACCTTCAATATCTTGGCATTGTGGTCCATAGCAGTCGTTGCAATCATAAATACAAATAAAATATCATTAGAAAAATAAGCACATGATATAATGACATCTCTAAGCAAATAAAAGTGTAAAACTAATGTACGACAAATAAAAACATAAACTAAATCTATTATTAAATTTTAAAATTGATCTTGAATTTTACAGTAAAGATTAAATAGTTAACATATTTTCATTTTAAATTTATGTCCTAAATTCAAGTATTAATTCCAATTTCCATATGCATGTGTACATAAAAGGTCCTACATGCATATGTTGATTCGGAAGCTCCTCTAAATTATTTTAAGGTTTGGATTATGAAGTTTCGTCGAAATTGTGAGGCGTTGACTAATGCCCTTGTAGGACCAGCTCCCAGATTGTGGGTAGAGGCAATGGCTAGAGCCTAGAATAGGTGACATAATGTGTTATTGATGAATAAAATCCCAGTATAGGCAACGATTTTGTTAGATATGTAATTATTTGTTGTAGCGTGATGTTTTTTGGACTCCAAATTCTATTTAGCAGATTTTTGTTTATATGTAATTTGGGGCATGTATGGATTCCACTTGATGTTATTTTAGTTCTATGCACTCTTTCTATATACCCATGAGAGACTAAATGCATAATTGTGTATAGTGGCTTTTACGATTGCAATGTTTCCACTGGATTCTATCACGTATGATAGTATGTAATTGGCATGTAATTGAACACATCAACCTCCCAATGTATCTTGATGTTCGTAGAGCCTATTGTTGAACTTTGTTGTCTTGATATTAACTAAAAAGTACCATTCAGTCAAGTGGAAATATTTGTTAAGCATGGGAATCTTCTATACCTTATTTTAACACTTAGATTATAAAGTTTCATCAAAACTATAAGGTCTTTATTGATGTTCTTGGATGACCAACTTCGACATTTTGGATAGAGGCAAGGGATTTACCATGTTTGTTTATGTATTTTAGGGAAGATATGAATTCTACTTGATTTTTTTTAAGTTGTATGCTAGCTTGAAATATAGTTGACAAACTTTGCATATTTGTTACTTTTGGTTTGGATTCACAATGATGCTTGCAAATATACATATGCAAATAGTGAAGTTCATTTGTTTTTTATGAGTTAATTGGGGTTTTGGTTTACATTGGGCATGTAAATTACTTATGCAAACTTGCAACGTGCTTGACAAACTTTGCATATTTGTGAATTTTGGTATGGATTCACAAGGATGCTTGTGAATATGCATATGAAAATATTGAAATTGATTTGTTTTTTATGAGATAATTGGGGTTTTGGTTTCCATTGGGCATGTGAATTTTGGTAAATAGTCAAGATTATTTGGTTTTTATGATTAAATTGGGGTTTTGGTTTCCATTGACCATGTAAATTCCATTGGTTTTTTGGTTTCCATTGGCAACGTAAATTCCATTGGAGTTTTAGTTTCCATTGGTTTCCATTGGTTTCCATTGGCCACTTAAATTAAATTTTGGTTTAATTTCAAATTAGGGCAAAGAAAATAATGAATATAGGGAAAAAAACATGAGAGGATTTGAGGAAAATGCCTCGCAAAGAAGAGGTTGATCCTATGGTGGAGTTTCTTTCCTTTTTCTCACCCAAAATGCATTCTCCCTCACTCATTCTAGTCCAACGAAGCTCCAATCAGTGCGGTGTTGTGGCGAAAATGATGGGCTCAGCCCGTTTTAACCATAAAACAAGTTTTAGTAAACATGAGTGTGTTTTTGCAAAGTAAAATGGGATCGCGATTTGTAATAATAAAATGGGGGTGCATTTTTTTGTACTATCCTAATTGGCATGCATGTTGATAGCCTTGGGACTAGGCTTTTAGGGTCGGGATTGCTTAGTATGATTTCTATTTTATTGATCAAGAGTGATTGACTTCACTCTACCATTGCATCTAAAAGGTCCCTCGGCATTATGCACTTACCCATATATATATATATATATATATATATATATAGAGAGAGAGAGAGAGAGAGAGAGAGAGAGATTAGGGGTATGGGGATGATGTGGTTTGGGGCAGAGAAAGATATAGAGATCAAGGGGGTTAGGGGTTTATGTTTTTGGATTTTATACTACTATATTTATCATTGGGAAATCACCATAAATAAATACCATTAAAGAAAACCAATAATTCAAACAAGAGACAATCTATGACATTCACAAGTAACTATAAATAGACAAAGAAGTTTTGGAGTAACTTATCTAATTCCTCTCATTTGGACAAGAAATCCTTGTTTTGTTGTTTCTCCAATATTCTTACATAGATCTCCAATTACTCTCTAAAAATGAACAAGAGATAGCAAAGAGAATTTACAGTTGTAAAGATTATAATTAAAAATGAACTTGTAGAATTACACATCTAAACTTAAGAATTCTTAAGCAAGAATTGAACAATTTATATGGATCGAAAAGAGAATTATTTTATATAAAAATGAACCATAAGATACAATAGAATAATATTACCTGAATCTCCTTACAACACCTTTCTAAAACCAAGATCCGACTTCTTTCACCCAGGTCTCCAAATAGTGAACTTGTAATCTGAATCCTCAATTAGAAAGTATGTCCGAGAGAATCACTTCAATCCTCTGACATAATGGGGACCTATAAGAATGTTGGAATTTCAAATATCTAGATAAGGGATAAGGAATTTTTTAGATAGGATATCAGGGATTTTGTGGAATCTAGTTTTATTTGAACAATAAGAGAGTATTTTCTCTAACATGCTCAATTTTCCAAATCTAACCAAAATAAATACGTCTAGCTTTTCCTTTTACCCATTTCTCTTTTATACTAATGAGGGGGGAAATGTAGGAGTTATAGGAAGTAATTTATGGGATTCATGAATCAATATTAAATAACTTTTTACAACCCTCAAACAGGCACATACACAAGCTAGATCTAAGCAGGGCACATATATATTGATTGACCTACTTTAGGGAACATATGGCTTGGAAAATACAGTTTTAAGAAGTTTTCCAAGATAAAATATTCTTCATACATCACAAAGGATCAAATAAGTCTACAAAAGAGGGAAAGAGATAAGATTTAACCATCACAAGAATCTATTGGACTGGCATGAAAATTCTATAATGGATCCCCTATAATGTATGAGGTAAAAGTGGTAGATGATGCCCAAAATATATTACAATTATTCAAAATAAAGTGCAGAAGTAACATGGATAATAGTTCCCTAAATTATCCATAAGTGGCATCACCAACAAATCAAGTACCTTGTGGATTCATGAGGTATATAAGCAGTTATCATGGCCATGTAAATGAGTACATAGCGGATCCATTTAAAATGAGATCATATCCATGAAAGAGATATATTATGGACAATTTACCATTCATAAGTTTACTCATCCATGTCACCCTTTTCCTATATCTTGTGGCTTTTGTGAAAAAATTATTCTCGGCCATATCTTGGAATCACTTAAATATGTCATTTTTTAATGTTCCCTGGCCATAGAACCACACCTTGCTAGTAGACTTCCACCAAATATACCAATTATATGTGTTATATCCTTCAAGTTGCATTAAGGAACATTTATTCTTTCATCCTCAAATTGGATTTTATGTATGAAGAAACATTATTTAGCCTTATTAATCTAGTCTACACCATGTTTTGTCTCACCCTTTAACTTTTGTAACTCTAGTTTGAACCACATTAAATATATGTTCATCGTTTGCATTGAAATTTGCTGCAACTAGTTGACATTAAGGAGTCATAGGTGATTTGAATCCATGATCTTTTGTGGAATTTCTAGTCTAGAAGAAATGAAATGATAGTTAGTTGTGCTTGCCTAATGGGATGTGACTGGGTTGGATTGGGGGGTGGGTGTTGGCTAAGGATTCCCTTCTCTTGATGAAATTCTCTAGTCTTTAATCCCCACGTTTACTACATTCATAATTTTGGTGTCAATTTGCAATGTTATCTCTATTTTCATCTTATCCACCTTCATTTGCATCTCTATCATTAAATCTATGGTGATGTCTTGTCTAAGTTTTTGTGTTCACTCATTTTAGCTTAATATTTTTTGTTTCCATCTCTCTATAAAGTATTTTGTAGTTTACTGAATTTCCCCTTTAGATTGTTGATTTTCTTGAAATCTCATTCTGATTTATCCATCATGGAATTCATGTCCATTTTTTTGTTGTAATCGGAGAAGTGTTCTTCAAACCAATTTTGATTGAATTTCAGCTATTTTATAGAAATTTAAAGCAAAAAAAATACCCAGTATGGCATTTTTTTATGAAGTCTAATAAATATATTTACTAAGTTGATAAAAACAAATTACTAAGTTGATAAAAAAATATTCGATTTTATAAAGAAATATTTATTAATTTTAATAAAAATATTTTACTAATTGATCATTTTTATTCGAGGGGAATCAAAAGAAAAAATATGACTCTGAAACGAATAAATTCTGCATCATATAAATTGTGTCGTATGTGTGAAAAATAATCAGATATTACAAAATAAATGTCTCGTATATATATCGTATTGAACACCATTTTACTAAGATACATTTATTTTTAACTCATGTACTTTCGTAACATGATTTCTTAAAATAGTTGATTAATTTCTTTAAATTTATCAAATATATTTTGTAATTATTAATTATTCGTATTTATTACTTTATTATTTAATATATATAACAAATCTATGAATGAAATGGAAAGTAAAATTAATGAATTAGTATTTATTTTTTCATAAAATCAGTAAGTGTCATTAACCACTCACGCTTTAGAGGCCATCTTTTTTACCCAAAGCTTAATGATTATCTTAATGTTCAAAATTTCTATAAATTGGTTGAGAGTTTGGTTCCTAATATTGTACTTATGCCTTCGAGGAATTGCACACTATTTTGCTAATTTGTATTCTTTTCATATAATCGCGTGCAACTTGCTTTCGAGGAATTGCTAATTTGTAATGTTTCCATATAACCCTTTGCATTTTAGGAATCTCTAAGGAAGAAGAATACCTATAGGAACCTGCAAAGTATTATATTTTAGGAATCTCCAAGGAAGAGTAATACATATAGAAACCTGCAAAGTATTCTATTTTAGGAATCTTTAAGGAATAAGAATACCTATAGAAACCTGCAAAGTATTATAATTTGTAAATTTTGAATATCGAAGAACTTTTCTTCGCCAAAGTTTGGAATTACTTAAAATTCTTCTCACATTCAATTAAGGACAGCAAGTCAAATTTATAGTTTCAAGAAACTAATCTACGGTTTGTGTCTAGAATCTTGTCTTCTATGTTCATTTTTCATTTTGGATAAATATAAGATTCTTGTTTTCTATGTCCATTTTTCATTTTGGATAAATATAAGAATCTTGTTTTCTATGTCCATTTTTCATTTTGGATAAATATAAATATATTATTTTCAAGTGAAAGAAACAGGTTTGTAACCATTTTTTATACATGAATTTTGATACAATCCATGGCACATCTGAACATTAAGATTAAGTAAATAACAATCCACATAAAAATTGAAACAAAATTATTGTAACGATTCTAAATGTACAACAATTTCATATGCATACGAACTAAAACAATGTCGGCGTGAGTGTTTTTATTCGTTAAATTTTAGACTTTATCTTTATAATTGTGCATGAAGAATACAAGTTGTCTCCCTCGTCTAAATTATACATTCAAGTTATTGTAATTATAAACTATTAAAACTTGAATGTCACTACAAACTTATGTATACACACACATATATGGGTTTACTCAAGCAATCATAATTAAATGTGAGACGAGATCTCTCTCCCTAAAGAATGGGGAAATCATGGGTTTCATTTATTGGTTAACACATATTTTGAATACCCTGTCTACAAAATTGCTAGATGTCAATCTCTCTTTGTTTCTAGAAAATGTTAGCTTCAGAATGCAAGTTATGCCTGAATTTTAAAGTTTTGTTTTTACTGTTTTGATGAATTGATACATACAATACACAATTGTCATGCCCTTCCTTGATATACTATGTCAGGAAATATTATCTTTGTCAATCACACTAATCATTTGTTGTTTAAACCACACGCTTTACATAATATTTTGTAACATACCCTTAAACGTGAACAGATCCTTGGGGTGTGCAGTATAAAAATTCTTCTATTAAATTATTCAATCACACCAATTAAGTTAAACTCATTGATTACTTAACCATATAATCATTCTTTAGAGATTAAGAGCCTACAAAACACAATTACCCAAATTCTAACTCACATAAGCCGCATTCTCAATAAATACTATAATAAGACACAAGCGTTATATTAGTCGCATGACAATCCTTTGAATGAAATGGAAATTACATATTACACATGTCCTCAAGTTATGTTCAACACACTCCATATCAAGATACCATAGATTGGATTCGATCTCCTAGGCACAATCGTCGGAGGTGAAGTATGAGTCTCCGGAGTCGGTTGAGGAGCAAACAACAAGATTAGATTATAAAAGAAACTAATTCATAAAATATGTATATGTACATATTACAAACTGATTTCACTATACTTGTCATCCGAATATTGTTCTAATTCCTTTCTAACATTGAAGCACATTCTCTGTAGCCACCACTTGAAAATCATGTTATTTCAATGTACATAATAGCACTATAAACAAATTATAATTCTAACAACATAAGCTACATAATATTCTAGAGACATGAAAAAGTATTTTTGTAAACAAGGTTAACCATTACAGAAATTATTCTAATATAAAAAGGACTTGTGCGAATGAAAGCACTCGTACGACTTTCCTCCCGACCACTGACTCCATTTGACGTGTGTTTTTTCTGCCTAGAGTCACCCCCGAGCTGGGCGACGAATCCACTAAGGTACAAGGTTATAAAATTGGATATTTTTTCTAGATTCAAGATAACTTGCTTATTAGATTCTTAAGCTGTCCATAGTCAACTAGGGATACAAATTACCATTAAAATATTTTTATAATCCAGAAACTAAGCAGGGAGTTCCCTACTCTTGTTCATTTAAGTTTAAAATGAAAACTTGGTTAAACCACATAAAAGGACTTCCAAACTGTAATGCAAAAACAACCAAAGGAAGGTCGCATCTTAGACCTGAAAATAATGATCAAAACGCAACCATGAAGAGGTCGTGGCACTGATTTTGAATTAAACTCGACAAAGTAAAATCGAGTTGTAGAAAAAAAAAACACATTCGATCCATACATGAAAAATCTTGTATACAAATCAAAACGCTAGTAGAGATTCCCAACGCTGGCTATGAGGTTGATCTCATAAAACTAATGTAGACAACACAAAACTGTAGAGTTCAGATCTACACTATATATAAGAGAAATACACAGGCACTGGAAAATATAAGAATGCTTGAGAAGGATAGAGTCTATTCACATGATACAGATCTAGTTTTCAGTTTGAAAGGTAGAGTGAATCCAAGTCAACACGCAGAGGATCTCATAATATGAATCTGGTTTTCAATTTAAAGTGTACAACGAAGTATAGAAATTCCAAACCAATATGTAGAGGATCATATAATGTATATCTTTTTTTTTAATTCAAAAGTATAGCGTTCCAAACCAACACGGATAGAATCATATAATGGAGATATGGTTTCTAATTCAAATAGTACAACGATTCGAACCCAAGTTTTCAATTCAAAAGTATAGTGTTCCAAACCAATACGCAGAGATTCATATAATAGGGATCTGGTTTTTAATTCCAATAGAACAACAATTCCAAACCAATAAGTAGAGTTAAATCATACCTTATTTGCAGATAATGGGAAGATCACATGCAGAGGCTAAATCGTGGAGCAACACAAATATCTAGGAAGGTCCAGCTCCATGACTCATTTCCTATAAAGAGGATCCTAGATTGGGAGTCGAGGTATTGATAACTCGCCCAATTCCATAACTTCCTCACCATTTTTTCTTCACCCAAGAAAGACACTACTTTATTCCCTCGCGTCCCCTCTAAGGAAATTGTAAGCTTAACTAAAAGGAAACTCCACTGATTTCCACGGAGACAAATGGAACAAGTATGCCTCCAAGTATATTTTCCATCAAGAGACAAATCCCTAAAATATCTCCAAGGGTATCATATCTCATTGCTTATGTTAATTTTATGTCCCCTATGTTAATACTCGACTATCCCGAGGCCAATCACCCTTAATGGATCCTTATTCCATCAATGTGCAATGTACCAACGAAAGAGTGTGCATCATGATAATTAATTAACTTGGTTCATAAACTAATCCTTTTAACTTTAAAAATGGAAGTGTTCTTCGTTTTCCTAAGGGCTTATCCCTTTCTTACTCACCCCTTTCTCTTCATGAGCAATCCACACTAAATTTATCAAGTAGTAGATGCTGATTTGGAAACGAATTTATTTATTTAATTTATAATATAGTTATATAGCATAATAACAGTAGTTTGTTTGAGTTAACTATACTAATTATTTTTCTTCAACTTGTTTGAAGTTAACATTCCTTAAAGGCTAAATATCTTTAAGTATTATTATCAATATCATCTTCCTTTAATAAAAATGCATGCTAAAGGAATGGTAAATAGTTAACTTTCTTCCATTATATTAGTGAGTAGAATACACTCATATGTGTTGCATGGTACGACCTTTCACTCACAAAGATCACTTATGTGTATTTACTTGCTTATTTTTCAAAATAGAGACATAAATTCACTCCTGCGGGTGATGCTTACTCACTTCCCTACATGTTTTTTAGGTTATTTATCCATAATTAGGTTCTGTTAGAATTGTTAGCATTCCCAAGGGATTCTCTTGTCATAGACCTCTCCCCCTAGGGGATTCATCCCCAATCATTCTTTAGTCATGCCAAGCTTTCAGACTCTTAACCTTATCAATTGTATCCACAACTTTATGAAGTTAGAATCAGTACTTACAGTGCTACTTTTACTTGCACTTCATGTTTCAGGTCAAGGTAGTAAGGGGATGTTACATCCTTTCACCCTTAGAATTAACACCATCCTCGGTGTTTCATGTACATTGAAATTTTTTCTTCATTCCTTCTATAGGATCTTATTGCTTACTTTCGTATCCTTTGTGATGTCCTCCAACTTTGTCTTTTAGCCTGTTCTCTACACAATATTATGATATCTTCCTGGAGTATTTTCATAATCATACATACCTCAAATTTTAACAATAGAATGCATAAGTAAAAACTATTGTACTTAACCTTTTCGGTGTGTCATTCCTTAGTGCAATTTCTTTAAGACACAATCTTCTTAGTCGATTCTTGTCTTGCTATACATAACTTGATCCTTAGATCAATAGGATTACATCAAGTGTTTTAGGTCACCCACGTGAAATATAAAATATACATGTGCATGTCTACTAAGATCCACAACATATACATAAATCAGAGTTCAACACTAAGTTTGATTTCATGATTCACAGCAGTTCCAGTATTCCTATTTATTCTATTCACCAATAGGTAAGCATATTACCACATAGGAACACGATTACTTTCAATGCATATACCTTTTACAAGAATTATTCTTTGTAAGTGACTTTCTGTTTTCTCTTGGATGTCCTCCAGCCAAGAAAACAGTCCAAGTCTAACAATACTCTAAGTACTAATCCAAGCTGTCGAACACGAGGAAAATACCCTTCTTCAGGTGTATCTCTTATCTATGTTATTCAGAGTGCTACACCAAGCTCAAGTGCTTCCTTTCCTAGACACCATAATACCTAGAGTTTCTTCACAGATCCCCCACTCTCGTGGAAGTCCTGTTATAGTGTGAATATATGTGGAAAGAAGTATAACCAGATGCTTTACACCTGGCTGTCCCCATAGGATGCATATTGGTGCCTAGCTAGCCAAGGGGAAAACATGTACCTCTTGTACATTCTTCTTTTTAGTTTCTCATAAAAATCAACTTTATATATACCAAATATCTCTCATATCATTTTATTATTTGCAGTCATGGGACCTTGGTTCCCATCATGTCTCTTTGTATTACTGCCATTACCAAATCCTGATACCTGCAATTATCCATAAATAGTTAGTCACAATATCATACCATCAAATTGTATAGCATCAATATTTCATGTAACGGTTTTCCGCCTATAAAATATTTCAATCAACTTTCAATTATGAACGATGAATATCTATCTATGTTGTTGTTTAATTTGTAGGCTTGGAAAATCAAACACATAACTTGCAACATAATAATTAACATTTACTTGTTCACAAAATTATGTGCAAAATCTAGATGGAACACTTTCTATCTTTATGCATAATCCTTGTGCACCTAACACTCATAATCTTGTTGTAATCGCATTGTGTCAATACACTCTATAGTGTCATGCAATTACATTTGTGTACTAGTTTCTTTTACTTTGATATATCCATTATTTATATTGCTCCTTCAGTACACTAGCCCTAACTCATACCTTATGTTTCATAAGATTGAAAATTCATATTAAATTTGTCAATGCTAATACTAGCTTAACTACATCATGTCCCCTCTTTAGACATTGTTAACATCATAGGTAAACTTGTGAAGTACCAAATTCTTCTAGTGAAATCTCGATAGGTTATTAAATGACTTGCATTTTTCTCAACATTATACATATGAATAATATGAAATTTTATTGCATAGATATGCACTTTTAGATTACCATTATCATTTTAATGCCTTCATTTCCTTATTGACATTTTTTTTAATCTCTATAGCATAATGAACCAAAATTTTCCAATGTGTACATGTTTTCTCATAAGAATGAATCATTCTTTCTACGCATAAGGAAATAATCATGTCAATAATTATTACAAGATTCTAAACATGGTACATATTCCCCAAGCAGATATTGACCTATTACAACCCAAAAGGTATTTCAAGTCACGACCTTCCATTTACAACTTCTCATATCAAAATCATTAGATAAGAAATTATTTCTTAAGAAATAAATGCAATTATAGAAGAACTTTTCTTTTTAGTCTCAATATATTTATATATTTATCCCTAGTCCAATTATATTCCATCATGTCACTTTCATTTCCAAGACCATTTATTTTTTTGTAATAGAATACACCAGAGGAGGTTCATAAAACTTATAATTGAATTCGTACTCGTATATTCCATAGTCATACATTGATCTAAGTTTTTAATGCATACCTTGCATCCTTTTCTTAGCAAAATTACTATGTTTTTCCAAAACTAGCAAGGCCCTTATCGGGCAAGATTACAATATGTGAAAGATGTAGTGATTTTGCTTAGCATTTTAAGGAGACATTCTTTTCCCAATAAAACTTTCAAAATATATCTAAATTGTATTACAAACCTATTAATAAAAGTTCGATGTATGTTAGCATCTCTAGACCAATATATATTGTTAGATTGACACATTTATTCCATACTAACTTATAAACATGCTTTATTACAAACTGTATTTATTTATCAAGATACAATTTCCTTATATTAGGACACCTCAATTTGTTAAGGAATAACACCCCTGGTTACTTTGGAACATCAAGGATAGGCCATAAGATTGGTAAAGAATCATCGTCTTTCTATTAATCATATACTTTGGCAAAATTTTAATGTGGTTATAACTTCTACATCCCTTTTCTACGATTGTTGCTTTTATTAATTTAGTTTGCATCTAAAGTTTTGAGAAGATAAGGACACTATTTAGTAGTCCGTAATCATTTATCATGAGGAGCCTATGCATTATGCAATTATCAAATTTACAAGAACTTCTCTCCTTCATGTTATCGATACTTTTCTAACGAAGAATTGAGCTCTACTCAAAACCATGAAAGAGTACTTATCTCGTTTGAGATGACTAAATCATCAATCTAGCTTGAGCATAATCGTCATCCATTTATATATTTCTCAAAAGAAATTTTGGACCCATCAACAAATTCTCTAAAAACTACAAGGGTAGTTCATTTTCATCATTGCATTTCCTACTATATGAATTCTTGTAATCCACAACACATTCACCATGTAGTAAAATGACAAGTAGGAAGAAACATAAGTACTAATGTTTTCTTTTCTAAGGGATCTTGTTGTAATCAACATTCAAATAGTCATTTCACTTCCATGACGAAAAATTTAAACAATAAGATTAGATATAGTATAAGTACTTACCGTTCACCATAAAGAATAATTGAGTAATCATGCAAGAGGGGATCCTTCCCTGATATTTATCCTATTGCTTCCTGCAACAACTCAATTCTTAGTTTTCCTGATTTGTACCTTTCAACCCATATAGGTCCAAGTGTTGTAACATGGGCTCTGATGCCATATGTAACATACTCGTAAACCTAAAAAGATGCTTGGGGTGCACAGTATAAAAATTATTCTATTAAAGTGTTCAATCAAACCAATTAAGATAAACTCATTCATTACTTAACCATATAATTGTTCTTTAAAGATTAGTATCCTACAAAACATAATTACTCAAATGCCAACTCACATAAGCAATTCTCAATAAATACTATAATAAGACACAAGTGTTATATTAGTCGCATGACAATATTTTGAATTAAATGGAAATTACATATTACCCTGTCCTTCAGTTATGGTTGACACACTCCATATGCAGATACCATAGATTGGACTCAATCTCCAAGGCACAATCGTCAAAGGTGAAGTATGATTCTCCGAAGTTGGTTGAGGAGAAAACAACAAGGTTAGATGATAAAATAAACTAATTCATAAAATATGTATATATACAAACTGATTTCACTCTACTTGTATTCCAAATATTAGTCTAATTCCTTTCTACCATCAAAGCACATGCTTTGCAGCCACCACTTGAAAATCATGTTGTTTCAATGTACATAATATCACTATAAACCATTTATAATTCTAGCAACCTAAGATACATAATAAGCTGGAGACATGAAAAAAGTATTTCTCTACACAAGTTTAACCATTATAGATACTATTCTAATCTAAAATGGACTTGTGCGATTGAAAGCATGCCTACAACTTTCCTCCCAACCACTGACTCCTTGGGCATGTGTTTTTTCTGCCTAGAGACACTCCTGAGTTGGGCAACGAATCCAATAAGGTAAGATTATAAAATTGTAGATTCTTTCCAAATTCAAGATAACTTGTTTATTAGATTCTTAACCTATCCATAGTAAACTAGGGATACAAATTACCATTAATTTTTTTTATAATCTAGACACTAAGCAGTGAGTTCCCTGATCTTGTCAATTTAAGTTTAATATGCAGAACCGGTTAAACCACAAAAAAGGACATCCAAACTGTAACACAAAAAAAAACAAAGGAAGGTTGCATCTCAGACCTGAAAATCATGATCAAAATGCAACCATGAAGAGGTCGTGGAAATAATTTTGAATTAAACCTGAAAAATGAAAATTGAATTGTAGCGATTTAATTCCCCATAACCAATTCTGACATTGGAGATATTGCAGACATACAACACGATGATAAAGGGGACATAGCAGTAAATAGATTCCCTAACTCAGACCTGGAAACTATACATAGAAAAAAAAACATAGTCGATCCATACATGACAGAGCTTATTTACAAATCAAAACACTGGAAAAGATTCCCAATGATGGCTATGAGGTTGATCTCAGAAATCTATTGTAGACAACAAAAAAATGCATAGTTCAAATTGATACTGTATATAGGAAAAAACAAGGGCACTAGAAAATATTCCTCCATACGGAAGAAAGGAAGAACACTTGAGAAGAACAGAGGATATTCACATGATACAGATCTGGTTTTCTATTCAAAAGGTAGAGAGGTTCCAAACCAACACGTAGAGGATCTCATAATATGAATCTGGTTTTCAATTCAAAATGTACAACGAAGTGTAGTGATTCCAAACCAATATGTAGAGGATAATATAATGGAGATCTAGTTTTTAATGCAAAAGTATAACATTCCAAACCAAAACGCAAAGAATCATATAACAGAGGTATGGTTTTTAATTCAAAGAGTACAACGATTCCAACACAAGTTTTCAATTAAAAAGTATAAAGTTCCAAACCAATATGAAACGGATCATATAATGGGGACTTGGTTTTTAATTCAAACATATAGTGTTCCAAACCAATACACAGAGGATCATATAATGGAGATCTAGTTTTTAATTCAATACAACGATTCCAATCCAATTTTTCAATTCAAAAGTATAGTGTTCCAAACTAATATGTAGAGAATCATATAATAGGCATTTAGTTTTTAATTCAAAAGTATAGCAGTTCAAACCAATACATAAAGGATCATATAATGGAGATTTGGTTTTTAATTCCAATAGTACAATGATTCGAAACCACTATGTAGAGTTAAATCATACCTTATTTGTAGATAATGGGAAGATCACATGCAGAGGCTAAATTGTGGAGCAACGCAAATCTCGAGGAAGGTCCAATTCCATGACTCATTTCCTGTAAAGAGTCTCCCAGATTGGGAGTCAGGGTCTTGATAACTCACCAAATTCCATAACTTCCTCACCGTTCTTTCTTCAGCCAAGAAAGACCCTACTTTCCTCCCTCGCGTCCCCTCTAAGAAAATCTTAAGCTTAATAAAAAGGAAATTCCACTAATTCCCACGGAGACAAATGGCACAAGTATACCTCCGAGTGTATTTTCCATCAAGAGACAAATCCCTAAAATATCGCCAAGGGTATTGTATCTCTTTTCTTAAGTTAATTTAGTGTCCACTATGTTAATACTCGATAATCTCGAGGCCAAAATCCCTTAATTGATTCTTATTCCATCAATGTGTAATATACCAATGAAAGGGTGTGCATCATGATAATTAATTAACTTGGTTCATAACTTAATCCTTTTAACTTTAAAAATGGAAGTATTCTTCGTTTTCCTAAGGGCTTATCCCTTTCTTACTTACCTCTTTCTCTTCTTGAGCAATCCACACTAAATTTAACCAAGTAGTAGACGCTAATTTGGAAACGAATTTATTTATTTAATTTCTAATATAGTTATATAGCATAATAACAATAGTTTGTTTGAGTTAACTATACCAATTAATTTTCTTCAACTCATTTGAAGTTAACATTGCTTGAAGGCTAAATATCTTTTATGTATTATTATCAATGCCAACTTCCTTCAATAAAAAAGAATGCTAAAGGAATGATAAACAGTTAACTTCCTTCCATTATATCAATAAGTAGAATACAATCATATGTGTTGTATCGCATTACCTTTCACTCACTAAGATCGTGTATGCATCTTTACTTGTTTTTTTGTCAATCTAGAGACATAAATTCACTCCTGCAAGAGATACTTACTCCCTTCCATAAATGTTTCTTAGGTTAGTTGTCCATAATTAGGTTTTGGCAGAATTGTTAGGATTCCTAAGAGATTCTCTTGCCATAGACCTCTCCCCCTAGTGGATTCATCCCCAATCATTCTTTAGTCGTGCCAAGCTTCAAGTCTCTTAACCTTATCAATTGTATCCACAACTTTATGAAGTTAGAATCAGTACTTACAGTGCTATTTTTACTTACACTTCGTGTTTAAGGACGAGGTAGTATGGGGATGTTACAATTTTATAATCTATGTGTGCGTATTAGCTTTGTTTCTTGGATTAAACTAGAATATCTTCCCCACTACATGTTGTATGTTATGCAATTTTATGTTACTTATGCTTTTGTATTTGTAGTTTCTTCTTTATGCATATAATACTACAACAAAAATTGGATTTAGCGTCTCTTTTTGCATCCTTTTTTGCGTCTAGACCATCTTTCAGTGTATTTTTCTTCATTTTTTTAACAAAATGGCGCAATTTCACGGGTTGGTGCTATTTTAGGCATTTTTTGTGTCCTTTTTCTAAATCTGGCACAAATTGTGGCGTAATTTGCATCGGGTTTTGTACCTGGTTATGTGCCAGGTTTTGCATTAGGTTTTGCGACAGGTTTTCAGCCTAGTTTTGCACCTAATTTTTGCACCTAGTTTGTCCATCTACTCTTGTTGTGCCCCCTTTTATGCCCATGTTTGCCTCAACTTTTATGCCCTTGTTTTCATCCACTTTTGCATCCTCTTTTACATCCACTTCTGCTTCTTTTTTTGCATCCCTTCATGCACCAAGTTTTGTATCAAAGTTTACATCTTGTTTTGAGTCTAGTTTTGCATCTTGTTTTGTTTCAGCCATTTTTGCATCCACTTTTGCATCCATTTTTTCGTCCACTTTTGCACCCATGTTTTCATCCCTTTTTTCATCCCATTTTGCATCCATGTTTACGTCTTTTTTTGCATCTACTATTGCATCCACTTTTGCATCCACTTTTGTCGCGTCCCAATTCACACACATTTTTGCCCTTACTTTTGCACCCACTTTTGCTTCAACTTTTGCATCCATGTTTGCATCTTTTTTTGCATCCAATTTTACATCAGTCATTGCATCCCTTTATGCATCAATTTTTGCATCGGGTTTTGCATTGGGTGTTACGACTACTTTTGCATCTACTTTTGTTGCATCCACTTTCGCATCCAATTTTGTATCCAATTTTACATCCATGGTTGTATCTACTTTTGGGCTAATTTTTTCATCATGTTTTGCTTCCATGATTGCATCATTTTTTGCATCACCTTTTGCATCCATTTTTTGTGCACCCCATTATTCACCCACTTTTGCACCTACTTTTGTTTCATCCTTTTTTGCATCCATGTTTTTATCCACTTTTGCATCTAGTTTTACACCCAGATGTTGAAGATGAAAATGAGGATAATGATTATGATATTGAGGATGGTTATGATGATGATGATAATGCTGTTGATAATGAGGAGAATGATGATGATGATGATGACGATTATGAGGAGGAGGAGGAGGAGGATAATGGCAATGGCGACATTGCCGATAATTATGATGGCAATGAAATGAATGATGATGATGGTGATGATGACAATGACAATGATGATGAATACAATGAGAATGATGATGTTGAACATCTTAAAAAATAAGTTGTTATTTGTCATACATAAATTGTGTGTGTCCTCCATGACCCTTTTCCACTAATCACATATTTTGGGTAGATGCTATTTCTTATGCCAAAGGTAATGATGAATAACTAATGAAAATGTCAATAATCATGATGATGATGATCTAAAGGACAATGGTGATGATGATGACATGGATGATGATTATGCCGATGATGATGACTATTGTGATAATCATGATGACAATGACAAAGATGATGATGATGATCATCATCATCATCATTTCCATCATCGTCATCATCACTGTCATTGTCATCTAGTTCATCATCGTCATCATTTAAAGCATATGGGATATGTTTACCGTTTAAAGCATGCATAACAAGTGGGATTATTCTAAAACACCCCACCAAAGTACAAAATTCAAACCACAAGGGAAACATAATAGTGAAATTGTTCCAATTTTCTTTCTCCCAACAAAACATGCTTCATTTTAGGGAATTATGTTAAAATCCATACATTCATAGTCCATGCATACTATACTTGTAATAAATGTAAATATAATACTTAACCAAATTTATAAAATAGGTAAATATTTTATAAACACCCTTATGATATATAAACTTCTTTCACCTTAATAATGGTAAAATATGTAAATATAATAATAATATATTATTAATATAAATATGTTACTATAGTTCATATGTTAAACGATTTAATATAAATAAATATATATAGTTCATATGTTATGTGATTTAATATAATTAAATATATACACATATTATTTACTTATACATTATAAAAATTAAAATATAGATTAAAACGTATGAAGTTTCATATCGAGACAAAGCAAAACATGAAGGATTTTTCAAATATAGATCTATGTACAACTACCCATTTCCCAAAGGGGCTTCTGCTAAATCAAGCTATGCATTCGGGGTTATGAGTATCAATTTGATCCGTCTAGTCCATCCCCAATTCATCCATGAGAGGATTTAATTTGGTCATGAGAGGATTTAATATTATTCTGCCCATGAGGACTTCTTAGGGCGCCCAGTTGGTAATGTGGGTGTCTTCATTCTCGGGCCAAGACGTTCAAAGCCTGGTTTTTAGGGAAGTAAACTAGGAGCTCTACTGCTGTTGATGCCTCTATTGTCTCTATATTAGATGTTGCTCTCTTAGATACTATATAATATATACCTATGCTGGTGGTGCTACTTATGCTAAGTCACCAAAATTTAGATCGCTATCTCGCGATTGGATTTTGTATTACTACAGATTGGCATTTAAATCTATGTTTTGTGAGAGGGATTCACATAGATGGACTAATTAGGAATAGTTAGGATAAGACCCAACCAGGAGACCTAATCTGAGTAGCCATACCTCAAACTCTATGAGGGTACATAAATTATGGGGACAAGGGGCCAAATCCATACGATCATTGGATGCTGAGAACAAACCGAGTGAGACTACTCTATTATAGGGACTAACGGATCGGGCACACAACACTGCGAAGCTTTGGATTTATAACAAGTGGCTCTTGAACCACCTATTACTCAAGTACCAGTCATGATAATGCTTTCTGATGGAGCCTCTGGATGACCTCCCATCTTCTAGCTTCCACATTCCGTTAAAGAAATCAATGCATTTTCCTTCAATATGACCATTGAAGATGGAGAGAATTTGGAATTGAATCAAAATAACGAAGATGGAAATAATTGGGTATTGAATCAACTCATGTGGCTTCTTTATAATTTTATGTCAGGTAGCGTTATTTCTAAGAACAAATAAAACAAGGATTCTCCATTGTTGTTGTATTTATTCACCATGCCTCTAAGTCACGATCATGGATGCGGGGGATTTCCTCTGTGCTTTGGACTCGATTCAATTTCTACTTCATATCATGCCCAAAGCCTCCAGATTGGCACTACAATTTGTTTGGATATATTTTGTGTCTTTGACCTTTGACGTTTCTATAGGTAATCGATTTCATCCAGGAACCCAACAACAATGCTTCACATACAACAAATTTGCACCAAATTATAGGTTGACACTTGGGACAGTTGAATAATCCCCAACCTTTCACTCAGACTCCTCGACAAACCAAATGTTCTTCAATCAGATTAGAGTTTAGACTTCTTACCATAGCTTGCTAAAATTGGGCTTTGTCACACTTCAACTTTCGAACAAACTTATCTATAGGATTAGAGTACACATTCAATTCTCTCAAATTCTAAGCTTAATAGTAAGTGTACAGAATATTGCAAGAGAGTGCTCTTAGCCCTTTTGTTTCTACTCCAAAAGCACATTTTGAAGGAAAGCGTGATGGGAGCCTACTCTTAACATTTGATTTTGCAGTCCATACAGAATGTCCAGAGACACAATGACTATATGTGATTGCCACCACATCGGGCCTTTATTGTCCATATGAACTCTCACATTCATATTTTTTTATTCACCTATTATATTTGTTAGGGTATGTATATATGTTTTTATGACTTAAAACCATGCTTCCAACTTGCCTCCATTCAACATGCCATCATACTAATCTTCATCTGGCTTGATAGTTAGGTGATGAATAGAGATTTCTTTTGGGGAAATGGGATTTGAGACTTCAATTGATCAAAATAATATAATGGAAGTTGGAACATAAACATCACATCATGCATAAGTTTTGCTTGGAATTTCTATGGATGTTCAATGTGTCATACAATTCTTATGCAAGAATCTAGATGGTATTTAGCATGCTCTAGAAATCCCATGGAGTTTCTTTGTGGAAAATAGTAATGAAATGCCTTATATGTGGCGGGGCATCCTAGAGTCATATTCTATTATGTTTTTCTCATGTTTTCCTAAAAATAAATATGGAGTAGACTTGGAGAATCACAATTTCGAAAATTGAAATTTTGTCAAGTGTCAAAGGTATATTTAGTGCTCATTAATATCACCATTCAAATGAGTATTGGAAAGTTTAGTGGAGTTTTTCATGCTGGTTTTCTTTCCAAGATTTGTCTAGATGAATGCTAAATTGGTAGTATAGGGGAGATAAAAGATCCCTTGCAAATGAATGCATCATTGAAATATTCTTAACTGTAAAACAAAAAAAGTTGTGGCTATGATACTAGTTGATCAGAAGAATTAAACAAAATTATAGAAATGATTTTTCTCTAATGACATAGTGTTACATGTATTTCATATATATTGTTTCTTAGAGACTCTCACTCTTGAGGGATAATTACCATGGCTCCAATTTTGTATCATCATGTAGCTCCATAATGTGCCCCCACTACCAAGAGAAACTATGTTCAAGTATTATAACATCCTCTTCATAGTTTTGATATGATTACCCTATGGCTTTGATGCATTTTTGTCTTGAGACTCATGGCTCTACTGGAAAAACTATTTATAGTGTATGACTCAAAAGGGTTTTGGTATGTATGTCTAGGTTGAGTTTCTTTATGCACAATGATATTCTATCTTCTAGAATGCTAAACTAGAATTAGATTTACATGAAAATAATAAAGAACAATCATACTACACACTTTTTTAGAGAATTAAGTAAAATAATTTTAAAATAATATTAAGGGAATATCCCAAAAAAGTAAATAAAATGAGGAAGTGCTTCTCTCTTTATAGGAGAGGCTATGACTTTCTATACAATAAAATATAATATGTTCCTAAGATCTAGCCCACTGGGTTGGGTAACATAATACAAAAGTACCACTACAACAAACTAATATGATAAAATAAGGTGGTCAATGCCACTTGTACAATGATGATATACATGGGCCCCTAACAAATGAAAAATTCTCCAATAAGCAAGGAAACGAGATGGTTGGTGATGCCACGTGACCTCCAAAGGCCCCCTCCAAGAAACTACTCTCCAAGAAATGTCCACAAGACAACCTAAATCCCCTTTTCAAGTGGGCTCTTTAGCAATCCAAGTCCTCCAAGCAACCAATGCAACCACCTACTAACCTCCAAAGCTTTATTCAAGATTACTTATTGATCAAGTAACTTCCTAAAGGGATTGGAAACCCATAATAGTTGCCCATATGTCCACACATGTCTATTCTCCAAGGGATTCCTCCATCACAATGCCCACATAGAAGATCACATTACTTCCAAAAAGGGGTACTCAAAGTGAGTTGTGTAAAAAACAACCAAAACACTTTTTCACTTTAAATCATTTCTCTAAAGATTGGTGCTCCACAACAAGGTTCTCCGCCTTCACCAAAGCATCTTTCACTCTAAACCATTTCTCTAAAGCCTAACTCTCCACAACAAAATTTTCCATATTCATGTCCATGTACCAACCAAATAAATACAATGGTGTCCGCAATATAATAACAACAAGAAGGAGTTAAAACTCAAGTCTAAACCAAATAAAAAGGCACCTTCATGAAGAGTTCCCTAGTTAAAATATTCCACTTCCAAAACAAACTATCAATGGTATCGAGTCCCTTGGTGAAACGTGAACCATGGAGCTTCCCCCTTCCTTTAATTAAAATATATTTATATTTTTTAAGAGACCTCCCACATGGAATGGTCCTACGAAACCACTACCACTAATCTCGTCACTATCGCTTAGCTGCTTTACATCTAGACATGGTAGATGCTATGCTAGGATAAAATTTAGCCAGTAAGAAAATGCCCCCACGAAATGCCCTCTGTTTGAATAAAAATAAGGGAATATTAGACAACCCTACGATACATATGATGTCTTCCATTGGAAAGATAGAAATCCATTTGTTAGCTGATGCCATAAGGCTTTGATGTTAAGTAATATAATTTTTTTCTAATTGGCCACACTTACTGGTCATCATTCTTTGATGATGCAGAAAGGCCCCTGACCTGCATAGTATACATGGCTTATATACTTCGATAAAATCCCATAAGTTACACATTTATTCTCTGTGCATTTATTCTCTGGTTAAGAAGAAGAGCAGCATAGAAAACCCTTGGAACTTTAGGGCTTCCGGCGAAAACCCGCTAGGGATATAGGGCCATTTGAAGTCTTTCATCGGTCACATGGCAGAAGCAACAGCAAATGTTCCATCTGCTCCTCCTCCATTTGCAGCTGTAACAGAAATTGAGAACATGGACAGTTCATCAAGAATTAGTGAAGGAAAAAATGAGGGAATGGAATCACAGAAGTCCGAGGTAGTGAAGCCCCGACACGTTTATACAGCGGAGCAAGCTCAGGAATTGAAGCGAACCATGGTGGAATCCATTGATTTTGCACTATGATCGGAAAGGGGCCAAGTTGGAGATTTGCAAGCGGTTTCTACTATTCATTACAGAACAGTTCTGGTAATTCCCAACACCCTATTCCCCCAGCCTGCAGAATGGGGTTAACATATGCAAGTTTAATTTCAGAAAACTTCTTAAGAATCCATGGTGGTCCAATCCCTATTGCCATAGGATTAAAATTCATTAGGAAGAAATGCACGCAGTATGAACATTAGCAGAACACATGATAGCTAATAACAATGTGAAGTGCTTACCAATAATATCTGCGAGTTTTGAAATCTTACCATCTAGATTGCATATGCTTGTGACATTTATAGTCTCGTATGCTTTGCAAAACCTTTACCAACCTATCGAAAATGACTAAAAGCTTAGCATATGTTCACAAGACATTTGAGCATTCATCAACATAGTAAAGCTAGTTTTTGTAATGTTTAATGTTAAAAGCAGCAATTGGGGGACATAGCCAACTAGTTGTTCGTTCAGTGGTGAAGTAGACAGAGTGGTAAGGTATATGCCTGGGTTCCATTCTTTCTGTGTTCTACCCTACCAATATGGCATACATTTCAAAGAGATGGTGCTAGGTGCAAGTCACCCATAGTGTCATGAAGTTATGTTGTTGAAAGTTGGGAACCCATCTTTCTATGAATGGGAAATTTGGAAAGAAAATTGACCCAACCTTACACACTCCAGTGAATAATAGGGTTTGGTGGTAACTTTCCAAATCCATACGATAATATGTTCAAAGGCTACATCAACAATATCCAATATAATCAAGAGCCACACCTGCAAACCTCATGCAGGGGAGGATCATGCCTGTCAGAATTTGAACCCTGTTTTTTGTCACAACAACCACTCCAAGTTGCTGCTAGACCATAGCTTGATGGAGATTTTCTTTTTCTTTGAGGAAATAGTCTCAACCCACCCTCACACACTCTAGCGAAGAATAGGTTTTTGGTACCATGATATCCCATTCGTGAGCTCCACCCCTTCTTCATTGGAATTTACATATGGAAGTCAGATTGACTGCTAGTTGCACAGGCAGTTGGTAATTCCAAAGGACTTGATGAGATTCGATCTAAGACCTTCATGAAATTTACACAAGAGCATCTAAAAATTGAGCTAACCCTCTAGCCTAGTTTCATTGAGCATATACCCTTCAGACTTAGGCACCGATGGCAAAGGAAAACCACTATTTTGAGTGCATCCCCTCAGTGCACATTTCTTGAAACCCTTCTAGGAAAAGCATAACATAATCTAGTTTTAGGTCTACAATCTTTATTTTTGGAGAGTGACCATGCAATGTTTCATAGGAATTGTACTTTTAGAAGTGTATTTATCCTCTTATAGGGGACCATTTTGGCACTCACAAAACTTTACAACATCTTAGAGGTATTAATATTGCCAGATGGCAAGTCATGAGAGAAAAATAAAGAGCACTACATCAATAAAGGTGCATTACCTTGAGAAAAAACAATGATGCAACACTCACTGTAGAACTATTTTTCTAAAACATATGGGCACATTACAAATTACCACCATCATCATCTATATTTGAGATTCTCAATTCCTTAGCCACTTTTGGCAATCCTTATGGAGATTGTTAGATTGCCATTTATGATTCTCTAGTTCTTTCCATCTGCAAATCGATGGTTAAATAATGTAGTAACTATGACACTTGGTTGTGCTTTATGGTTATATTGTTAATCCAACAAACAACAAGATAAATGCTTTCATGTGCTTTAGGATAGCTCCAACATTACCTCATATTTGTCCACTAACCATTTGTCTGTCAAGGTCTATCATGGGTTTCAACCTTTGACACATTATGTATTATCAATAGCATTGGAAATCACATCCAAGCTAAGCCATCAAAAAGAGCAAGACAAAGCCACTAGTTTTCTAGACTAGCTAGGCATAAGTCATGCTAAGGTTGAAGATATTATTTTAGAAGAGACAATCAAAGTACAAGGCTATCTAGGGAAAACTTTACTTTACACCATATTTTCAAGATGGTGATAAAATTTGGTTACATCTTGATAGGATAAGCTTTGGAAAACAATATCATGAGCTCAAGCCCATCAAATGTGTGGGCCTTACCCTCTTCTGCAAAACAAAGATCAAAGTGTTACTACAAAACCTTGGAAGACTTGAGGTTGAAGGAGTTTCACTGGTATCAAGTTGAACATGTTTATTTTCAGTTGATGGCAACTGATTATAGTTCTTTGAACCTTAAAATATGAGGAAACCAAAGCACATGGGTGGAAAATATGATGCTTTCATAAGAAAAACACTCGGATGTTGGAAGAGATACCTCTAGGGAAGAAACCCATTAGCTAAAAATGGATTTATAGGACAAAATATAATACATATGGTTCATTGAAGAAACAAAAGTAAAGGCAAATTGCCAGCAATTTTTCTCTGTAGAAAGTAGTGCAAAAGGAAAGGCAAATTGCCAACGGTTTTGCTCTGTAGAAAGTAGTGGATTATGAAAAAAACTGCTACGGCAAGTAAGTTGGTCTCAATTAAATTGGTGACATCAATGGCAACATTCTTTTGGTGTAAGATTTATAAAATGAATGTAAAGAGTGCATTCATAGATGACAATTTGGAGGAGGAAGTGTCGGCACAAGGGTTCCAGCATGCCAACAAGGAACATTTGGTATGTGCACTAATACAGCTCTTTCCAATTTGAAATAGGGTCTAAGAGCCTAGTATACAAAATTTTACCAATACCTTATACAAGATCTAGATTCAAAAGAACACCTTTTAATCCAAACTTCTATGTCAGAAACATGGATGATTATTTTAGTAATTGTAATGGTTTATCTAGATAACACAATCATCACAAGTAGAGAGGTCAACAGAATTTAGAAAGTAGTCTTATTTAGGTTCAACTTTTGACATGTGTCATTTAAGCCTCCTTCATCTCTGCCTAGGTGTAAACTTTTGAAAAATTAATGGTAGTTTGTTTGTATTATAGAGTATACCAAGAATTTGTTATAGAAATTTAGGTTGGATGATTATAAATTAGAGACAATACCTATGGAGATTGGACCGAAATAATCATCCCCAACCGAATTAGAAGTGGTAAATGGATCAGCATACAAACAATTGGAGGGAAAATTGATCCATCTCACAGCCACCACCCCAGTTTTGACCTTTGTAGTTGACTACATTTCCATATTTTTGATAGCTCCCAAGGCTGATCATTGGATGGATGCCAAGAGAAACTTAAAGGATGTGAATGGTATCTTGAAATTTTACATCATGTATGGCAGAAAAGAGGATTTCAGACTCTTAAGTTACACAGATTTAGACAAACTGCAGCTGATAACAGGAACTCCACCACACGGTAGATTTTCAATCTCGATACAAGTGTAGTTTCATAGCTGACTAGGAGGCAATATCATGCAGTGTCATTTTCCTCTGGCATAGAGTACAATGCAGTACTTATAAGTTATTATAGCAAGCAGGGCAGTGAGGTTGAGAAAGATACTTATTGATCTGAGAAAGATACTTTTTGATCCTACAACACTTTAGTACAATCACAAAGAACTTATTTTTCATAATCGACAAAGCATGTAAAAGTGTATTATCACTTCATCTAACAACTAGTGGAGAATAAAGAAATAACAGTACCATACATTACAACTAGGGAGTGCACTACTGATATATTAACGGAGCCTCTTGGTTTAGACAAATTTGTGCAGTTTAGATATAACCTTGGTGTAATTTCTAGTGTGAATATAACAGAGATGTGACTATCAAGCACTCCACTTATGTTAAACGCAATGCCACAATTAATCACATTCTTGAATGTGTCATAGATTGCATAACTCAATACCATATATTTCACATGTCACCTTCTCCAGATCTCCATTGACCACCTTCTAGAATGGTTCTTTCACAATTAAATCAAACCTTGAATTTATGTCTAAACTTAACAATTGTTTAATTAACTACAGGTTAGCCTCTTAAACACATATTTGCTTTTAAGATCTCTTATTTATCTAGTCAAAAGGATTCTCTTTTCACTTTCATCATTTCAGGAAGTTTAACCTACTATTCTATATATTTTCAATATTTCATAGAAATCTATATTCTAAGTAGATGAGGTGAAAATCTCCAATAACCTCAAATATCTGATAAAGAGTAGTGCGAAAATCGCATTGGTCACAACATATTTTCATGTTGGTCAAGGGTCAAGATATCAAAGGCAGTGTGTTATGTTGCACCAAACACAACAATAATGGCACTTGCAAGAGATGCAGTTAACAAACATAGTGCCCTCTGCAACATTTTCTGAAATTTAATATTCTCTGATTCCACATTGGAGGAAATCATAAATTTCACCACTACACCCTATCTGTGTACAGGTTCTACCAGTTCCATTATACCACTGACAGAGCAAGTAAAGAATTGAGATTAGATGCCAATTAATTGTGAAATCATCTATGGGTGCATCCATTGATTCAACAAACTATTACTTGATGGAGGAAACCCACCCAATAGTCTTAAATTGATAGTAGTATGTAGAATGTGATTACGATGGAGCATTTGGGACTTGGAAAAGTGTTGGAATTTTTGGGTTAGAGGGTGGATTTTTTTGGGTGCTCCTTGAAGAGCTGCTAAGTATGGAAACATTGATAAATTTTGGAGAGCATTGATTATACAAAAAGAAAATCATGTGGAAGAGGAGGCATGTTTAGTTGCAGATATATTTCTTTCAAACATGGTTGGTCTTTACAGAATCATGGTTACATAATGGATATCCCAAGGATCCAAGGTACTGTATTTTCACAACAGTATAGTTCCAAATACCCTAGTGAACAACCTTGGGGTTAACTGGTATAGAACCTTGAACATTTATTAAGAATGTGTCAGGATTAGACTACTTTTGGCTAGAGATGTTTTCCCTTGCAGCATGGAGCGGCTGTAAATTCTGCGTGTTCCACTTATTCTTCCACTTGATACCCATGTTCTGATATTCCTCTGTGAAGGTGGATGGGTTAAGTAGTGGGAATGGTTGAGTTATTTGTTTCATGTGTCATTGTCAGATATTATGTAATCTTAGGTTTTCATAAAATCACATTGATTTTCTTTTTAATTTTAGATATTCATTTGTAGTTTCTTTGGTAGTATGAAGAAACAATTGAAGACACTGTTAGATATCATGTAAGCTTATATTTTCATAAAATTACATTGACCGCCTTAAGCTTAGATTTTCAAAAAATCACATGTATTGTCTTATGAAGATTAAAAAAAATATTGAGATGAGGTCTCAACAAAACCTTTACTCGACAAATATCTGTTTTAAAGATCAACGTAGCATTGGTATGTCTGGCTGAGCACATCTCTTATCTTTGCAGGATCAATCTGGTTTGCCTCAAAAATGAAAGCTCAGCATGATGATTGTGAACGTTTTGAAATATTTCCTCCTGGACATATATATTCCAGCAAAACAGGTATTATATATATTCTGGCAAAGCAAGTATCGCCAATCTTTGCCAACACAATGCTACTTTTCATCTATTGGATGTATCAAAACCCCCTTTATCTTATCCATCGTTTAATGCATGTATCATAATTCCCTTCATATTTTTTAGTAGAAACATGTAAAAACATGAAATTTTTGAAGTAATTTTATGAAGAATAACAATAAGAAAGAAATATTATAGCAATAATGAGAGTAGGACCATACTCTAAAGCATCATAATAACTTTCTTGGAAATCAGACATCAAACATATTGGTTAAATGGCTGATGCAGGAAGCATGTGAAGATGGTACAACCCACCTTGGTATTTGGAAGCTATACCATCTACTTCTTATGATCCCTTTTATCTTTGACAAGCATTTGAGTGCGTATGAGACCAACTATCTTATTATATTGTGTTTGCAATTGAGTAAGCATTCTTAGTAACATAAAAATCTTTAGAATTTAGATGAAACATTGTATTCTATGATTATGATTTTGATTTCAAGCTGGTGAAGTTTAGGGCTTAAACCCAACTAGATGCCTTGTTAGGCACTCACAATCTCACTAGTGGCTTGGAAGTCAACACCAACGAAAATTATTTAGCATATAGTTTTTGAGCAATTAAGCTATATGGCCTTTATTCAACATATCGTTATTGAGCAACTAAGCTTATATTAAACATGTATTTATTTTAGAATTATGTGCTCCCGTGTATCCTCTTAGGATGGCCTGTTGAAATTAAGTTTTGTACTCTTGCAACAGGACAATGCAATCCTTCTTTGTGAGTCTTTATCCCTAGGTATCTAAGTCATAGTCCCCTCTTAGGATGCCTTGTTGAAATTGGGTTTCACATCTTTGCAATAGGATAATGTTACCCTTCTTTGTGTTGAATTTTAGTATTAGCATATAACTTTAAAAATTTGGAGATAAACTTAAACAAATAATAAGTGCAGTAAAAACACATTCATCACATCAGCACAATGGACACAAGATTTTTCACTGGGGAAACCTTCAAAGGACAAAACTCCAAAAAAGCATTAGTAGCTCATCTTGTAAATGAGGTGACTTAGGAAATTCTTCAAAAATTTCTTCAAACCCATATCTAGATTTTAACCATTGTTACAGTAAAAATCTTAGCAAAAAATTCAGAGTAAGGGTTTCAAACCCTAGGTACTCAATTTCCAAATCTGCCCATAATTAGTCAAAACTGTCAACATAAATGATCAAATCTGTTTTGGACAAATTAGGGCCTGCACAAGAACAAAAATTAGACTACCCAGAAAACACAAGCTGCCCGAAATTAGCTTTCACCTACCCATATTTTATCAGCTGCCCAGAAAACTCATTCACTGTCTACTCGTGACAGTCCGTGACTGTTGGGCTACTGTCTACTGCTGTTGAGGTGGTTTGGAAGCCCCAATGTAGACTGGGCCAAGGCTTTAAGGCCTTCCCAAGACCTCTTGGGGTCTGCTCTTTAGCAACCCGAGGTCTGTACAGACAGTCCGATTCTGGTATTTAGCATCTCGTGACTATAACAAATAGTTGGAGCTTCTAAGGTAGCTTCTGGGCTCTCCATAGAAGCTCATATCTGCTCCCGATCTTAGTGGTGGGGCCCACCGAGTTGCCCTAGGTGTTGATATGGCTGCCAGTGAGGAGGACAACTAAGAAAATGAAGAAGTTGTTGAGATGAAGGTAAAACTGCCAAGGTACTGAGAATAAGTTTGCTGTAGAAAAACCCTAGCTGAGGGTTAGCTGAGAGAGATGGGTGCCCGACCGATAAAACATAAGACAGTCTTCAATGGAACCTTCCATAAATAGCAGCTTCACCTGTGAGAGAAAACTTGAATGAATAATGAGAAGACTTGATCTTCTTTTATAGTCTTCATTCACCTGTAAGTGGACCAAAATTAGAAAAGATAAAATAATAATATTTTAATCTTTTCCTAATTTCATTTTTACCTTCTTACCAAAAAGGTCTTTTTATTTATCTTTGACTTTTACCAAAAGTCCTTATTTAATTTTGACTTTCACCTATGGTACAAAAGTCCTTATTTATTTTTGACTTTTGACTTTAGCCTTTTTCCAAGTGCCCCTGTGGTCTTTTTTATTCCAAAAGTACATCATCATAAACCAAGAGAGTTACTAATGCTTTTATCTCACACTTCGTGTGACACCTAGATCCGGTACTAGGGTAACTTAACCAAGGGTAGCGAATCCTTGGAGAAGTACACCAAGCCCATAGATCAAGGGTCAGAGTGCCACACATGCCTAGACCTATTCTAGGGCTTACAGTGCCTTCCTGGTAATAGACCAGGTGCCTCCACTCTCCAAGAGAGTGGCTACTCAGAATTAAGTTGAGTCTACCAGTACTAGACCGGTGCACATCATGGTCTCAGACGAGATGTCTACCAATCAACAAAATGGTCACTCAACACTGGTCTGAGTCTATGCAGGGCAGAACTAGGTCTATATCGTTGTCCTAGACCAGATATCTACCATTCAACAAAATGGTCACTTAATGTTGGGTTGAGTCTTCACCGTGGTCCTGGACCAGGTGGTCCCATTCTCCTAAGAGAAGGGTTGTCAATGCTGCTCAGAAAAATCAATATTTTGAAGTCTTTATCCCTTGGAATCTAAGTTCAAGCCATGTATATAGTTCTCTCTATTAGATTCCATGCCTTTCATCATCAACATGCATTTTTCCTCTTGATTTCTAAGTTTTTTTTCATTGATCCATGGAGAGGAAGAGATGCAAAACCCAGTGCCACACTACTAAAGATTCACCTTAACATATGATGCACCTCTCCCAAGCATTAATTAACAATTCTTTACCAATACACCATGGGGTAATCCCCAATCATCAACAACATGCATGACCTTTACGATTTTCTCCATTTGTTTTCCCATTTGTTGATATGTTGCTAATTTCATTTCCTTCACTAATTCAGGCCATGATTAAAAGGCTCATGTTAGATGTTCCTTTTGGAGCTCTGTTAGTGGGAGGTTTTGCATTTTTCTTCTGTAATTAAAAGACTCATGTCAGATGTTCCTTTTGGAGCACTGTTATTGGGAGGTTTTGCATTTTTCTTCCACGATTAAAAGACTCATGTCAGATGTTTGTTTTGGAGATCTGTAGTTCCACACGATTATATTTATCCTATTGTATTTATTAAACACAAAGAATGATAAAGATACCATGAGGTGCACTTAGTTGATCTAGGATTAAACCTTCAAGTGCATTTAATATATCTAGAGTTAAGATGGACCCATTCTATTTAAAAAATAATTTTTTAACTAGGTCAATGTATGTGTATTTTTGTTTCCAATGAAAATCTCACAGGATTCCCCCCTCTTTCCCTAAATATCCAGATAGAGGTGTCTGAACTATCTTGACCCCTCTCTTGCCCCTCTTTTCTGCATGACCCCAAAATTCTTGACATGTTGAATCAATGACTTTGGCTAAAGTGAAGGGTACATTCTTGCCATGGTACATGAAGCGCTTGGTGCTCTTGATTAAATGCCAATATTTTGGGTCAACCCTTGTATAAAACCAAGTCAAACCAAATAAAAATGGATAGATTTGGTGTTGGAAACACTTTGTACACACGTGAATATGGCCTCAAAAAAAATTTCCAGCAATATGAACTTTGAAGTAATACTTCATATATTGGAATTTTGATACAATACTTCTAAACTTTGTCAAGGTTATCGTTGGCCAAACTTACACCTATTACCTTATTTCAGACCAACTACACCTACCATGTGCATCTTGTGAAACCAAGTGCAGTTTTGTCCATTTTCCCAAATCCTTTTCTTTCCTTCTGCTCTTCCCACTCTAGACAATTCATGGAGATTTTATGTGAAACATATCTTATCATCCCCAACCTTATAACAAATTTTTGAAATGTTACTTTTGACATTCATGGTAGATTTCATATGACAATTCTGTTATCACCCCCACCACGCAAATTTTTGAAATGATGATTCTCATTTAGTCGTATAGAGCTTGCTTGCTTTGTGCAGCTAATGGCATAAGTTTAGTGAACTTCCACAAACCAGAATGTATTTCTTATGGATTAGGTGTCTTGACTCTTGATGGAAAATGTGTGACAGATTAAATATTTGGGAAAGTTCTCCTTTCTAAAACCTACAATCCTGAAACTATGGTTCAGTTTTAGAATCAAACTGAACTATTTACTACTAAGGCCATGCTAAATAGTTCAAACTTCAGTTTGGTCTCAGTTTTGAACAAATAGCACAACTCAGACTCAAAAATTATTCACACAACCTTTCTAAAGTTTAATGCATTTACTTTTCAAGAATTCCAATTCAAGATTAAACTGTAAAATTATTAACTCAACTAAATGGTATAATAGAAATATCTTTTGCTTACCCTGTTATGGTAATATAGCAAGGGAGTCCATTGATATCAATCATTCAAAAACTACTGAAGTATAATTTTCTCAAATCGTCTTTTGTCAGTTTCTAAAGCGTTGGGGCAGCAAGAGGACCCTGTATTAAAAGAAAATCCCATCTTCACTTATTTCTCCTACCAAAGGCAAAAAAAGTTCTATAAAGCATAAAACAATAAAAAATAATGTCAAGCATGTCAAACAATCAAGAAGAGCAAGATGCAAACCAAAAACATATCTTAGAGGCCCATGAAACTTTCTAATAGAATCCATTTAATCATATACAACCAACTGCTATGCAGTTAGCCATGTATCACAGCTACAATTACAGCACTTGACATACAAACAATTAAACAAGTTTATTAGGAGATGCTACAAACCACATAAAATGCTTTATAGAGATATTCTTTGTATCGAAATTGAAACCATAAATAATCAATTGCATTGCATTTACCCATGTATCTATTACAAAAATGAGACTTCATCATGCAAATGCATAAAGATAGAGAAGATAGCAATCAATATGGAGATGTTATTGATATGAGCACGACTAAGTAGCAAGGGTATCCGTACCCGAGGGTAGGGTACATTCACACATACTGGGTACTTGGGTACTCGTAAAGTGCGTCTCCTGTCATATCCCATACTGGCTCCACATACCCGAGACGTCGTTATAAAAAAGGGGGTACTTATGCCATACCCCCGTGTTTGGGTACTTTGTACACCATGTTTCGGTATTCCAAGGGTATGACCGACTCAGTAAAATGCAATCTGCTGGGAAAAATGTAACAACCTCCAACCAAATATGAACTAGTTTTTTGCTAACTAAGTATGGAGTCTTATTTAGGACTTATGTCAAACGCTTTGCAACACTGTTCAAATTCCACTGAATATTGTCTAAATCTGGTAGACTGATTTTGCATTACTTTACAATGAATTTTTTTATGGTTCTGTGTTCAGCACTCATGGAACATAATTTGACTACCAAATGTGCACATAAAAAATGTACATATGTATTTAATACTAAGAAATACACTCACATCAACCCATGAATATTTTTGGCAATTTGCAAATTTTTATTGCATGTAACAACAGTTAAATAGATGTTTAAAATAAGATTTCAAGTGTACTGTCAAGTGTAATCCAAATCGAGAGTTCGCATTGGAACTAAATAAAAGGAAAACTATTCAAGAAATCGATGGAAGTCATGGACTTCCTTGTGCACCTTGTCAAGAACTGGTTGTGAGACAATTTGCTGGTGGACCTATGGGAGAGAATGCATGGTTAGTAATGGTCTGTTCTCAGAGTACATAATTTGGATGTGGCAATTACTGTGTTAACCTTCTATGGAGAATCACCCTTGTCAAAATACTTGCAATAAGATATCTACCCCAAATAGAATATTGTGCAAATGTAGCCCAGTTTACACATTATATTGAGCATCAGCAAGGGCATTGTCTGTAGACTCTTCCCAGGTAAACCCAACAGCTAGCAAGTGGAAGTGATGATTGTTGTGAAGCTTTGGAGCATTAATCAGGAAAACAGTATTAGTACAATCACAATGATGGAAACTATTCATTGTTTATAGTTCCACCTGATTCTGCAAATATGATAACATTGGCACTGCTAATTACAAGATCTGTGTTATGATCTACAAAATACAAAATGCCATGGTGCACTTTGAAAGGTTATGGAAAGACAATTTCACACTCTAATTATGATAGCCTACTAGATTGAAAAGTGATTTGCAGCAGATTAGGTTGGTGGCCCCATTTAATTCACACCTGTGCAGCAGATGATTTCATTGATTCAAACTCCCTAGACTAGTAGACTGATTTCAGCTATTGTCGGTTGCATATTCAGTGTCCTTGTTGATAAAAGAAAAAACCAATATATGATCTTAAACACTTAGTACTATGAAGCCAGTTCATCTCCTGTATACTAATAATATCTGGATGGTAGTATAACCATGTAGCTGGTTCAATCACTAGCACACAAAGTTTATATCAGCTAGGTGCCAGCAAGTTAAAATTGTGATAGTGAGGTAGCTAATTATTGATGTGTAGAGATGTAAATTGACACATTGAGATATAGGGTGATGTCCATCAGATTGAGGAGTAGAACTATGGCTGCCTTTGTGCATTTTAATATATGGGTTGGGTCCCATAATTTTTCCCCATGCTACACCTATTCTCTTCAGTCAATATACCACCATCTTATAGTATTAAGCAAGTGTGTTTGTGATCTAGGTCAATCTCATGCAAGCAAGCAAACACACATTACTATTAGTGATGCAAAGTATCAAATATAAGTTCAATGGATATGCCATGTGTTGAATGGACAATGATTGTGGTGGCAGAGATGTAGTTTAGTTAGGGAGTGCATGCAAGTATGTGTCAACAGCAGTTGCAAGTGCAGGTTACCTCAAAAATAGGGTGCAACCTTGGAAAGGGACAGATTGGTCATGTTTGAATGCATCACAGTTGGTATAGCGCTTTCAAATGTTCTATTTTAGGTTAGCACATGCCTTCTTGCCTAAAAAAAGTTTGCATGCATTCCATAAACCATGCTTAAAGACTCATGCTTGAAGGGACACTTAATTAGTGCATTCGTTGATCTTAAGGATGAGTTGTCTGAGGGTGAGTATTTGTATATGTAACTATTTTCAAATAAGTGTGGGGTGAGTAATCCATGCATAAGCGCAACACCCTTGAACAAGAGTAACACATAACATTAACAAAGAGATCTGGCTGACCTAGCAACCTATTAGTGGTGTCATAACATGTCTGCTATCCAAACATCAAACATTCTAGAGTTCAAACACTGTAATGACAATTTTCGCTGGCAGACTTGGTCATAATAGCCTGTACATGCATTCTCAGGTCTAGGGTGCACTTTCCTAGGTCAATCGAGGTCTATAAGAACAATATATTTTATTGTAAATGGGTTGGATCTAAAAAAAATTCCATTGTAGTTCCAGAGGTCAACAATTGAATAAAGTGAGAATAATTGATCCACCCATTGTATTTTCCTACTTTTTAGATGCTCAATGCTAGACTAGTGTATATTTTTTCCATTTTAGTTCAGGTTGTTAAGATCAATTTGCAGATCCAGAGAGTTTTTACTTCTGATTTTCCTAAACTACTGCAGGTTTCAGCGAGCCCTCCAAACCCCAAATGATTTATAGAGTGGAGAAATCCAATCCTTAGCCTCCTAATAGCAGCCAGGGCAAGGTTCTCATTAGTACCAAACCCAAGTTGAGTCATATTTTGTTTCTGTGGCAAGATTCTTCAATTTCAGAAGCCACGCCATTATTCTCCATTTCCCTCTAGAGTCTTAGACTATGTTACTTGGGAGCGGAATCGAAATTGAGAAGCGAAAATGGGAGTGGGAGCAAAAAGTGAAATTTTTAAAAGCTTCCGGTTTGAAAGCGTTTATATATATTGATGAATATATGTCAAAAAATGCATGTAGAATGTTGAATTAGTTATTGAAAGCATAAAAGCATGAAATAAACCATATTACTATATAACATCATTCATTAATCATCAATCATCTAGAGTGTACAGCCATGTGTTATTATTATGAATACAATACAAAACTGTAGGGATGAATTGCACATGTGCTGTATAGTAACTATAGTCATTTGTATTATTACATATACAGTACAAAACTGTGGGTAGAATTATCAAAATTCCCCAAGTCTCCAATAAAAAAAAAGTGGGTGAGCGATCTATTTAGTCTTAGACTAAGTCCCCCAATAGAGATAAGGATAAATTTCAAAGTTTACTAGAGTACAAAATATAAATGTACATATATAATATATGTTCACTCATATTACTAGACTAAGTCTCATTAATTCATCCCTGCTTAGAGGAAATCATCCCCAATTTCCGCTGAAAATAGGGAAGTTGATGCCTATATGTTGATTGCAGCAACCATTAACCCTAAGTGGGAAACATGCCTTTGCAGCACACCAAGTAGGTAGTGATGTGACATTGCATAGTGGCTCTAGTGTGGACATCAAAAAGAGTATCTTCAGGAAACGGAAGTTGAAAATCTAGAATTGTGACCTCCAGATGTGTGACTAGACACATCCTTTAAATGAGGTGGTTATCACTTCCACTAGTTGACATTCACCACATCATGGATGCCTAACTGTGGTAGAAGGTCCAACTTGAAAGAAATGGCACCTATTTGTTGATTTTTGAAGCAATGCTTGTCCAAATGCAACCAAGCTCAATCACCAACTTGAAAATGTATAGCAACTTGATGTCAGTCATATAGTGCTTTGTATTCAGCATGTGTCTGTTGAAGGATGTCATGAACATTACTTTGGATCTTGACCAAGTTTTTCACAAAAGAAGCTTTGTCTTACTGCTTTTGCTGGTGGGATGTGGATGGAGTTGGGAGAGCAACTGGAGCCAAGAGGTTGAAAGCCAAAACAAAGATCAAAAGGAAAAGTGTCTTGTAGAAGAGCAACTTTGTTGTAACTATGTTGCAAAATATGCAGGTATTGATCCCATTATTTGTTCTATTGATGGTAGATGAAGAGAGCATGAACCAATATTATGTTACACTACCTTAGTTTGGCCATTAGTTAGTGGATTGAATGTAGTAGAGAACCGATGCTGACAACCTAAAGGCTTCCATGAGGATTTTCCAAATCATTGGGAAATCTGGAGTAATGATCAGAAATGTTGGTCAATGGCAATCCAAAGTGGCCCCAAATAGGCTAGAATATATCCAAGCCCTATAGGGAGCTGGCAAAGATTGGTACAACCCAAGCTTCATGTTGGCAAGTTTGTTTTGGCTACAATTTAAACAACTCTAGATGTAATATTTGACTTCTTTCCACATGGAAGGCCAAAAGAAGTACCTTTGCAAGTGCAACATAATTTTCTACAGACCAAAATGTCCTCCATGGGATGAAGAATGGGCCTCCTTGATAAGCAGAAGGCAAGTTGATCTAGCTGGAACACACAATTGATTTAGCTTGTAAAGAAAGCCATCTTGATCTTTGTAGTCTAGGAAAGGGCTTATATTGATGACAGTGGGCTGTTAGATGGGTTCCATGACCAAACCAAAGTAAAGTATCACCTGATCAAATGTCTAAGACATATTTTATACCTACATTAAGATGTAATAAGTTGGCCTTAATGGATACATGTCTCCTCTATTGTAGAGCATCTACTTTACTATTCAAGAAATAATGTTCTAACTTCTAATCACTAATTTTGGAAGGCATCTAAAGTTGGTGACAAGTGGTTTCTACACTAAGGATGTTTTGATATTTGTGGTATATTGTGGGACAAAATAATTAATTAATTCTCTCTGTCTTTCTTGGGGATAATAATAGCCTCCTTACAAATGGTAAACCTAGCCTTCCCACTTTATTTGTTTTTCCATTAAGTAATGTTAATACACCATTTCGAACTAGTTGGTAATTCTAAAAATTTTAATTGGTCATGCATACATGTCTAGATTCTAGAGGGTCAGAGGTCCTGCACAACATATCAATAACAATTTGACTCCCAACTTTGTAAACAGTTAGGAAATGTACCAGAAAAGAATGTACTAGCTTGTTTAATAAAGGAGGTTAAGTTTCAGAATGTTGCATTAAAATGCTGAAATGCACACTGAAATAACCAGAGCCAACAATTTAGACAATAGCTTTATGAAGATGAAATGTACCATCTGGAAACAACATTAACTAAAACAATTTTGAGTCCATGTATCTTGTTATGTGCAATTAAATATTTTCAATCCAGATTTTGTTAATAACCTTATTTTTGCTGTAAAAGAGAACATCTACGTATTCAGTTGTCAAAGAGTGTATCTGAACGTCTCAATAAAGTCTTCAAGAGGCTATCAAAATAGGATTCTTAATCAAGTGCGCTAACATGGTGAAACTATAATTTTCAAGCTATGCTCAATTTATTTCATTCACCAAGATTTTTTTTAATATAATCCAAAGTTCACTTGTGTAGACGAATTTATTGCCTTCATCACAATTAGGGTTTTACTGTTGTCCATGTAAATCTAAAGGTCTTGAGGTAGGCATCTTCCTTTAATAACTATTCATGAGTGTTTCTCTTACCATCCCATTGCTGAACAAAATCACATAATCAATGAATAGCAACATTTATGTAACAACACACAAACCTCAATTGGATTCTACAACTATTTCTTAAACACATTCATTATTCTCTATCCTTCTCAAGTTTAGGTTATTAGGTATGCCTCAATACATTATCTTGTTCTCTAAGACCCTTTTGCAAACCACTTTAGAATATTGTGTAATTGTTTAGGATATTTTGTTTCCTGATCACGGTAGATTTTTGTGCTTATTAATGTGTTTGGAAAAAATAAATTGGATTTTAAGCATGACTATATTTGGATCGTATTGTCTTTTATTAGAATTACAAATGATGAAATTTGTGTTAATATTTCTCCTCTTCTAGATTCTTAAAGGGTGATAGCTCAATGGAAGAGCGCCTTCCTTACAAGCAGGAGGTTGGTGGTTCGATTCCTCCATGCCCTAATGATATTGCAATGTATTTCTAAAGGTAAAAAATGTAGTAGTGCAAGATGGATGCAATATTAGACACAACACTAAGTGCAAAACATGATGTAAAAGTGGATGTCACACCAAACACAAAAGTGGATGCAAAAGTGGACGTTATGTTAGACACAAATGTGGACAAAAAAATGGATGTCACACTAAATGCAAAATTGGATGCAAAAAGAGACTCGACACTAGACACAATTAATGACTCAAAAGTAGATGCAATACTAGGCCCAAAACTAGACACAACAATAGATGCAAAAATGGACTCCTAACTAGATGTAAAATTGGACATTAAATTGAGCACAAAATATGGTGTATCGATGGACATAAAAACATGCATAACATCAGGTGCAAAACTAGAAGCAACACTTGATGCAAACAAAAACTTAAAATGAGACACAATATTGGATGCAAGATGGGACGAAACATTGGATGTAAAACTAGACGTAATATTGAATACAAAATGGGATGCAACATTGGACACAAAACTAGATGCAATATTAGATACAAACATGGGCGTAAAACTAGGCACAACACTGGGTGCAACATCCAGCTCAAACAGATGCAAAAAAGACATCGACCCGGATGCAACACTAGGTGCAAACCTAGATGCAAAATATGGCGTAAAACAAGATGACACATTAGGCACAAACATGGATACAAAAAAAGATGTAGAACAAGATGCAAAATTAGATGCAAAAAGGGATGCAACATTATAAGTAAAATTGGATGCAAAACAAGACGCAATATGGGACCCAAATTTGAATGCAATGGTAGATGCAGAATTGGACACATAATTTGATGCAAAGCATGGTGCAAAATTGGGTGCAAGACTTAAGGGAAAAAAAGGAGCAAAATAAGACGCAACATTGGATGCAAAACTGAGCATCAAATTTGGTGCAAACAAGGATGTAATGAATGACACAAAAAAATATGCAATACAAGATGCAAAATTGGGTGCAAATAAGGGCGTAACAAAAGATGCAAAAAATTGGGCGCAAAAATGGACGCAAAAATGGATGTTAAAAAGGACGGGAAAAAAGATGTAATAGACGGTGTTTTACGAAATTGTACAATAGCGCCAGGTTTAGCACCGAATTGTTCACTACAATTGGGAAATAATTACACCAAAATCCGGTGCTAAATTCGACGCTAAATCCAGTTTTTGTTGAGTGTAAAAAATAAGAAAAATTGAGGTTTGTTAATCGTTCACCAAATCTAAAACGTTTTGAAAATGTGATCATAATTATTGGATATAGTAAGAGTAAGTATTTTTTAATAGGAGTGCATTGCATCTGGTGAGAAATTCTATCATGATTAGTTTTATGAACCGACTTGAGCCTTAATGTGAGTAAATAAGATCGAGGGTTCAAATTTAAAAGAGAAGAAGAATTTGTTGCTTGTGATCAATCAAAGGAAATTGTTCAATATCCTCTTCTCTTATGATAGTCAAGGTTACCTTATGAGCTCATGGTTAGGAGCATTCCAAGAATGATCTACATTCTTGGTAAAGTAAAAGATAAAATTATTAAATGTATTCCATGGCTATGTGCTATGGATTTTTGAAACATGGTTTTGTTAAAAAATATATTAATAAATGTATAAGTGAAACATAGTCAATTTTAAATAATGTAAAGAGTTCTTCTATATTTAAGAATATAAATAATATCAATAAATACAAAAAATGAGTATTAGACAGACTAGTTGGGTGGTTGGAAATGAGCTCAATGAATGCTAGGGATTTATTACTCATAGTGAATATTTGTACCTTATGTTCATGATTGTTTTGCGAAACAACAAAATTATCTTGAGCTCTAATTTGCAAGATAACAATCTCTTTATAAGGTTTGTGTCTTGGTTTTAGGCCTTTTGCATGTGGTGAGAATTTTAGAAATAATTATTTCAGCCTAAGCGATTGGATTTCCATTGCCAAATCATAAATTTAGAGTAGAGATTCATACATGGTCCATTAATCATTATAATAATTCTTGTATCTTGCTTACAAGTTAAATATTATATGTATAGTTTTTTTTAGATGATTTGGGCTCTTTGCATGGCCTATGAACTTTAAAAGTAAATGTTGAAGACTAATTAGTCATGTTTTATCCTTTACCATGCTCTAACCAAAGAGGCCCATCCATAGTAAGTTGAAATGGATAGAACAAATGTACTAGGTATTCGAATATTTGTTTTCTTACATTATTCAAATCCAAATGGAAAGGTAAGTGTGAGATCCATGCTCACTAAAGAAAATCATCAAAGGCACCTGTTAGCACCTGTGCTAGATTTTGAAATTTTTAACATAAGGAATTTGCACTAACCCCCTTTCAAAGGTCTGGACTAGTGAAAAATGAGGGGTAGGGTCAAAATATTTTCATATCTTATGACCTAGAGGTATGTAGGAGAAGGTTTGATGTTGCTTGGGAGGCTTATTCTTAAGCCTATATGTCAAGAAAGTAAGAAATCCTTTGGCGCAACCTGGAAATGTGCTTAAGGGTGACAAATCCGATCAAGAATAGGCCTCGACAAGACTGAACGGTGGAGATCCAACCCTCAAAAGAGATCAAAGGATCGAAAATTATTTCCGCCCAAGGAAAATCAGGATCAAAAGTGTGGAAGAGGTAAAAATTCGGTTATGAAAGATGGAATTCTGACTTCTGCCTTCCGCAATTCAGGTTCTGATTTTTGCTAGATCCAATGGTCCAGAAAGCTTCTACCCAAATCAATGGCATGGAAAAGCGTAGGAGGGAGGAAATCAAAAAGCAGCAAACCCAAAGTTTTCAGGTGTAAAAAGTTGAAGTTTCGACTTCTGCCTTTTGTGATCCGGGTTCTTCTCTCTGCCAGATCCAATGGTCCAGAAAGCTTCCTCCCATATCAACGACACAGAAAGGCACAGGAGGGAGGAAATAAAAAATCAGAAAACCCAAAGTTTTCGGGTGTTAAAAGTTGAATTTCTAACTTCCTCCTTCCGCGATCCGGGTTTGTCTTTCCACTAGATCCAGTGGTCTAGAAATCTTCCTCCTAGATCAATGGTGCAAAAAGGCGCAAAAGGGAGAAAATCAAAAATCAAAAATTTCTAAGTGGTTTTGCTGTGAAAAGTCAAAATTATAGGTTCTGCTCACCGCCAGCTGTAGCTTGATCTCAGATCAACGACTGGTAAATTTTATGGAAAAGATCAGCGGTTTGGAAAGGGAAAACATGCACACGAGATAAGTAGCTTTCCAGATTTACGAAGTCCATTAAAATCCTGCAAGTTTCAACGACCACGATTGAGGGTGAGGCAAGATCAACAGTCCACGACGATTTTGTTGGTTAAAGATGCATAGAAGGATAAATTTACGGTTGCAAAACAATGAAGGAGGAGCTGAGCCATCATTTTCATCCATCAGGTGCAACTTCCTGGTCTTCAATTTCCCATTTTTTTCCATCATGTGCATCCCAGCATGGTTTCCTATTTTGAGTTTTGTGATCATGGGAAATTCGCCAGATCAGAAGTTGTTATGATTTCATGCATGTGGGTTTGATCCTCATTCTCTATATTTGGCTCTGTTTCCAGGTTGGTCTTGGGATCCTGCTTACACTATAAATATGCCCTCGAAAGATAAAGAAAGGGTTAAAATATTTCATTTAGAAGCCTGAGCAGTTGGGTTTTGTAGCTCTATCAATTTCTTGGAAGATTTAATGAAAAGTATGCTCTGAGTTTTCTAAGATTCATCACAGTGTCCCCTGTTCAGCTTGTTTTTCCTTTGTAAACTACATTTTCATATATGTATATTTTTTACTAATGCATTTCTTCTTGTATGTGAGGAATTCACTCTCTGTCAAGCGCTCTTTGCATCAAATTATGCATTTGTTCATGTGTTTCTAGTAAATGTTTTGGAATTCATCTTATATGCTCCATTGCAGTTACTAGCCTCTATTGTTTATTCTTCTAAAGGTGTGTTCAGGAGATTCATCCCCAGATAGGTGCCTCCTGTTACATCAGGCTTCTTCTTATTTCCCCTTGCCATCCCTTTAAAGATATTTTTCGAACATTGGCGCCTATTTTTCCCCATACTATGAAGGTTATTGTTCTTTATTATTTGTTGGAAGTCCTTGAATGTTCAAATCTTGACTCCATTTGCCCCATGGTATTTCTTGTCTGTCTGTTTCACCATTTTTGAATCTCTAAATACCTCAAAATATAGCCTTCTAACTGCTTGTTTAAAGCCAAATGTCTATGTGAATTGGTTTCTGTGACAAAGAGAGAGCCCTCTCTGACAGTAAGGCTAAACTACAGTCTAAAGATTGGTTGAAATGGTTACCCCTGTGACTTCCTACCACAACCATAGGAAAATTACAAGGTGATGACAACACCTTTGATATATTTAATTTTGTTGACATTTTACAATGTTGATATCTCATTCATGGCATACAAAATGAAGGGAGTGTTCTGACACTTTTTAAAGAGCGCACTTCATGTCTAATCATTATCCAAGGGTAAAAATAAACAATAGTTTTTTTTAATAAAAAAACCACTATGATAATGGTCCCAACACCACCATATTTATCATCTCCAACTTCTTCACCACCATTTAGATTCAATTACTCAATGCCATTTTAAGTTTGGTACAAATTGAAAATGTTAAAATTTTGAACCACTATGGATTTACACCAAGCCAAAATCTCACTTGTAATTCTCTACATATATCATTTCAAGATTTTAAGAACATAAATGTGTTAGAGAATAACTTATAATTGTTTTATTTATAAAAAAAAACAAATACATGTTTTGAGAAAGTTTAATGTGTACATATTGTTTTCATGTAGACTACATATCAAGTCAACTATTAAAACAAAAACACATACATGTTTTGAGGATGTTTAATGTGTACATTTTTTTTATGTAAACATCATATCAAGTTAATTACTAAGCCTAATATTCCTTCCACTTATTTTTACAAATTTATTCACATATTAAAATTTTAAAAAAATATATATATTTAAACAAGTTAGTTAAATATTGAATTTATCTAAATTTTGTCTTGGATTTTTAGATGAGCCTGGATCAGCTTTGACATAAGTTAGATAGTTGATCTTTGTAAATATGATTAAATGTTTCTATTTATTTCTACAATCTGAATTATGATTAATTTTTATATTTTTAAATTTCTATTTATTATCGTCCTAATTAGGATTTTGGAATCTTCATTTGGAATTGAAAAAGATATCCCATGTAGGATCCTCCATCCGGCTATGTCAAATATGCCCATAGTTAATGCATTGATGTGGTAATGCTTAGATCTAGGAAGAATCCTATGATTGAATTCTTATCATGGAAGGTCCATGATTAGTGAGGTCGGAAAGACATTTCCTTGAGGGTCCTCCATATTGCTTTGATGGGTCATGTCTAGATGATTTCAAAAATGCACTATTTTGCAATACACTAGATGTAAGATGTGATATGAAAATGCAATTCAACAAGTGATCTAGTAGATGAGGTGTTTTGGGGGATGGGAGTTTAAGCATAATCCTAGGAGCACGTGGCCCTCTCATTGGATTTTTCCTAGATTCTGGTCAATATGAGAAAATCCAAGACAAACCACATGAAAATCACCAATGTAAAAATAGTTCACATGGAGACCCCACACTAACTCAACATATAGTTTCCAAAGGAAATATAATTGAACTTCCCTATTGTTGCAACGAGGTTTGTCAAAAAACATGAACCAATGGCACATCCAATTTTCTTTCCTTGGATCATATGTGCACCAATCCATGCAAAGGAGCCTCTTAGGTGGATTAAGGGGTTGGCTAGTTTCTTGGGTCAATGAAAAATCTAACAATATTTTCCTTTGAAATATTTGATTTGTTTTTTATTGAGGCCAGTAGAATAGAATTGTCTCATCCTAGTGGTATATTTAGATATGATCAGCAATTAACCATGGGAATTTCAATAGAGGAAATGATGCCATCAAGGGATGTGGCTAAGGGTATTCTTCATGGTTCCCGTGTGGTTTTAAGGCTTTTGACCAAGATTCTAAATTGGTTTAAATGTTGGTTAATATGGTTTTATGTTCTTGGGTTAACACTAGGGTTAATGTTTGCTTGTTGATTTGGATCAGGTTTTTTGTGCTTAGGTTCTCTTTAGTGTTCATGTTTTTTAGTGGATTTGGTTTGAGATATTCTGCCATTGTAATGAAATATAGAGAATCTACATATAAAAACAATATATTGTTTACATTACTTTTAAAATTAAGTTTTTTATTAAATCGCAAAATATAAAAGACAAAGAAGAAAATATTTGAAGGATTACTTAGAGGGAGGAGTGGAGATGTTTTTTCGGTGGTGAATATGTGCTCACATTTCAATTTCAATCACCTAACATTATGGGAAATTGTGGAAATAAGGACCAATGAGAAATAAATAGCACATGGGCCCTTTATTTTCACAAATATAGGAACATGTGCAATGTTTAGGAAAACACATTTGTTTAATATCGTCCACCTGTCTTCTTTCATAGAGGCTCGATAATTTTTGAACTAGGAATGCACACGTGTTTTTGTTAATGTGGGCATTTCTAAATTTTACTACTAGAGAATTCCCGTTGCAACAAAAGTGGGTGCCATATTTGTGGGGGAACCTTTGGTCCTTCCTGATATGAGCTACACCCCTCTCTAATCACCTTCATCTTCTAAAGGTTTTTTCTTAGATCTTAAAGAGCACATAATTTTAAAGGCAATTTTTGATGTATTTTTTAACTTCCTTAGTTTATAACTTGGACTTAGTCTTGGGCTAAGAATCCAACTCACAATTGATACCTACCTAAACCTCCATAGATCCTTTTTTAAGGAGAGAAATGATTTTTTAGTATCCCTATATTGCTTTGAATCTCCCTCTACATAATCAATTCTAACCTGGAGGATACCTCATGGAAGGAATCTGATGGATCCTTCATCGTATACTCAAGATCACCCCCCTAGGGTCAAAGGATTATCCTTTTAGGTTTTAGGACTCTTAGTCTCTTTAACCTCTGCTTGCTCAAATTGATAAAACCAAAACCCTCCATGGAAGAAGGAAAACAATTGCGAACTATTTTAGAGTGCAAAGGAAAGACAATAATTTGTATGCCTTTGACTTGTCAAACAATATATTTTCTAGCCTTCGTCTTCTTTGAGCCCCTGGATATTATCCATATTCTTTGTAGTGGTTTTCACCTTATATATACCATAAACTTTAATGATATTCACTAAAATAAGGGCCCTCCCCTTCTATCTTTTTTAGTTCATCATAAGTTATTTGAAAACCCACATAGTGTTTTTGCAATCTTTTCATAAACTACCAACCTCATGAAATGATCTAAATCTAACTTGGATCATCAAAAAATATAGCTTTGCTTGAGAGGCCCAAGAACCCCATTCAATATCTATGTTTGTAGGTAAACATTATGTGAAGTCATCTCCACCAACATTCTACCAATCCTCTTATCTTTATTTTTCATAAAGTTTTCTACTAAGAAATAAACCTACCGAGGGTATTCCCTATACCTTCCAAATATATTTAATGTTCCATAGCATGATAGCAAGCTTGAAATGACCACCCATATGTGAGCACTCATGTAATTCAATTCTTTCCTAAAATCAAACCCAAGTACCATCTTTTTAAAATTAATTCTTCAATTGTTGACTTTTCTCCATGTCATTGGTTGCATGTAATATCTAATTGAGAGGCCCCATAACTAGTTTTCACCTATAACTTATTAATATTATCTCCATCTTTTATAAACAAAAATAAATCCAATCATGAACATTAATTGGACAAGAATGTAAAAATTCAAATATATCTAAGACACATCACCATACCTTCTCATAAATCACCCAAGATCCTCTCCATCAAACCTTCCACCTCCATTGAACATCCTCTCCATCAAATCTTCCACCTCCAACATACTCATATGGAAACGATCACCATCTTCACCTTCTCATTCTTTACCCTTCTCTCCTCAACCACTCCTTTGGGCTCCTTTTCCCCTTAAAAACAATTAACTCAAGTGTATTTCCTTAATTTATCTACATCCTTTAAGCTTTGACTTCACATTGATCTAAAACTAAACATTGCTTCCTTGCTTTTGAAATGATATCTTCAATTCCAGACCTCATCTTTGCACCATTGATACTCTAAGATAACTATTTACACTCTTTATCCACTGTCTCTCATACTAAGATCCTTAATGGATATGTCCTTTTATGACACTATGACACTATGGTAGGATTGTTATATTTTTTTTGTTTTTTAATTAACCTTTATACAATTTAATAATAGAATGAAATATGGATCAGTGCAAGAAGATGATGGACCTTTAACATGCAATCCTAGTTTTCAAAAACAACATCATGTTACCAAAAAATACATCAACCCGAGCCTGACATAGCACTTGGTATGGTTCAACCCGATCCTGACATGTCATGGAACATGTAGGATAGGAAGACAAATCACATACGCGTTATATAACTACAAAACACGCTCGTGATATGTAGTTATAAAACGTGTGCGTGATTTGTAAATCATAAAAAAAAATTAAATACAGAGTCCCGAACCCGCGGCCCATTTTCACAATCAGGAACATGAATTCGACTGGCCATTGGAGCGTTTGGAGCGAGACCAGTGCTTGGGATTGTTGCAGGAGCTGATTCAGGTTGAGGGGAGGAGATTTCACTCGTGCATTGTCATCCAACAAGGTAATTCAATCACCCAATGCATTTTTTTTGGTCAATTGTTACCCTATAATTGTATGTATGATATTCAAATGCACTTCCCTCCTATCTTTGTTAATTCTCAAGAGCATTACCTTATACACCTAGTTGAAGAGATTGAAGAATGTGGTTAAAAGATGGAAATTTCTATTATTTGAACAAATCTCAGGTTCAAAGCCAAGAAATAAACTATCAGTATAAATACATTGAACATTGAATTGAGTTTCACTTTATTACAAGCTAATGTTAAATTTAAATAGTGTCTTATGATTTCACTTGAGGTCTCACGCCCACACCATTGGTTGCTTCCTATACCCTTGGTTGATTTTCTATTGGCATTCCTTGTTCCAACATTAACTCACCCTTGTATGAAATTGTTGGTGTCTCTAGATGTTACATGGTGTATTCACCTTTGTATGAAATGATTGGTGTTTTTTAGATGTTACATGGTGTATTCACCATATTTTTTGAAAAAATCAATATAACCAATGTTATGACCTGAGCTTGATTTTCAATTAGATTTAGTTTGAATTTTGAAGAGATGAAGTGGGTTTTACATTTAGTATATGAATTGTATTGTATATGGATAATATTTGTAGGTTGCAATCACAATTGAAGAAGCTTTTAGATTACTTATGTTATCAAAATTTGACATGATTGAATGAGTAGTTAGCAAAATTTATTTAGAGTTATTGCACATCATGTTGTTTAAGTTTATTTTGATATGTTTTACATTTATAATGTCATGATGTTTTGAGTAAATCCCATGATATTTTATTAGGTAAACACTATATATGTATGTGATTGGTTTGTTGTAGACAAAATTGGACTGGTGCTTAAGTTAGTTTTTCATATTTTGTTATGCATATTATTTTAAATGATAATATATACTTGTTGGTAGCAACCCACTTATTGCAAAGGCATGTTAAACACAGTTTATTTTGATGGGGTTTCACAAATTTTTGTTATCTATCTTATGCTTTTGAATTAGTTATGTGGTGACATTTTATTTACTATTATATAGGTCTATGTGATGGTTGGATGTTATGAAGATAATTGGATTTAGATGCATTTACATTTTCAATTTTGAATAGATGTCATTATATACCATGTATACGTTTCTAATTATTTTCTTATTGATTTTTTTTATTGCAGTTGCGGCGATGGAACCCAATGCGGAAATATTGATTGAGCTTGCCTAGTTGAGAGGGTTGAGTACTACTTTTAGTGGTGGTGACAGAATTCGACGTTCACTTGCATCCACTTTGGATGCAATTGTTGAGACCATCACATTGTCAAACAACGTACTATATGATATTACTTCATATAGAGAAAGAAAAAGACGTGAGTACGTTGATGGGCTTAGCTATAATGCAATAAAAAAGTTGAAAATCACCATGGAGCATATATTTTCATTGTTTAGGGACCCTTGCATGGGGGAAATCCCAAATGCAAACAGGCCACATATCTCTATCGAGTGGTGCACATATCAACCATTTGTTGATAACTGGATGGACAGATGGTATATGATTTTTGATATGCCACCACAAAACAACAGGGAAATCCTGTTGTACTTCCTTCGGAAGATGTATGTAGAGTTCTTGTTGGGAAAACACGTAAACTATTTTGATATATTGCAGTTTCAAGGGATCGGTGGGGGGATGCCCCAAAACCGACCCAATGCCAGGCTTCGAGATGTTGATCGCCCTATCCCTGCACCTCACAAGCAGTTTCCTGGGCCAGATGTCCCACCTGTACATCATGTGATTCCACGGACACGTGAGGCATTTTTGAGTTTGGCACGGGCTGTTGTTCACCATAGCACTATGGTTTGGCATATGGGTGAGGATGGGACATCTGTCCCTGGTGTGGTAACTACACCAGGTCCTCATGGTGCAGGACCATCTTCTAGTGCAGTACCACCCACTGGTGCAGGACCATCTACTGCAGCACCATCTACTAGTACAGCACCATCAGCACATTACTAGCCCACTTTTGAGCCTCACGAGTGCACATCGTGTGGTCATCCATGCTATGGTCTTTCATCAGATGTTGTCTTCAGTGGGTTTTTGAGTGATGTATGTATATGGTTAATTGTAATAAATTCTTCATTTATTTTCCTCTTTGTACACATATGTATAGTTTGAGCTAATATATTAATTTTTTGAACTTGCATCTGATGATTTATGCCGGAAGCGATGCCCCAGAGTATCAGGTCCCACACTCTACACAGGGGCAGGACATTCCATCCATTGATCCCGTATCTCGCACCGAGGTAAACATTTTAAAATTTCAGTTTTTTAATACTTGTTAAATTGTTAATTTCCACATACTGTACATGTTAGTTCACTAATGTTATCTACGGTCTAATATTTACAATTATTAAACTTGCAGATGCCAGATACTTCACGGGGGAAAGCAGTGATGGAGGTAGGATCCATGTCTGGGCAGATGCCAGATCCTACACGAGGGGAAGCAGTGATGGAGGTAAACATTTTAAACATTTAAAAAATGTCATTTTTTAAATACATGTATGTCCGTTGAATCATCCATGTCTAGCTACATGAACTCTTGTTGACTATAGGCTGGTACCAAAACACCTGGACCACTTCCTAGAGTTGTATCTCCTTATAGGCGATATGTGAACAAGGGCCAAGTCTATATGAGACGGCCTACCCCTAGAAAGAGTGAAGTTGTCCGTGACCATGGAGATACTGATACCATGGTAATTTGTATATCCTTCGATGATATTTCTTGGTTAACTTGAAATCCAATGCATAACATATTTTGTTAATGTTTGATTTGCATGTTTACTGCATCAGGAGCCAGAGTTCACTGTTGAAAACCTTGCAGGGATGGTTGATGCAGCAGTCAGTGCTGCATCTACAATGGCAACAAGGCACATAGTGGTACAACTATTTGAACATGATATAGACATATTGTGTTATTGTTGTCTATTGTTTATTCATGCACATTTATAACTATTTAAAGATTTGGTGATTGTAGCCACCACCACCACCAGGTCTTGCCCCCTCTGGTTCGACCATGGATGCGACCATCATTCATGTTCAACCAACAGCTCCATCTGCTACACAAGAAACCCAATCCCCTTTGTCACAGTATCTCATTGAGGTGAGATGTCCATTAATGAACAATTGTTTCATGCAATGTCCATTAACATTTTCATAATTTTTGAGTTAATTTAGATATGGTATTTTATTGAGCTAATGTATTAGTACATAGTTAATTGAATTTAATAATTGATATTTAATATGCAGGATCCACAGATGCACACTGGTCCTATAGTTGTGCCTACAGGATCACCCTCAAGAAAGAACAAGAGGAAGCTTGAGTTTTGATGTGTCTTATGGGATATGTACATATCGATACATGTGTACATGTGGCTTGGATAGTTTTGGATACATGTACTTTTGGAGACATGTACATTGACATTTCACTTACATGTACATGTGGCTTGTATAGTTTTGGATACATGTACATGTGGCTTGGATAGTCTTGGATAGTTGTGGAGAGACATGTACTTCTGGTTACTTTTGGATATATATGTACTTTTCGATACTTTAGGATATATATGTGCTTTTGGAGACATGTACACAATTGACATTTCAGTTATAAATGAATGATACATTTCACTTTGAATTTGCTCTTTGGTTTCCACATGTTCTTGTGTCAATCTATTGTATTGATTTGTGAGGATTATCTATTACTTATGAATGCACTATGTCAAAAGAAAAAACTATTATATTTAAAGGTTTCAATGATCTCAATACATGCACACTAAAGTCAAAGTTCTTGCTCGTGTAATTTAATAAATATAAGTGCAATACAATGCATTTCAAGGTTTCAATGAACTCACTACTTGCACACCAATTGGATATATCTAATTAAAAATTGTGAGTTTGGATTCATTAAATTACAAGTTAAGTCAATGCTCAAGTGTAATTTAATAAAACTAAGTGCAATACATGCTTTACATTTCATCAACAACCAACAACACTATTCAACAAACCTCATGCACCCAATGACTAATCACTCAGCATTAAAGGAACTACAATAGAATCCAAATACTGAGAACCAACTTTGTGAATCAACATGATTTGAAGCATAAGTCCATCGGCTAATGGTTGTATAAGACAGTAGGATAATGGTTGTATAATACTGTCGCCACTAATCCTTACTGAACCAAACTGATCCAAACTCTTGTTGACCAAGTCTGAGCTATTGTATGAATGAGATGATTCCCTCTTCCAAACGTGACTTGAACAAATAAGAACGATCTCCTTTTATTGCGTTCACCTCGAACAACTCTCCCATAGAATACTATTTCTTTAGAAATCCCTAGATTCCTCCTAAGGAGGAGCACTCCCTTATTATTTTCCTTATGATTGGATAAAATTCCTTGAATAGGTCCACATTGCTCATTCTCATATGTCTAACTCGTGAGATCCTATTAAAGCACACATTTATTCTTCATTTGAGAGTTTGACCATGTCAAAAGTTCCACATGGTGTCTCCTCAAGTAAATATCTTTCTTATTAAAATGTAGAAAATTCCTTGAACAAAATATTTTTACTCCAAATCCCTCCTCAAATGTGAAATACACCATCTAATATGTAGAAATACATCAAGTAATTTGTCCTCAACCCCGAGGGATCTAAAAGTTGAATTATGCCTCTAGTTATGAGAAACATGCCATCATGTTGTTTACCTCCAAAAAAGGCAAGGTGTTATTTCATAAGTGGGTGTTTCTCCAATTCATTGGTTCATCTTCCTCCTTCAATCCAGCATGCAATTCCCTTGTAAAAAACTCATTTCTAGAACTATCCTTTGTACAACGATGATCAATATCAACATTTGGAATCTTCCACCTTTGCTGTTGAAGACTACTCATACTATCCTTAAAACCGGGTTCAAGTTCTTGCAATATAACATTTGGGATTTTTTGTTTTTCTTCATTAATTTCTCTAACAGGTGCACCTTCTGTTAACTTAGAAAATGTTCGGCTAACATAATTTTGCCTCCTGCTACTCATAGTTGTTGAATCTGCAATACCAGCTGTGTGGAATGTTCCACTTGGAATTGATCTTGTATCCTGTCCCTTTCCTGATCGAATATGCCTCTGGAGCTTCAATTCATTCTCTTTTGTTTCAATTTGCTTTCTCAATTTCTCCAAGTCAGTGCCACTAGGTTTAGTTACATATGAGGCAGGATTGAAAGCATGTTTTTGGCCAATTGAACTATTGTGGCCAATAGTAGGCTTTTTATTACAGGGTGACTGTCGCACCCCCACCATCCGTGGCTTTCCATCTTTGGCCCTTGTTGGCGTGACTGCATTGTCCCCTACTGAGCGAAACCCTAGCTTCAGAAACCACCATAGACGGAGGGCATTGGGAAATAGACAGGAAGGAGAGGCCCCCCCTAGCTAAAATCCCACATCACGAATCCAACGGAATCGACGATTAGTTGATCCGAGGCTCGAGCATCGATCTATGGTGAGTTGCAGGTCACCTCCAGATACCATTCAGGGACACCTGGTGGACTTGGGCCTGGTGCGCAAAAAACCTCACGGAGCGGCAATTTTGAATTCTGTCAAATCCTGCTATTGTGTTTGGGCATGGGAAATATGGCAATGCCAACATCATCCCCACCATTTGTGGCTTTCCAGCTTTGGCCCTCATTGGCATGACTGCATTGTCCCCTACTGAGCTAAACCCTAGCTTCAGAAACCACCGTAGACGGAGGGAATCGGGCAATGGACAGGAGGGAGAGGCCCCTCCCTAGCTAAAATCCCATGTCACGAATCCAACAGAATTGACGGTTTGTCAATCGGAGGCTCGAGCATCGATCTATGGCGAGTTACAGGTCACCTCCAGATACCGTTCAGGGACACCTAGTGGACTTGGGCCTGGTGCGCAAAAAACCTCACGGAGTGGCAATTTTGAATTCTGTCAACTCCTGCTAGTGTGTTTGGGCATGGGAAATATGGCAATGCCAACCGTACCCCCACCATCTGTGGCTTTCCAGCTTTGGCCCTCGTTGGCGTGACTGCATTGTCCCCTACCGAGTGAAACCCTAGCTTCAGAAACCACTGTAGACGGAGGGCATCGGGAAATGGACAGGAGAGAGAGACCCCCCCTAGCTAAAATCCCATGTCACGAATCCAACAGAATCAACGGTTCATCAATCAAAGGCCCGATCATCGATCTATGGTGAGTTGCAGGTCACCTCCAGATACCGTTCAAGGACACCTGGTGGACTTGGGCACGGTGCACAAAAAACCTCACGGAGCGGCAATTTTGAATTATGTCAACTCCTGCTAGTGTGTTTGGGCATGGGAAATATGGCAATGCCAACCGTATCCCCACCATCCATGGCTTTCCATCTTTGGCCCCCATTGGCGTGACTGCATTGTCCCCTACTGAGCAAAACCCTAGCTTCAGAAACCACCGTAGACAGAGGGCATCGGGCAATGGACAAGAGGGAGAGGCCCCCCCATAGTTCTTATGTCATATTCTAGGTTAACATGCATGGACCATCAACCCCATAGAAAATTAATATGGCATAAGACCCTAAATTTATTTTGCAGACCATGTTATAGGCCACCATATCTCTCTTGTAAGGTAAAGTAATTATGTGTAGGGACCTACTCATGGACCATGAAAACATAAGGTCCGATATTTTTCCTTATGCCGTGTAATGG
>LPNX011061417.1:93378-103779 GCA_001517045.1 Pseudotsuga menziesii | reverse complement strand
ATTAAAGGATTAACATTAACCCTTGGGGTTCATGGGACATGCATGGTGTTGACATAGCCATTGCACATGTCCTGTATAATGAATATTTGACCTATAAGTGGGTTATGGATGTAATTTCAAGGTTTCCTATGCTATATATGTTTTCACGGAATATTAAGTCATGGTATTGAGAAAATTTGAGGGGTGAAATTTCTCCCATGGGTTGTTTTTCCATCTTTTTCCCCAAGACCATAAGACACTAGAAGCGCCCTTGATATATTTGATATACAAAAAAAAATTACCTCTCGACCATCCTTATAAAATATTAATCACCCTCACCAAATTTGTCCTCGTTATCTCTTCTCTTGCTACCATTGTTGTCCATTGGAAACCACATGAGTCACCCTTCACAGAAAGGGGAAAACAACAAGAATAAAGGGTGATGGAGAGAAAACAACTAGCTTTTTGAAATTGGAAAGAAAAGTTTCATATTGAAGACTACATGTGAGATGGTCCAAGGGTCCACACATGTCCCATGAGCCCCAGTAACAAGTTTTATGCTGAAAATTATGAAGTTTTCTATTTAGACCATGGCATCGAAAATAAGAATTATCCTTTCTTTGCCAAAAAATAACACGTGGATCATATCTCACTTGTGGGATAAGGAATATTTATTCCCACCATATCCTACTTATAGCCTAAATAATATTACATATGTAGGCCTTGTATGGACTCCTTGGGACCTCATGTGCATAGGTACTTGTGAGTCTCAAAGGAACATTTTATCACCTAAGAACCTCACTTTTCTTCTCGGACTATGGCCCATTGTATGTGAACTATCCATTATGTGTAAAAATTTGAACTGGCCACCATATCTTGCACATGAGAAAAATTAGATTCAAAATACAGAGTATATGTCACAACTTCAGACACCACACATTGAACATGATCCCCCAAACATAAATGATATGACACAAGGACCTAAATGTTTTCCATGAATGATAGCTCAGACCATGTGAACCATCCCTCATGCCCATGAAGATACTTAGAGTAGAATAACGTTTGAGCCAACAACCTACATTTTTTGGCATTGAACTTGACATGGTGTCATAGACTTTAAATGGACACCATATCCTACTCACATGACAAAGTTCTCATTTAGAAGGCCTACATGGTGGCTAAGGCCCCAACAAGTTGCGGCTCATGAAACATTTACTTGTGTATCATTTATAACCATCCATGTTGTTCTAAACCTCAAAATGGCCAGGACTATATCCAAATTACATGACAAATATTACCTATGGAGGGCTTGTGGTGGTAATTTGGGGCCCCACTTATGGATCATGAGATTTAGAGGTAAATTTTACAGCCTAAGACCATATTTTTTACTATATTTTAAGTCACGCATCAAGAACCCTCCTCTATTCACATGTTTTCAAAATGATGACCATATATCACATCTACACTAGATAGTTTCTACACACATGCATGTTATGTGATGGTCAAGGGAATTGTAATTGTCCATGACCCTGTAAGCAAATGGTGTGAACTTAGGACATAAAATTAAACCTTATACCATGATGTGTACCAAGAGATCCATCATCGATGTTATAAATCTCAAAATACCAACATATACCACTTGTAGTTAAAAGAATATTCCCTCCATAGAGATTATGTGGTTTCTCAAGGCCTTACAACAGATCAACCATGAGCCACAAAGGGAATTGTGACATGTAGGCTATAGATTCCATACATAGTTCTTATGTCGTATTCTAGGTTAACATGCATGGACCATCAACTCCATAGAAAATTAATATGGCATAAGACCCTAAATTTATTTCATGGACCATGTTATAGGCCACCATATCTCACTTGTAAGGTAAAGTAATTATCTGTAGGGACCTACTCATGGACCATGAAAACATAAGGTCCTATATTTTTCATTATTCCATGTAATGGTCCTCAAGGTCCATCCCTAGTGTTCCCTCCCTCAATGTGGTGGCCATATATCACGGGTATGGTAAGGATTCCCTATACAGACCCTATGTAATGGCATGGGTTATTAGAATGCAAAGCAATTCAAGGAAGAAGAATCAATTTACATAATCATCTTAGGAATTCTTCACTACGATATACACAGTTCTGCATACTTGTGTTTGAAACCCAATCCACAGATTTGAGCATGGGAAAAACAATTCCAAATTGTAAACAATTCCAAGGTGCCAACTCAATGGAAGAGCACCTTCCTTACAAGTAAGAGGTTGATGGTTTGATTCCTCTAGGCCCTAATGATATTGCAATGTTTGTATTTTTAATAAAAATATATTTTACTATGATTTATTATTGCCATAGGCTGGGTTTCAAAATGTCTTTGTATGTTGCTACAAGGACTTGGGCCCGGTGCGCAAAAAAACTCACGGAGCGGCAATTTTGAATTCTATCAACTCCTGTTAGTGTGTTTGGGCATGGGAAATATGGCAATGCCAACTGTATCCCCATCATCTGTGGCTTTCCAGATTTGGCCCTCGTTGGCGTGACTGCATTGTCCCCTACTGAGCGAAACCCTAGCTTCAGAAACCACCATAGACGGAGGTCATCAGGCAATGGAGAGGAGGGAGAGGCCCCCCCCTAGCTAAAATCCCTCATCACGAATCCAATGAAATCGACGGTTCATCGATCGGAGGCCCGAGCATCGATCTATGGCGAGTTGCAGGTCACCTCTAGGATACCGTTCAGGGACACTTGGTGGACTTGGGCCCGGTGCGCAAAAAACCTCACAGAGTGGAAATTTTGAATTCTAACAACTCCTGCTAGTGTGTTTGGGCATGGGAACTATGGCAATGCCAACTGAATCCCCACCATTCGTGGCTTTCCAGCTTTGGCCCTCATTGGCGTGATTGCATTGTCCCCTACTGAGCAAAACCCTAGCTTCAGAAACCACCATAGACGGAGGGCATCGGGCAATGGACAGGAGGGAGAGGCCCCCCTAGCTAAAATCCCATGTCACGAATCCAACGGAATTGACGGTTCATCGATCGGAGGCCCGAGCATCGATCTATGGCGAGTTTCAGGTCACCTCTAGATACCGTTCAGGGACACCTGGTGGACTTGGGCCCGGTGCACAAAAAACCTCACGGAGCGGCAGTTTTGAATTCTGTTAACTCCTACTAGTGTGTTTGGGCATGGGAAATATGGCAATGCCAACCACACCCCCACCATCCGTGGCTTTCCAGCTTTGGCCCCCGTTGGCGTGACTGCATTGTCCCTTACTGAGCGAAACCCTAGCTTCGAAACCACCATAGACGGAGGGCATCGGGCAATGGACAGGAGGGAGAGGCCCCCTCCTAACTAAAATCCCACGTCACGAATCCAACGGAATCGACGGTTCATCGATTAGAGGCCCAAGCATCGATCTATGGCGAGTTGCAGGTCACCTCTAGGATACCGTTCAGTGACACGTGGTGCTTTCTTCTCTAGAATATGTACCTCAACTCTGGATCTTAGTTATAGTTTTGATTCTATCTCTATCTCTAGTTCTCATCTTTGGCTTCCATCTCTAGTAGTGGCTATGGATCTAGCTCTAATATATGGTTTCACTTGTTTTGATAGTGTAAAAGGTGGTCACTAATCCTATGTTTTGCATCATAGTCAATAGTCTCAACAATAGGTTGCGTTCAACATTCAAAATCCATTCTCATCATCGGTGTGCAAGTATCTTTCATTATCAAGTTTGGAGATGGTTTGTCTTAGTAGACAATGGAAGCTAAGTTGAATTATGGTCTTCACTTGTTGACTACTGAGAGTATGTAACACTCATTGAACAATACGATCCATGCAATCAATTTCCCTTCAAACAATAATTCCACCAAAGAAAGTGTGGACTATCTTCTTTACTAAGATCAATTTCTTTCCAACATGGAAGCAATTATGTTGTTTAAACATGTTTATACAACACTTTGTCTATGCTACAATTTCAATTGAATTACAACCTTTTGTGCGACCACAACACCTTATTCTACCTAAAACAATTGATAAATATCACAAATGTATGGTTGTATGTGACCCCAATGCTTACAACCTTGAGGATGATGGGAATCTCTCAAGATTGGTACAATACAAAGACTGTCTAATGGACAACTTGGAGAAACTATTGTAGCCAATGGTTTACCAATGCAAATGTATTCCAAAGAATCAACTAAAGAGAAACCTACTACCACATTATTGTAGAGGCAATAAAGAGTAGAAATACATTCTAGCCATACCAAGCTAAATCATTCACATACACATACCATGAAGTATCCAACATAATTTTTTCTTCAATAGCTATCACGAATTTTTAAGGAATCCCCAATGGCACTGACCTCCATGTACCAATATTTGGCACATCTTTGAGAAGGAAATCTCTTTTAGCAATATTGTCTAGTTCAAACAATTAGATTAGGGTCTCCTTTGATGTTGGCATTAACCTATTGTCCACCTCGTTGGTGACACTAATCTCCTCGATCATTGTAACTCCCTTTAAATTTTCTGCTCCTTGGGTTGGAAATGTAGAGATCTATTTATTCCCTTTATTCTTCACTCTCCACACTCTTCTCCTCACTATCTGGTTACTAGGATGAAGCTATGAATGAATCCTCTAACATGTTTCATCTCAATGTCCATTTATCTTGCAATGTCAACAAAAAGTATTGGTGTTGCATGGATTCATTGATATTTTTTTCCTCCATATGCCTCTAAGTTTATTGTTGTATCAAGGAAGTCTTATTTTTATTCCTCTTCTGAAGCATCCAATCTTATGGCATGTGGCTTGCTTCTCCTTGAAATATGCCTCAAGATGGTAGTTCATCCCACTGAAAGAACACACCATAGAATACCAATAGTTGGGTCAGTGCAAGAAGATGAGGGACCTTTAAGATGCAATCCGTGGCTTTCCATCTTTGGCCCTCGTTGGCATGACTGCATTGTCCCCTACTGAGCGAAACCCTAGCTTCAGAAACCACCGTAGATGGAGGTCATCAGGAAATGGAGAGGAGGGAGAGGCCCCCTAGCTAAAATCCCTCGTCACGAATCCAACGGAATCGACAGTTTGTTAATCGGAGGCCCGAGCATCGATCTATGGCAAGTTGCAGGTCACCTCCAGATACCGTTCAGGGACACCTAGTGGACTTGGGCCCGGTGCGCAAAAAACCTCATGGAGCAGAAATTTTGAATTTTGTCAACTCCTGCTAGTGTTTTTGGGCATGGGAAATATGGCAATTCCAACCGCACCCCCGCCATCCATGGCTTTCCAGCTTTGGCCATCGTTGGCGTGACTGCATTGTCCCCTACTGAGCGAAACCCTAGCATCAGAAACCACCATAGAAAGAGGGCATTGGGCAATGGACAGGAGGGAGAGGCCCCCCCCTAGCTAAAATCCCATGTCACGAATCCAACGGAATCGACGGTTCATCGATCGAAGGCCCGAGCATCGATCTATGGTGAGTTACAGGTCACCTCCAGATACTATTCAGGGACACCTAGTGGACTTGGGCCCGGTGCGCAAAAAACCTCATGGAGCGACAATTTTGAATTATGTCAACTCCTGCTAGTGTGTTTGGGCATGGTCAATATGGCAATGCCAACTGCACCCCCACCATCCATGGCTTTCCATCTTTGGCCCTCGTTGGTGTGACTGCATTATCCCCTACAGAGCGAAACCCTAGCTTCAAAAACCACCATAGACGGAGGGCATTGGGCAATGGACAGGAGGGAGAGGCCCCCTCCTAGCTAAAATCTCATGTCACAAATCCAACGGAATCGATGGTTCGTCGATCGAAGGCCCCAGCATCGATCTATGGTGAGTTGCAGGTCACCTCCAAATACCGTTTAGGGACACCTGGTGGACTTTGGCCCGGTGTGGAAAAAAACCTCACGGAGCGGCAATTTTGAATTCTGTCAACTCCTGCTATTGTGTTTGGGCATGGGAAATATGGAAATGCCAACCGCACCCCCACCATTTGTGGCTTTCCAGCTTTGGACCTCGTTGGCGTGACTGCATTGTCCCCTACTAAGCAAAACCCTAGCTTCAGAAACCACCGTAGACGGAGGGCATCGGGCAATGGACAGGAGGGAGAGGCCCCCCCTAGCTAAAATCCCTCGTCACGAATCCAACGGAATTGACGGTTCGTCGATCGGAGGCCCGAGTATCTATCTATGGCGAGTTGCAGGTCACCTCCAGATACCGTTCAGTGACACCTGGTCGACTTGGGCCCGATGCGCAAAAAAACCTCACGGAGCGGCAATTTTGAATTCTGTCAACTCCTGCTAGTGTGTTTGGGCATGGGAAATATGGCAATGCCAACCGCACCCCCACCATTCATGGCTTTCCTGCTTTGGCCCTCGTTGGCGTGACTGCATTGTCCCCTACTAAGCGAAACCCTAGCAAGTCTGGCTGATAAACATGCCTAAGTAAAAATATGGTGCGTTACAGTCCATGCATGCCAAGTGGCATCTTGAAAAAAATATACACATGTACTAGTGTTAACATGTTGCATCAACAGTATAATTTAAATTTTGAGTTAAAAACATTGGTTTTGCTCTAATATGTCTTTTGTTTATAGATATAAACCTACACCATGCATATTATAGAACTTATTAGGTTAAGGGTTACACTCTCGAGATTTTTCTTTAGGGTACTGGGAAAAGGAAAATTATTGCTTCCACCCACATATACTTTGTGTTTACTTACACATGTTGCATGCTTTTCCCTACAAAATGCCATTGTCTAAAGGGAATTATCACATAGTAGATATTATATTGTTGAAGGAATGAAAGAACCCTATTACTCATAATGATGAATGATGATGATGTTCATGATGTTGACGGTGATGATGATGAGGATGTCGATGATGATGATGATGATGATGATGATGATGTTCATGATGTTCATGGTGATGATGTTCATGGTGATGATGATGTTCATGATGTTGTTGGAGATGATGATGATGAGGATGATGATGATGATGATGATGAAGGTGATGAAGATGATGTTGATGGTGATGGTGATGATGTTGATGGTGATGATGATGATGAGGATGAGGATGATGAATGATGATGATGTTCATGATGTTGACGGTGATGATGATGAGGATGTCGATGATGATGATGATGATGATGATGTTCATGATGTTCATGGTGATGATGTTCATGGTGATGATGATGTTCATGATGTTGTTGGAGATGATGATGATGAGGATGATGATGATGATGATGATGGAGGTGATGATGATGATGAGGATGAGGATGATGATGATGTTCGTGATGTTGATGGTGATGATGATGATGAGGATGAGGATGATGAATGATGATGATGTTCATGTTGTTGATGGTGAGGATGATGATGATGATGATGTTCATGATGTTGATGGTGATGATGTTGATGGTGATGGTTAGGATGATGATGATGATGTTCGTGATGTTGATGGTGATAATGATGATGTTCATGAAGTTGATGGTGAGGATGATGATGAGGATGATGGCGATGGTGATGATGATGATGAAGGTGAGGATGATGATGATGGTGGTGATGGTGATGGTGAGGATGGTGATGGTGAGGATGTTGATGGTGATGATGATGATGAAGGTGAGGATGATGATGATGATGAAGGTGATGACAATGATGAGGATGAGGATGATGATGAGCATGATGATGATGATGTTCGTGATGTTGATGGTGATGATGATGATGAGGATGATGATGATGAATGATGATGATGTTCATGATGTTGATGGTGAGGATGATGATGATGATGTTCATGATGTTGATGGTGATGATGAGGATGATGATGGTGATGATGATGAAGGTTATGATGATGATGAGGATGAGGATGAGGATGAGGATGAGGATGATGATGATAATGTTCATGATATTGATGGTGATGATGATGATGAGGATGATGATGATGAATGATGATGATGTTCATGATGTTGATGGTGAGGATGATGATGATGAGGATGATGAGGATGAATGATGATGATGTTCATGATGTTGATGGTGATGATGATGATGAAGGTGAGGATGATGATGAGGATGATGAGGATGATGTTGATGATGTTGATGGTGATGATGATGATGAAGGTGAGGATGATGATGAGGATGATGAGGATGATGTTGATGATGTTGATGGTGATGATGATGATGAAGGTGAGGATGATGATGAGGATGATGTTGATGATGTTGATGGTGATGATGATGATGAAGGTGAGGATGATGATGAGGATGATGTTGATGATGTTGATGGTGATGAAGGTTAGGATGATGATGATGATGATGATGATGAAGGTGATGAAGGTGTTTCCATTATTTGTTACTTAGTATACATGCTAAGGGGTATATTTGATTGCTTTAGTTTATTGTTCAGTCACATTTTTCAACTCTCTGGTCTATAGTCAACCCAATCCGATTTTTGGTACATAAACACATGAAATTACCATTCATAGATTGACAATTCCAATAGGTATTTGACCATAACACCTAGTTGAAGGGTTTGGGTGAATGAAAGTTAATGATGGTCTCTTAGGACATGTCAATGGAAATACAAACATGGAAAACCAACAATCTATTGTCTTGGAGGGACGATTCAAGGTATTTACACAATAAATTTGAATATGTTGAAAGAAGATGAAATGTAGAAAATTGAATAAGCTTTCAAAATATATAATTCCTATCTATGGATATTTTGTATGACCACATGAAATTCAAGTTTTTTAAGCAATATGTTGTTTTTTTGGGAAATTATATTGCATTGTTTTCTCATTGGTGCAAGTGACTTAAATGATGGGATTTCTTAACAAAATTTTGAACAATTACAAAGAAGGGCTTGGCTTTGTACACATCGATTGTTTCAAATTTTTTAATATATATATATATATCCCTCAAAACATAATGTCATGTATTAGTGTAGGTAGGGTTTGATGGTATTAACATAATTATTTCTTTTATAATAATAGATTATAATAATACTGAAATGGGATTAAATAATCATGCATGGACTGTAACGCACCATATCTTTACTTAGGCATGCGAAATTTGGCATGTTCATTAACTTGACATACAAGAGAACTTTTGGCATATTTATAAACAACATTATGGAAAATTTTGCATATCAAGAACACAAAATTGACATATTCATAAGAAACATACATGGGGAAATTTAAATTATGATACATACCTCATCATGCTAGATCCCACCTATTATCATACAACCAAGCCCTCCGGATCATCTCTTATAACAATGGTCTCCATTAGTCTCTCATGATTTCTATCCAGTAAGAAGTGGTGTACCTTCGATGAATTTCGGCTAGGCATTGTTCATACCTGGAGGTTTGTACCAATGATTAAGTTGGTAAAGTGATACACACTTGCACCTGGTTTGTAATCCCTGTAAACATATCCACTCTTCTTTCTTGAATTGTTGTCATGTGTAAGGTATTCACCTTTAACAACCATAAACCCAATGGGGAAGTGGTTGTTTTCATCATCATTCATGGACATAATGAGGGCTTGCTTTCCCTCTATATAGCGTGCCAACCAGTAATCACCACCCCATTCACTATCTTTTGAGGCAACCACTGCATATATGTGTCCTGCATAGTATGATTGTACGTATATGATCAAATATTTTTCGTGTGATACAAGGCCATTAATGTGAGTTTCAAGACTACGTAAATTTAATAAAAAAATGTTAAGGAAATGCATCATACCAGGTTGTACAAGGTCTGATACATGATCAAAATCTATAGAAATAGACGATTGGTCTTCTTCCAACGGAGTTAACTCAACAATTGCACATTGATCAAGTGGAAGTGATATGCGATCCCATCCATCAAACCACTCCAATGATTCACACACATCCCAGTCACCATCACAGCAAGGCGGGCAAAAACAAGCGAGTTTTCTGGTCCAAATTTCAAATACTGGGTTATCAGAACTTCGGACCGAATGAAAGCCACGAGTGCCAGGAACAATCTTGCATTCCCATGCATGTGAACGATCTATGTCTAGCACCTCCCAAAAAAATCTCTCCACATGTCTCTTTCTTGTGGATTCTGCTCGCATAGCTGATTCCTCTCCCATTACTGACGTGCACCACCTGACTATAGATTGAACATTTCGAATAGTAGGTATTGTAGATAATTTCAATTCCTCTCTTCATAGGGCTGTTTTGACACATGCTCCGGCTCCATCATGCTCTCCTTTACCATGTCCAGTCTCAAAATAGTTCCACATATGTGGAACTTTGTAGTTTTTATGCAATGAACACAGCCATTGAAATATGCATGCATTTTTGAACTGACCAGCACATCCATCAGACCAAATCCAGTGTTGATCCATCTGTATGTTCCTGCCCTTCAAATGATCATAGAACATAATGAAGCAATGAT
>LPNX011061417.1:77223-91650 GCA_001517045.1 Pseudotsuga menziesii | reverse complement strand
CAAATGAAAGTTATATCCACCATCACCATGAAATGACATTGAAGCTTGATATCTTATCATGTGTGCTCCTCAACCATGGAAGATGTCCTCAATGTTGCACATGCATAACAAAAAGAATGATGGAGATGGATGGAGATGGTGTAGATTGTGAAAATTTTCAAAGAAAGGCTCGTACTCTTGAAAGATATCGCGCGGTAATTCCAAATTTAGAGAAACACGCAGTGAAGTTGCTCTTGGACAATGACAATTCACTGTTTTAACAGTCCCACAACGCGCACGCGATTTGACCACTAAAAACGCGTACGCGATTTGTATAACCAAAACGCGTACGCGATATCTTCAACCACAATTAATGGGGTGGGTGCACGGCTAAACGTAATCAACTTGTATAATCTAATATATTTCATGACAAGTTTCTTCCCTATTTTACGGTGGTGGTATACAATATTTAGCATTTATATATTTTGGTGTTATTATTTCATACTTATTTCATGAAGAGATTTTTTTCAAACAAAATCTTATGAAATATTAAAAATTCAAACTTAAGATATTGAAATTTCTTTTCATGTCATAATGTGGTTGAAACCTTGGAAACTTGAGCTATACTTCCTAGAAAAATTCACCCTCTATCCTCTTATCTTTCCTAGTTAATATTTTAAACACTCACTATGTATATCTATTCTTGGTATGAATGTTATTTATTAGAGGTGAAAGGCTATAATTAGAAGAGGTGTTGTAAGAGGATTATACTTATTAAATACATGGGCTATTTGATTAGGAGGTGGAATGTTCATGAAGGGACTTTTTTTTCAAACAAAATCTTATGTAATATTAAAAATTCAAACTTAAGATTTCGAAATTGTTTTTCATCTCATAATGTGCCTCCCCGACATATTTTTTAGGGTATTAGTTCAGAAGTTCTCATAAATATAGATATTATCATTTAAATTTTACATAATTTTTAATGTTTTATTATAATTTGAAAGTTAAAGTTCTAAAACAAAAAAAATTAATAAAAATAATGATTCTTAAATTTAGAATAACTTACATAATATTCTTAATGAAAATTATAAATAAAATCTCAATATCTTAAAGAAAAAATGGAATTCCAAGAGTAAATGGGTTTCCAAGAGTCTATTCTTGGTATGAATGTTATTTATTAGAGGTGAAAGGATATAATTAGAGAATGAGGTATTGTAAGAGGATTTTACTTGTTATATACATGGGCTATTTGATTAGGAGGTGGAATATTTGATTAGGAGGTGGAATTTCATAAAGAGACTTAGTTCACTATGTTTAGCTTTTTTTGGTATGAATGTTATTTATTAGAGGTGAAAGGCTATAATTAGAGAAGGTATTGTAAGAGGATTATACTTATTATATACATGGGCTATTTGATTAGGAGGTGGGATTTTCAAAAAGAGACTTTGTTAGTAGATTTAACAAAAAAAAAATTGAAAGATTTCACTTAGAAAAGTTGATCACAAAAATAAATTGTAAAAAATGAAGTAAAAATAAATCTCATTTAAATTGTATGTTACAAATGTATATATTCCTATATAACAAGAATTGTATACACAACATTACTATAATTTTAAATTTGTTCATAAAGCCTACTCACTAGGGCTAACTTCTCTAGGAGAGTCTAATAACCCTAGGTCCCCACAACTACAGGGACTTTAACCCTAGGTCATGATGTTGATGATGATGATGAGGATGATGATGATGTTCATGATGTCATGATGTTGATGATGATGAGGAGGAGGAGGAGGAGGAGGATGATGATGATGATGTTCATGATGTTGATTGTGATGATGATGAGGAGGATGATGTTCATGATGTTGATGATGATGAGGATGATGATGATGTTCATGATGTTCATGATGAGGATGATGATGATGATGAGGATGATGATGATGATGTTCATGATGTTGATGGTGATGAGGATGATGAGGATGATGTTCATGATGTTGATGATGATGAGGATGATGATGATGATGTTGATGGTGATGATGATGATCATGTTGATGATGGTGATGATGATGAAGATGAGGATGAGGATGATGATGATGATTATGAGGATGATGATGATGATAATGATGATGATGTTGATGGTGATGAAGATGATGAGGATGTTCATGATGTTCATGATGTTGATGATGAGGATGATGATGAGGATGATGACGGTGATGATGATGATGTTCACGATGTTGATGGTGATGATGAATGATGATGAATGATGAGGATGAGGATGATGATGAGGATGACGAGGATGATGTTCATGATGTTGATGGTGATGGTGATGATGAGGATGATGTTGATGTTCATGATGTTGATGATGAGGATGATGATGATGATGTTCACAATGTTGATGGTGATGATGAATGATGATGATGATGATGCTGATGATGATGATGATGCTGATGAGGATGATGATGAGGATGATCATGATGATGATGATGTTCGTGATGTTGATGGTGATGATGATGATGAGGATGAGGATGATGTTCATGATGTTCATGATGTTGATGATGATGATGATGATGATGATGATGATGAAGGTGATGATAAGGATAAGGATGAGGATGAGGATGATGATGATGATGTTCATGGTGTTGACGGTGATGATGATGAGGATGAGAATGAGGATGATGAAGGTGATGATGATGATGAGGATGATGATGATGATGTTCATGATGATGATGATGAGGATGATGATGATGATGTTCATGATCAGGATGATGATGATGATGTTGATGTTGATGGTGATGATGATGAGGATGATGATGATGATGTTCACGATGCTGATGGCAATGATGAATGATGATGATGATGATGACGATGATGAAGGTGATGATGATGATGATGAATGATGATGAGGATGAGGATGAGGATGACAATGATGATGTTCATGATGTTGACGGTGATGATAATGATGATGATGATGATGAAGGTGATGATGATGATGAGGATGACGATGATGATGTTCATGATGATGATGGTGATGATGAGGATGAGGATGTTCACGATGATGAAGGTGATGATGATGATGTTCATGAAATTGATGGTGCGGATGATGATGATGAGGATGATGATGATGATGAAGGTGCGGATGTTCAAGGTGATGATGATGATGAGGATGAGGATGACGATGAGGAAGGTGATGATGATGTTCATGATGTTGATGGCGATGATGATGATGATGAGGATGATGAAGGTGATGATGATGATGAGGATGAGGATGATGATGTTCATGATGAGGATGATGATGATGATGTTGATGTTGATGGTGATGATGATGAGGATGAGGATGATGATGATGTTCACGATGTTGATGGTGATGATGATGATGACGACGATGATGAAGGTGATGATCATGATGATGAATGATGATGATGATGAAGATGAGGATGAGGATGAGGATGATGATGATGTTGACAGTGATGATGATGATGATGATGATGACGATGATGAAGGTGATGATGATGATGATGATGATGATGATGATGATGTTCATGATGTTGATGGTGATGATGATGATGAGGATGATGTTCATGATGTTGATGATGATGAGGATGATGATGATGATGTTCATGATGTTGATGGTGATGATGATGATGAGGATGATGTTCATGATGTTGATGATGATGAGGATGATGATGGTGTTCATGATGTTCATGATGATGATGATGAGGATGATGAGGATGATGATGATGATGTTGATGGTGATGACGATGATGAGGATGATGTTCATGATGCTGATGATGATGAGGATGATGATGATGATGTTGATGATGATGTTGATGATGTTGATGGTGATGATGATGATCATGTTGATGATGGTGATGATGATGATGATGATGAAGGTGATGATGAAGATGAGGATGAGGATGATGATGATGATTATGAGGATGATGATGATGAATGATGATGATGTTCATGATGATAATGATGACGATGTTGATGGTGATGATGATGACGATGATGAGGATGATGATGATGGTGAGAATGATGTTGATGGTGATGAGGATGATGAGGATGTTCATGATGTTCATGATGTTGATGATGAGGATGATGATGATGATCTTGACGGTGATGATGATGAGGATGATGATGATGATGTTCACTATGTTGATGGTGATGATGAATGATGAGGATAATGATGAGGATGATGATGATGATGTTCATGATGTTGATGGTGATGATGATGATGAGGATGATGTTGATGTTCATGATGTTGATGATGAGGATGATGATGAGGATGATGATGATGATTTTGATGATGAGGATGGTGATGATGATGTTGATGAGGATGATGGTGATGACGATGATGATGATGTTCACAATGATGAAGGTGATCATGATGACGTTCAAGAAATTGATGGTGCGGATGATGATGAGGAGGAGGAGGATGATGATGATGATGGTGATGATGATGGTGATGTTGATGCTGATGATGATGAGGAGGATGATGATGATGATGTTCATGATGTTGATGTTGATGTTGAGGAGGATGATGATGATGATGTTCATGATGTTGATGGTGATAATGATGATGTTCACGATGTTGATGGTGATGATGATGATCATGTTGATGATGATGATGATGATGATGTTCAAGGTGATGATGGTGATGATGTTGATGGTGATGATGAGGAAGGTGATGATGATGTTCATGATGTTGATGGTGATGATGATGATGATGAGGATGACGATGATGATGAAGGTGATGGTGATGATGAGGATGATGATGATGATGTTCATGATGTTGATGGTGATGAGGATGATGATGATGATGTTGATGGTGATGATGACGAGGATGATGATGATGATGTTCACGATGTTGATGGTGATGATGAATGATGATGAATGATGATGATGATGATGATGATGACGAAGGTGATGAGGATGATGAGGATGATGATGATGATGAGGATGATGTTGATGATGATGAGGATGATGAGGATGTTCATGATGTTCATGATGTTCATGATGAGGATGATGATGATGATGTTGATGGTGATGATGATGAGGATGATGGTGATGACGATGATGAAGGTGATGATGATGATGACGATGATGATGATGATGTTCATGATGTTGATGGTGATGATGATGTTCATGATGTTCATGATGTTCATGATGAGGATGATGATGATGATGATGATGATGATGATGATGATGATGATGATGATGATGATGTTCATGATGTTGATGGTGATGATGATGATGAGGATGATGATGATGTTCATGAGGATGATGATGAGGATGATGATGATGATGATGTTCATGATGTTGATGGTGATGATGATGATGCTCACAATGTTGATGGTGATGATGATGATGAGGATGAGGATGACGATGAGGAAGGTGACGATGATGTTCATGATGTTGATGGTGATGATGATGAGGATGAGGATGACGATGATGATGAAGGTGAGGATGTTGATGGTGATGATGAGGATGATGATGATGATGTTCATGATGTTGATGGTGATGAGGATGATGATGATGTTCATGATGTTGATGATGAGGATGATGATGATGATGTTGATGGTGATGAGGATGATGATGATGTTCATGATGTTGATGATGAGGATGATGATGATGATGTTGATGGTGATGATGATGAGGATGATGATGGTGATGTTCACAATGTTGATAGGCATGATGACTGATGATGATGAGGATGATGATGATGATGATGATGATGAGAATGATGTTGATGGTGATGAGGATGATGAGGATGTTCATGATGTTCATGATGTTGATGATGAGGATGATGATGATGATGTTGACAGGGATGATGATGAGGATGATGATGATGATGTTCACGATGTTGATGGTGATGATGAATGATGATGAATGATGATGATGAGGATGACGATGAGGATGATGATGACGATGTTCATAATGTTGATGGTGATGATGATGATGAGGATGATGATGATGTTCATGATGTTGATGATGAGGATGATGATGATGATGATGTTAATGATGTTGATGGTGATGATGATGAGGATGATGATGATGATGATGTTCACGATGTTGATGGTGATGATGAATGATGATGATGATGATGATGTTCACGATGTTGATGGTGATGATGAATGATGATGATGATGATGATGTTGATGAGGATGATGATGAGGATGAGCATGATGATGATGATGTTCGTGATGTTGGTGGTGATGATGATGATGAGGATTATGATGATGTTCATGATGTTGATGATGAGGATGATGATGAGGATGATGATGATGAAGGTGATGATGATGATGAGGATGAGGATGAGGATGAGGATGATGATGATGATGATGATGTTCATGATGTTGACGGTGATGATGGTGATTATGATGATGAGGATGATGAAGGTGATGATGATGATGAGGATGATAATGATGATGATGGTGATGATGATGATGAGGATGATGATGATGTTCATGATGTTCATGATGAGGATGATGATGATGATGTTGATGTTGATCGTGATGATGATGAGGATGATGTTCACGATGTTGATGGTGATGATGAATGATGATGATGATGATGATGACGATGATGAAGGTGATGATGATGAATGATGATGAGGATGAGGATGAGGATGAGGATGTTCATGATGTTGACGGTGATGATGATGATGATGATGATGATGAAGGTGATGATGATGATGAGGATGATTATGATGATCTTCACGATGATGATGGTGATGATGATGATGAGGATGTTCACGATGATGAAGGTGATGATGATGATGTTCATGAAATTGATGGTGCGGATGATGATCATGATGAAGGTCCGGATGTTCAAGGTGATGATGATGATGAGGATGAGGATGACGATGAGGAAGGTGATGATGATGTTCATGATGTTGATGGTGATGATGATGAGGAGGAGGATGACGATCATGATGAAGGTGATGATGAAGATGAGGATGATGATGATGATGTTCATGATGATGATGGTGATGATGATGATGAGGATGATGATGATGTTCATGATGTTCATGATGAGGATGATGATGATGATGTTGATGTTGATGGTGATGATGATGAGGATGATGATGATGATGTTCATGATGTTGACGGTGATGGTGATGATGATGATGACGATGATGAAGGTGATGATGATGATGAGGATGATGATGATGATGTTCACGATGTTGATGGTGATGATGAATGATGATGATGATGATGACAATGATGAAGGTGATGATGATGATGATGATGAATGATGATGATGATGAAGATGAGGATGAGGATGAGGATGATGATGATGATGTTCATGATGTTGACGGTGATGGTGATGATGATGATGACGATGATGAAGGTGATGATGATGATGAGGATGATGATGATGATGTTCATGATGATGATGGTGATGATGATGATGATGATGTTCATGATGTTGATGATGAGGATGATGATGAGGATGATGATGATGATGATGATGTTGATTTTGATGGTGATGATGATGAGGATGATGATGATGATGTTCATGATGTTGATGGTGATGATGATGATGATGAAGATGAATATGAAGAGAATGACGATGATGATCATGTTGATGATGATGATGATGATGATGACAATGGTGATGATGATGATGATGTTGATGACGACGATGGTTATGATGATGTTCATGATGTTGATGGTGATGATGATGATCATGTTGATGATGATGATGATGATGAAGTTGAAGATGATGGCGATGATGATGGTGATGATGATGATCATGTTGTTGTTGATGATGATAATGATGATGATGAAGGTGATGATGATGATGAGGATGATGATGATGATGTTCACGATGTTGACGGTGATGATGATAATAAGGATGAGGATGAGGATGAGGATGAGGATGAGGATGTTCATGATGTTGTTGGAGATGATGATGATGAGCATGATGATGATGATGATGATGAAGGTGATGATGATGAGGATGATGATGATGATGTTCATTATGTTGATGGTGATGATGATTATGAGGATGATGTTGATGATGATGATGATGATGATGTTCATGATGTTGATGGTGATGATGATGAGGATGATGATGACGATGTTCATGATGTTGATGGTGATGGTGATGATGATGATGATGATGATGATGGCAATGATGAAAATGGTGATGATGATGATGACAACGATGGTGATGATGATGGTGATGATGAGGAGGATGATGGTGATGATGATGATTATGATGATGATGAGGATGAGGATGATGATGATGATGTTCATGATGTTGATGGTGATGATTATGATAAGGATGATGAAGGTGATGATGATGACAATGACGACGATGGTGATAATGTTTTCGATGATGATGATGATGATGATGAGGATGATGATGATGATGTTCATGATGTTGATGGTGATGATTATGATAAGGATGATGAAGGTGATGATGATGACAATGACGACGATGGTGATAATGTTTTCGATGATGATGATGATGATGATGGCAATGATGGCAATGGTGATGATGATGATGATGACAATGGTGATGATGAAGGTGATGATGGTGAAGATGATGATGATGAAGATGGACATGATGAAGATGATAATGATGATCATGGCGATGTTGATGATGATAATGATGGTGATGGTGATGTTGATGATGAGGAAGGTGATGATGACAACGATGTTGATGATGACGATGTTCAGGATGATGATGATGACGATGGTGATGATGATGTTCATGATGTTGATGGTGATGATAATGATCATGTTGATGATGATGATGATGATGATGGTGATGATGAAGCTGATGATGACGATGAGGATGAGGATGATGATAATGATGATGAGGATAATGATGATGGCAATGGTGATGATGATGAGGAGGAGGAGGAAGGTGATGATGATGATGATGATGAAGATGAATATGAAGGTAATGAAGATGATGATCATGTTGATGATGATGATGATGATGATGATGATGTTGATGACGACGATGGTGATGATCATGTTCATGATGTTGATGGTGATGATGATGTTCATGATGTTGATGATCATGAAGTTGAAGATGATGATCATGTTAATGATGATGATGATGATGAAGTTGAAGATGACGAAGAAGATGAATATGATGATAAACGCTATTTTTGGTTTTTCATAATGCGCACGCGATTTATATGCACATAACGTGCTCGCGTTTTGGTTCTATATAACGCGCACACTTTTTGTCTAGTTAAATTTCGCTCACGTATTGTTTAAATTCAAAATTTTATTTCCTCCAAATGATAAGGCCAAGCCTCCACCCATGCTTTCATGGAATTCCTATGCCTATGTGTCTGCTTTGTACTTTGCTTCGGATTCAACATGCCTGTGCCTTGGAGTATGATAAACCATGGCATATTCAGCGTTATATCCATATTTTCAATATGACATTCTTCCTGTTATCCATTTATCAACTATTAAAACTATATTTTATATTCTTTTCCTTTTCATCTCATATTCTTCTAGTTATCTCTCATATATTCATGAATGAACTATTAGTTATTCATTCATCAGCTGCTAGATATATATGCACTGCTACCATTTATCCTTTCATCATCTAGCTACCAACTATTTTTTATATTCTTTTTTTTAAGAATTGTTTATTTCGAATTTTGAACCACTGCCATATAATCTATGTGGAGAGTACACTTGTCTCATCCTTGTGTGTAGATGAAAAAACATAGGTCTTAGTCCACCCCAAATCTCAAATAAAAAAGTCTATGAAAGTAATAATTACATTCTTATATTCATTATAATATCAATCAATTAATTAACATATTATTAGTAAATGTGGCTGGTAAAAAGAGAACAAATTATTTTTAAGTATGAGAATTTAAAGGTCAAATAACCGTTTCAGTTAACCATTTAACTAAATTTATTTAAATATTAATTTAAATATATAATCCTAATGCATTAAATATTATAAGTATAACAAAATAAACAACCATTTAAGTATAACAAGATACAAGTTGTACGCTTGATGTTGTTAATCACGTGAGGTAGTTACAAACACTTACTTGATATGCTGTAGAATGAGTCTCAGAATGTCACAGTTACAGGACAAAGTTACAAACACTTACTTGATATGCTGTAGAATGAGTCTCAGAATGTCACAGTTAGAGTACCGATTCACTCGAATATTTGGCTGCAGAAAACGGCGCAAAAATCGGGCCTCTGCTGTCGCTGGCTGGGGCTGCAGAGAGACTGAAGCTCTTCCAGTCAGACTTATGCGAAGAGGGCAGCTTCGACTCTGCCATGGAGGACTGTGATGGAGTGTTTCATGTGGCGGGGCCTNTGGGGCTGCAGAGAGACTGAAGCTCTTCCAGTCAGACTTATGCGAAGAGGGCAGCTTCGACTCTGCCATGGAGGACTGTGATGGAGTGTTTCATGTGGCGGGTCCTATGGGCCTCTCCAAACTTTCCGAAGTAATTTAATTTTAAATTAAAGTTGCAGCCTTCTCAGAAAATGGATGGATCATTAATGCAAATCAGATCATCTTACAAGATTTTAAAAATGGTGCAACAGGATGATTTTGTTGAGCCTGCTGTGAAGGGAGCTTTGAACGTTTTGAACGCCTACTCGCGAGCTAAATCGGTGAGGAGCGTGGTTTATACTTCGTCGGTGGCAGCAGCTTGTCCGCTTAACGAGGAGGGAGAACTTATTAGCGGCTGCAGTTTGGACGAATCTAGATGGACTCCTGTGGATATCATGAGAAGGAAACACCAAAAACCTTCTGGAGTGAGTACTATTTATTGTCTTCCCAAAATTACTTTCGAGATCTATCGAGGTAAAAGCGCTGATTATAATTATTTAGCGATGTGCAGTTTTATTCCGTGGCAAAGACTTTGGCCGAGCAAGCAGCAATTGAGTATGGCTTAAATAGCGAAATAGAGGTTGTAACAATTGGGCCGAGTTTCGTGGGTGGACCTTGCGTTACTTCTACGTTTCCGCTTACATGCCAAGAGGCACGATTACAGAACCAGGTATTTTATTTTTTCTTAATTGTTGTACAGACTGCATATTGTTTGTTAGAGCAGGAAAGATAAAACCCATACGTCATTAATTATTTTGCAGGTAATTACGAACTGTTCAAGTTGATTCGATCCTTGTTTGGATCGATCTCATTAGTTCACATAGATGACGTATGTGAGGCCCATATATTTCTCATGGAACAACCAAATGTAGAAGGCCGACATATTTGCTCTGCTATCTCCCTCACTTATCTTAGTTAGCAGATTTCATTCATAAACGCTATCCACATTTCACCAAACAACAACTCAAGTAAGTACTTTATTTATTCAGAATATTAAGCAGTTTCCTGGTCTGAGTACTTCACTATTTATTAGCATATTAAGCCCCAAAAAATTGGAGATGCCCGTAACTAGTATAAGTACTGTGTTTACCTATTTAAGTAAGCTGTACTGTATTAATTAAGTATACTGGGTGTTTTCTCATGAAAAACAATTTTCTTATATAAACGCTCATCCATGTAAGTACTATTGGTACAAATAGTATATTTAACATATTTTTATATGATTATATCAATTGATTTAATATTGCAGATGTGACCAAGAAGATGATTGTAATGTTTATGTTCCAACTTCTTCCAAAAAAGCTTCTGGACAAGGGATTTTCATACAAATATGGTACAGAAGACATTATTGATGAGACCGTGAAATATGCCCTATCTTTTGGATTATTGAAATAGGTGGTTATTAGTATTTTTGCCCTATCTTTTGGATTATTGAAATAGGTGGTTATTAGTATTTTTGTTGTTTAGATGACAGAATTGATAAGAACATAAATATGTTTAATTTTATGGATTATTGAAATAGGTTATTGTCATTATTTTTATTATTTATTGATAAGAATATAAATGTTCAATCTTATACATTATTGAAATATGTTATTGTAAATATTTTTATTATTTATAAGATAAAATAGAAGACCATATTGATGAAACCATGATATATGCTCAATCTTATGGATTATTAAAATAGGTTGTGACCAGTATTTTTATCTTTTATTTAAGGTACAATATTGATGAAGATATGTTTTTTATTAATATTTTATCCTTACTTCAATAGTTGTTATGGTTATGAGTTTTTTCAAATTTTTTAATAAGCTATTAAAATAAGTAAGTTGTTATTAGTATTTTATCATGTATAAAATATAATAAGTTTTAATATATATATATATATATATATATAAAAGAATTTTACTTAAAATTTAAAGTTTGAAAATAGTTTGAAAGTCATATGTTAAATTAAATTATAAAAATTATAATATGTTTTTAGTGAAATAATTAATTAAAATTTTATTTTTTAATAATTATTTTAGTTTTATTGAGATATATAATATTTATATACATTTATATAAATAAATTAAATTATAAAAATTATAATATGTTTTTAGTGGAATAACTAATTAAAATTTTATTTTTTTGATAATTATTTTAATTTCATTGAGATATATAATATTTATGCACATTTATATAAATACTATATCTATATAAATGAAAGTATTTAAATTGGTATAGATTTATTTTGAAGGTATTAAATGATTGTATTCCAAAATGAGTTTTCATCTAAATAGATTTGATTCTCAATACAATACAATTACTACTAGCATAGCTATTTAACTTGTGGCCATTGAACATTGATAGGCCACAAGTTAAGTGCCACAAATATTACTTGTTCTCATCAATAGGTGTACTTATCACATGAGGTATTTTTAGACTTTTTTTATAATTGTTTTTATTAATTTTGAATGACAAACATAGAGTCAATCACTATAGTACACTTCTCTCCTTCTCCTATAATATATGAAAAACATAGATAGTATTCCATTAAAAAATTCTAAGATATAAAATCCTATAGGAATAAATATATTTCTATATAGATAAATAGATAAATATATAAATAAATAAAAATGAATCATTATAAACCAATAATGTTAAGGTGTATATATAAATCTTTTAAATTTTAAAAGACAATCTAAGTACTAATTTCATTAAATATAGACCTATTTTAGGGTTGGTGCAAGTTGATAAGGGTTGAAAAAACAAGCATCCCTCAACTTACATGGATATTTTGATATACATAAATACTCAATTTTGTTTTGAGTGAAAAAGATAAAATATAGGAAATTGAATGATGTTTCCCAAAATATAAATTGTATCCATTGAAATGTTCATAACTATCCCAAGCTTGATATTTTTTAGCAGTTTAATTTTTTTTGGAAAATGATAAGGTATGTCTTTGTGAGTCCCAGCTTTGAGTGCCTAATTGATGGAATGAACCTACAAAAATTGGTAGACATACATAGAAAAACTATTACTAGAGTGATACTATTTTTCCAAAATAAATTCATAGTAATTTTGATTTTTTTGAATTATCTAAGAGACTAAACCTCTAAAACAATAGGTCAAGTGTGGGACCCACTTTTGAAGGCCTTAATGCAATGATAATGAAATGGTTTTTTTATAGAATATAGAAGTTAGTGTTTAGTAATACATCATATATATTTTTAAATTCTTGAGAAATGAAAAGGATATGGAAGAAACACTAATCATATGTTTTTGAGTTAAGGACTAATGATGCATGAAAATTAGAAAAAATAATATTGTTTAAATAAACTGCATGTTTGGAATCTATAGGAAAAAATGATATCTATGTCTAAATTTCATAAAAAAATGATTGTGTAGCATACTATAATGAGTCATACCCATATTGAGAAAATGGATGAAATGCCCAATTAACTATGGTTTAGCATATTCCATAGCATAGGTTTGGTCAGCTCAAACCTAAATCCGAAGTAGACACATAGGAAGAGGGACAACACACAAACATGGGAGGAGGTTCCATTAAGTTGTTAAGGAATGTGAATGCATTACTTTTAAATTCAATTTTTTTTTCCTACCTAAAAAATTTGGTGTCATTAAACATGTGTGCATCTTTTTCCTTTGCAAAACACACACCCAATGTTTCTTTATAAAATTTGCACACGAGTTGTAGCATTAAAACACTAGTGAGATATTGAGAGAGAGAGAGAGAGAGAGAGAGAGAGAGAGAGGTAAGTGGCACTGTGAGGGGGGTAATGAGAAACTAAGAGAGATTGGGGGTAGTGGTAGGGGGAGTCATAGACAGGGATGATTTTAAGGAACCATACTTATTTAAAAGTGTATAAATGTTGGAGAATCTTACCAATTCTTAGAACACCAACTATAAAATGTTTGGCGATATTTTTCAAAAAATATTTTAATTTCCAAGGATTATATCGTTTATATATAAATAGGAAATTTCTAGGGTGAAAAAATTTTACCCCATCAAAATTGGGCGAAACAAGGCTTCAAAAATTGCAAAATGGTGAATCTTGTTTTGGAGAAAACCCCCTAAGAATAGCCCATGGGATAAATTTTGCCCCT
>LPNX011061417.1:4611-70995 GCA_001517045.1 Pseudotsuga menziesii | reverse complement strand
ATATATGTTCAAGAATGCATAATCTTTACATGATGGTTGCTTGTATTACAAATGAAATAAATGGCAATATAGTATAACACATAGTTAGCATATACATTTGTGATTATGTTTTGAATTCTTCGAACATGGCTATAAATAATATAAATAAATTGTCATTAAAGACGTACTACACCAAAAATTGATGAAGCAACATAGGATCATGAACCTCATACTCACCATTTAACTGTGAAATGATCAATTGTGAATCAATTCAAAGTTCAAGGTAAAAGATACCATTTGAGATGGAATAAAAAAGGATTTCTATGATAATACTGTACTTAGATGTATTGTTTGTTGTTGGCCCTAAAAAAGAACCACTTGAGATTATAACTAACTAACTAAAAGGTGAATAAATCACTCAAGTAGCCAAGGTAAGGTTTCTGGTTTGACAACTAGTTCCATCTGTGAATCCTACATAAAAGAGTGTTTCATGTGGAATCTAATAATACAAGCAACAAATCCAGGTAAGCGAAAAACCAAGAATAAAAATCTATACAAGTGTAAAAATAACATAGAAAATAATTACATACCTAAGAATGATGATCTAATCATAATACTTCTTTAGATATAGCCCATTTATAGGCTTGGATAACTTATTTCCCTCGTAATCGATTAAGTCATAAGCATCTCTCTTCAATACTTTAGTAACAATGTATGGTCCAAGCCACATGCACTTTAATTTTCCTTCCTCTAAGGAATATTTATCCTGATCATAGATCAGGACAATATCTCCTTCAGAGAATAACCTAGGACAAGAAAATTTACCATATTGAATCTTCACATGGTTCTTATGTGCTCTATTCACTCTTGCAACATATTTATTATGTTCATCAATATGTTCCATGTGAATTAAGCATTCTTCTAAAGTTGAAGTGTCAGAAGAAAAAAATTTAATAGCTAGCTTTAATGAAATAATCTCATACTCAATCAGAAGAACTACTTCAACCCCGTGAATGAGTTTAAAAGAAAAAAAATGCGCAGAACTCTTAACTATTGTTCAGTATTCCCACAAAGTAGGATATAGATCATAATATGCCAATTAGATCTACTCTCTTTTTATGTTGATTAAAGTATGGTTTTTAAAGTTTTGTTAACGACTTCAACTTGACCATTTTCTTGAGGACAAAATAGTGAATAATTTTGTTGTCTAAAGTGCAAATTAGTGGTCATTTCATTCATCATCTTGTTTTTAAAATGAATACCATTATCAGTGACTAGTTCATGTGGGATACAAAATCTAGTAATGATATGATTGAATACAAAATAAGTGAGGGTCTCCCCATCACTAGAAAATGTAGGAATGGATTTTGTCCATTTTATGAAATAGTCTACATCCACAATAATGTATTTGCCCCCCCTATCCAAAGTTGGGTTGCAAGTCATAAAATCCCCCCCCCCCCCATTTGGTGGAAAGGACATGCATTAATAATGGGAAATAATGGAGCGGGATATGTGCACATCTTCTTTATGAATAGTTGACAAGCATGACACTTTTTAACTACTTCGATGTAATCTATAAAAATTGTGGGACAAAAATACCCGATGCACAAAATTTTCTAGGAAATCACAATCATAGAAAGATGGATTCCACAAGCTCCAATATGAGTCATTTAAAACACTCTTATATTGTTATCTAGTGAAGCAATGATGTAAGATAGAATCTAGTCATCGACGATTGAGCCGAGAGGTGCTTTCTACAACTCAAATGGGAGTGATGTGTCCCATCTGTAATGCTAACATGGCACATGTTGGCTCAATAAAATAATAATAATAAAAATAAAAAAACTTATAACATGTCGGCTTATAATTAAAAAAAATAAAAAGTATTATACTCATATAAATATATAACTATATTCAAGCAATACTCACAATCTTACAAACTGAGTTGTAAAATATTAGTATTAAAAAATAAAAAATATTTTACTCATATAAATATATAACCACATTCAAGCAATACTGACAATCTTACAAAATGAGTTGTAAAATATTAGTAAATTAGATAAATTGTAAAACACGTTTATGTAATTATATATCAAATTTCAATTTAAAATTTCGTTGACTTGAAACCTAAGAAGAAATAATATTAGGAATAAAATATGTGATAGAAAATAAATTACAAAATAATAGAAATTACAATAGCAACACTAGATTTAACTTAGAAAACTGGTCAGGAAAAACCAACCTTCAATAATAGATTTATTATTGGTCAGCCAAGGCCGCCAAGAGAATCTCTCATGCTTACTTAAACCACTTACATCCTTGCTCATTCAAAATTCAAGGTTAACCCTAACATGTAAATGTTAACTTTTAGTTAGAGAGAAAAAAAAAGTCATTTTTCAAAAGCATTTGGATAAATGTTTAAAATCTTCATTTGATGATAAAATGTTTTTCAAATTCCAATTTATTTTGGAAATCTAGATTTTAAAATTTTATATGGATTAAAGTTTTATATGGATTATTTTACTCATTGACTACTCTTAATATTCATTATTAGTTTTGAATACGGACAAGTAAAACAATTTTTGGAAAACTATTTGATTATATGGTTATTAATGTTACTCATCTCATTCTTCTCTGATACTTACCCTGTTTTGAAATTACCTAAGCAAGTTGGCCATTTCCCTCCCAAGTAGGAATACTTATTATACATTTTTGTAAACTAAAAATGGTTTGCACCTCAAGAGAAATTGATCCCTCTCGACGCTTGGTAGAGCCATACTTAAGGTGGATCTATATTGGTACAAAGTATCACCCACAATAAGGTAATTCTTTGAATTTTGTCAAAGGGTCATCACTCATCACACGAAAAGGTATAAGGACACTTCAGAGTCTAAATATATATATTAATATCTCCATACCAAGTATTACATTAGGAAATGAGAAAGATATGCTCATTTAGGAATGAATCATATTGAGTTTTATCGAAATCTTCAGTTAGGAACTTTGAACTAATTTCAATCAGGCAAATATTGATTAGACTTAGCATATTGAAACATTCCTACAAGATGATAATCAATTTATTGACTTTTCGCTTGATTTTTGTTGGGACAAAACATGTTAAAATGGATTAAGCACGTCTGCAATGATAGTGGTCTTGCATAGTAAAATATAATAACATATTCTTTGACCAGTGAAAAAAACCACCATATCTAGTTTATAAACATGTGAATACTTTAAATCATCCATAGCTAATGCATAACTGAGGTAATAAGTGGCATCATCTTAGAGAGTTTCATTTTCTTAAACTAAAACTATGCCAATTGTGTAAATAGATGTGGCCAGAAATAACAAAAAAAAATTGTGTAATCCAGAGGACTAAGAAAAGGAGCTAACACAATAATTTTTTTAGGAGCTTCAAATGAATTTTAAGTAGATTTAACCCATATAAATGGGACTCCCTTCTTCAACAACCACATGCAACCCTTAGTGATCTTAGCATAATTAATCATGGAATGCTTGAGAAATTTTTATTTTCCTATCAACTATAATGTTGGAAAACATTAGAAGGAGGATATAAGTTGACAATGGCTTCAAATTTTAAAGGGTCAGCCATAATTCATTTGTTTGTGTTGGAGTATCAGTGCAACAACATGGTATAACCACCGCACCTTAGGGAATATAAAAATGTGGACTAACCGCCACTCCTGATAATAGGGCCTTGTGCTTGGTTTAATATGTTCACCAACACCTACAGGTTTTTGTGTAATGACAAACCTTACATGGTATCAAAGATGAGGGCTCGGGTTCAATTCCTCTGAGCTACGCCAGAGGGGGGGTGTTGGAGTCTCAGGTACAACCACATGTTATAACTGAAGCACCTCTAGGAATATAAAAATGTGGACTAACCGCCACTCCTGATAATAGGGCCTTGTGATTGGTTTAATATGTTCATCAACATCTATTGGTTTGGGTGTAAAAACAAAGCTTATGTAGTTTGATATGATAAAACCTATGATTCATTTAAAATTGACAAGAAAAATACACTTGTGTGGATTCAATATAATCTTCTAACGGTATGCATCACTAAAAAAAAAGATGAAGATGATCTATATCATCTCTTTTCTTTTGAGAATGAGTCATTTGATAATGCAAATGAGCTTCAACAATGTTCTTGATGTCATGGAAATTTAAAGATATAACCCACCGAAGAGTATCTCCAACATTTTTAAATCCAAAGGGAATCTTTCAACATGTGAAAGCTCCCCAAGGGAATAAAAATGAAATTTTATGTTGATCCTTGAGATGGATTTGAATCTACTTATAACCTAAGAACGCATCCATGAAGAAAAACATCTCACTTTTGGCATACTCATTAATAATGTGACCAATGAATGGTGTCAGGAAATGTTTCTTAGGAAAAACCTTATTTAAATCTTGAAAGTCCATACACACTCAAATATTACCCTACTTCTTTCCAACTAGAAAAATATTGGATACTGGTTAGTAAGAAAAACATGATAAATGAAACCTTCCCTAAGAAGTTTTTCAACTTTAGCTTTGAAAGATGTCACTTTCCTAGGATTAATCGGATGGATTTTCCATCGAATAGTTTTTACATTATCATAGGTTTTGATCTTGTGTTCAACAATACTAGGGTTGTGTTGCAGTTGCAACTTTTTTCCCAATTTTTTTAAATTTTGGACCCTCCTTTTATTTTATATTGCGTAATTTTGTTTGGATTCATGAATTCTATTTGTTTTCTCACTGCTGTAAGTTGAGTTATTTTGAGGACAACTGTTTTTGTGCTTTTGGGAATCTTTTTCGTTGTTTTCACCACCGTTCTTGAGGTAAAACAAGTTTTTTGTCACTACCTAGCTAAAGGTCTATTGGAACTTAGCATTTAGTTATGGAACCTCCATTGCAGAAGCTGGACGATGAGTGTTCTGCCGGATAGTTTGGAATTCTCCGATGTCGTTTTTTGACTTGTTTTGGCATTTTTGGAAGGTTTAATGACTTTGATCGGGGGTGGCAGTCTGATTTCCTTCCACCATTGCGGCTCTCGAGTAAACTAAGTATCTATTTTGTAGCCACTCCACCTGCTGATGTTTTGTTTGGTTTTGTCGATATGTTTTTATTCACCCTGGAGTTTGTAGTCTTTTCATCTTCCGCCATTTCGGCTGCATACTTTGCTAACCTCCCAATGCTATGTCACCCCAGTAGCCGAAGAGGAATCCCGACCCGATGCTTTAGTGTTTAGTCTTTTGGACGCTGATAGGATTAGTGATCCTATGGAACTCATTATCCGTTTGAAGCTCTCCGTTGCGGATGTTGCTTGAACTATCTTCCCGATGTTTAATGTTTCAAGCTACCGATAAGGTTTTTCCCACCTTTTGTGATTTTTTAACTTTATTTGGGCAGTAGTGGGGTCTTTGTTTCAGGTTAAAGGTTGTGCAGCAAAAGCACAATACAAGACCTCATTTTGTTGATCAATTTCATTATGGATGAAAAGATGCATTCCTAATTAATTGTTAAATTTTGTAGATGGACTCAAAAGGATCTCTGAGATCACTGCAGCAAGGAGGCATAACTGAGGGATAAAGCTGAGGAGAGTTGACAGAAGAGTGACAAACAGAGTTTTTCTGAAATCAACGTGAAATAAGAAGGGACAAATAAAGAAGAGGTAGAACCGATGACGATAGAATTCCAAGTTTGGAAAGGGCCCGTTAGTTACTAAGATTAATCCGAAATGTAACGTATTACGCTAATCATGAGCACTCAGAAGAAAACAAATTGGGAGACTAAACGGTTTTGGGAATCCCAAGATTCATTTGGGAGCAGCCCAACAGTTTGGTTCTTTTTGTATAAATATAGGAGATCCAGATAAAAAATGGACTTTTTCCCAGTTAGATGAGTGAAGACATATTGTAAGAAGAACTATTTCCTTTTGCAATAGATAATTACAGTCTACCTATTGGAGAAAGCTTGGTGGGATGTTTAAATGTTATGCTATGGATTTGTTGAAGAGGAACTATTTCATTTTCAATTTTGTGTCCATTAACTGTGAGATTGTTCTAACTCTTAGGACCTATGTTCTTGTCTGAATGATTTCTGGTTCATTTTATGAAAATTACCACCATGAGTAATGAATGTTGTTCATAAGCAATTGGCTATCTGGTTGTTTAAATATTTTCAATTGTTCATGTGTTTTGGAAGAAATGTTAGCTATCTATAATTTCTCTTTATAATGCATGCACAAGATACATTACTCATTAATAAGTGACAATATTTCTCCCTGGGGATAGGTAGGTAGTTAGATTTAATTTCTTGTTGTGTGTGATTTAGATGCATGAGAGCCTAAGATGAGAGGTAAGAACCTGTGCATCACATTGTGAACACTCCTTGCATTCGCAATCAATTTTCATTTTAGATAGTCACTTGCATATCATATTTAGAGTCAAAAAATACAAAAATATACATGGTGGACTGGACCACAACCGGTAAAACCTTTTTATTTTTGTTACTTGACCTACGGTAGCCGGATCGCAAACCAGATGGATTCCCTACACCAAGTAGTCATGGGATAGTTGGGAACGTTGACTGGGGAGAATCCCTTACTGTTCTTGCCTGCAAATTTCTAGGCCTCAACAGTTTCTGGCACTAGAAGGAGGGCTGCCAGTGCATGCCTGGCCGAGGAAACTCGTTTTCTCAAAATAACCCCACCAGTGATAATTTTGAAATCAGTTTCTGTCCTGATCCAAATACTCAAGAGAATAGGGAACATCTGTTTGCTGTGGACAACCAAGTAATAAATGATCTGCGAAGACACACTAGAGCATATGTGAAAAATATTAGAGGATTACCAATTATCCCTGATTTGCCTAGAAGAGAATATAAAAGGAGAGACCGTCCCATACTGGAATACTCAGTGTTGGTTGGAGATTTGGAAGAACTTGTAGAAACAGCCTTACAGGAGGTGGTTCAAACTTTAAATCAAGTGGGCCCAAAGACACCCTACTGTTCCCCGTCCCATACTCATGTTCATTCACCCCCTCACTCTCCACCCAGACTCATGGCAGGCATAAACACAAACCAACCGCCCAACCCACCTAATCCACCACCTTCTTGGAAAGCCAGGTCGCCTTTCAAATTAACACCTCCATTGCACGACTTGCCTCAAGCCTTTGAGAAGATGTTGCCTAAGTTTGATCTAAATGAGAAGATGCTAGTTGATGACCATTTACAAAGTTTTTATTTGGAAATAGAAGGATTAAGAGCTGGGGAGCATGAAGATGTAGTTTGTAGACTTTTCCCACACACTCTTAAAGGCGCATCAGCATCATGGTATTTTGGTTTTCCTGCAAACTCTATCCCAGATTGGGATACCTTTGAAAGGATTCTTATAAGTAAGTATGCAACCCAAAAGATGCATGCAGCACTCATGAAAGGACTATGCTCTTTAAATAAGGAAAGAAAAGAGAAGGTGCATAGTTTTACCCAAATATTCGCATCCTATCTTAAGAATTTTTCTGAAACTGAAAAACCCTCAGACAAGGTCCTAATTGAATATTATACCTCAGCTCTAGGACCCGAGTTGGCCATGTTTTCCAAAATGAAGGTCAAACCTACATTAGCAGAGACTTATGAAGAAGCAGATAAGGTAGAGGTCGAAAAAGAAAGCATTGAGGATTATCCTGAATGGTCAAGAGAAAAAAATGTTGGGGGAAAAGATTTGTTATTTACTAAGCCTAAGGAGGAGCAATTATCAAATTTTGAGGGAATGGAAAAAATGATGCAGACGCTCTCTAACAGAATCATAGACTTGGAAAAGGACAAGGAAACCCATAAGTTCTATAAACTGTATTACAAGGAAAGAGAGGACAACAGTCAACCCCAACCCCCTCCGTACGGCCCCACATCTATGAATTTAATGGAGGTAGGAATGGATAACTTTTGCACTTTCCACCAAAAACCCCATTCTAAAAATAATTGTCCTCAATGGATAAATTCGATGATGTTGGTTATGAATCAGCTATTGGATTCTAAATTAATAGAAGATAAAGATGAAGAAGCGAAAGATAGTAATACATCGACGGAAAATCAGGAGGATGAGACCATGTTTTTATGGGACTGTGTTTCTTTGTCCGATGCCACTGAGGAAAAGGATCTGAGGAATGAGAGCATCCTGGAAACAAATGTAGCAACGAGAAGCTGGGGGTTGCTTAAGGAGAATAGTCTTATGTTCTCTAAGATCAAAAGACTTCAAAAGAATGTTAAGAAATTTCAGAACGATTCCTTAACTAATAAAATTCCGGAATTTGCCATCACTAGTCAAAATCCTAGATAGACCAACATGTTTGATAAACCCATTGAAAAAAAAATAAAAAACAGTAAATCAAAGCTCATGGAACATCAGATGGACTATGAGTAATCTGCTGTAGCAGAAAGACTCATCTATTGAAATCACTTGAGGTATCAGAGGGGAGGCTACCTACTGGAAGTTAGCCCCAAGAAGAATAAATTGGTGAGGGAAGTATAGGAGGTAAGCCTAAAAACAAGAACCCACCTTTTCTTCTTACCTTTGAAATTTTAAACCATAACATGCATAATTTCCTAGTGGACTCGGGGGCCTCAGCCAACGTCATGCTGCTGTCGGTCTGCAAGAGAATAAATGGGCAGCCTAAACCATCCACCTAGAGGGTCGTTCAGTTGGATAGAACAAGTGTGAAGGTAATTGGGGAAATGGATGATTTCCTCATTCATCTATCTTCGAATGATAAAGTGTGCCAATTCATTGACATTGTGGTGGCTGACATACAATAAGCTTATGGGATTGTTTTAAGCAGGGATTGGTCGGCAAATCTGAATGGATATTTTGCCTCGGACTGGTCACATCAGTGGCTACCTTATAAAGGAAGCCCAAATCAAATTAAAGTTTTGAGGGAGCCTCACATGAAACATAATGCTACTCAGTTCGAGGGTAAAAATGAACCAGTGGATTCTGTCTTGGGAAACTACTTTGTTGAGCTTGAACTAGGAAACTATCAAGCAGAAGAGGCCAGCAATACATCAGACGCTCAGCCTGATCTCCTTCGGTTCTCACAGGTTGATGAAATTGATTGTAAAATAGTAGACTTATCTGTAGAAGTAGATGTTAATTCTTGCACAGTAGTTAGCAATTTTTGGACACTATTCTTTGATGGATCTAAAAGTTAAGAGGGGTCGGGAGCCAGCTATGTCCTGATTGAACCTAGAAAAAACAAACATTTTATTGCGTGTAGGTTAGAGTTTGAATGTACAAATAACACATATGAATATGAAGCATTAGTTCAGGGAATAAGGAAAGCAATTGAATTTAAGTTAAAAAATATGAAGGTGTTTGGGGACTCTGAAATAATGGCAAAGCAAATATGAAATCAAATACATTGCATTTCTCCTCATTTAAAACCTTACCAAAGTGAAGTATGGGATTTACTTAAAAGTTTTGAGGCATTTAACATTGTATCGATTCCGAGACTTAAGAATGTCGTAGCTGACTTGTTAGCCACCTCAGCTGCAAGGATTGTGCCTTCTAATAATCGGTGCTCTATTGAACTGTTTTTCAGGCTTTCAGTTCTAGACATGATAACCAATCTACGAGTGTTCGATGATGATTAGCAGATTATAGAATGCTTGACAAATGAAGAGACTTTCAAAGGGGCCATTATTGATGATGAAGAACATCAAGCCAAGTTTAGATTCGATAACTTGATTCCTAAAGGAGTCAGGACTTTAGAACGAATGTTTGATTTAAACGAGAAATTTAGAAGACCAGCGAATGCGAAGACTCATAGCTTGTCTCTACAGTTTGATTTGATCAATTTGGGGACTGAAACGGAGCCCAAATATGTGATTTTGGGAAAATGTTGTTCCCCAGATGAAAGGAATAAGTTTATCAATCTTTTCAAACGATATAAAGATGTTTTTTCTTGGACATATGAAGATCTGAAGACGTATGACACCAATATTATCCAGCATGTTATCCCCATCAGATTTGGAATCAAGCCGTATCAGCAGCCTTTGAGGAAAATGCATCCAAAATTAGAACCTTTAATCTAGAGCGAAGTCAAGAAACTAATGGATGCTAGGATTATCTTCAAGGTTAGACACTCGAAATGGGTTTCAAACCTGGTTTTGGTAAGAAAGAAATCCAGAGAAATCAGGCTATGCGTGGATTTTAGAAACTTAAATCACACTTCGAATAAAGATAATTATCCTGTTCCACCCATGGAGCAGATATTGCAAATAGTTTCGGGTTCTGAACTTTTCTCTTTATTAGATGGATTCTCAGGCTACAATCAAGTATTAGTAGCTGAACAAGACAGACTTAAAATGGCGTTTAGAACTAGGTGGGGAACTTTTGCTTACAGAAGAATGCCCTTTGGACTCATAAACGTTGGAGAAACTTTCCAGAGGGATATGGACATAGATTTCTATGGTCTGGTTGGCCATAGTGTTGTAGTATACCTTGATGACATCATGATATTTTCAAAGAAATGAGAGGAACATGCATTCCATCTAAAGCAGATTTTTTAACGCTGCAGAAAATATGGTATCTCACTAAGCCCCAAGAAGTGTGTGTTTGCTATTACAGAAGGTAAGTTGTTGGGTCATGTAGTTTCTGAGAAGGGGATCTCCATAAACCCAGAAAGGATCAAATCCATTGAAGGAATTCCCTTACCCCATAATAAAAAGGGCATGCAGTCATTTATGGGGATAACAAACTTTGTGCGAAGGTTTGTGCTAGATTTCGCTCAAATTGTTAGACATTTGCAGCAAATGGTGAATCAAAGTGTACAATTCAAATGGAATGATGTAGAGAAGAACGCGTTTAGCAAAATCAAAACAGTTGTTGCACACACACCCTCCCTTAGAAGTCTAGATTTTGAGAAAGATTTTATTTTGTACTCTTTTGCATCTGATGATTCACTCGCATCTATGCTTACCCAGAAGGAAGATGGGGGAGAAGAGTTCCCCATATCATTTATGAGCACTGGTCTACAAGGGGCCGAATTGAATTACCCAGCTGTGGATAAACAAGCGTACACATTGTTCAAAGCAGTGAAACAATTTAGGCCATACATACTAAAGAACCGAACAAAGGTAATCGTCCCACACCTAGAGGTGAGATCTCTTTTCGTACAAAAGGAGTTAGGAGAAAGAAGAGGCAACTGGGTAACAGCTCTACAGGAGTATGATCTCGAATTCAAACCAACTTCTATATTCAAAGGTCAAGGATTATGCAGACTGATGGCTGAAAGTAAAGATAATGAAGAACAAGATTGGGAAGACGAAGCTGAGTTACATATGATGGATGTATGTCCCATTTTTACAACTCCAGACTCCTACTATCGAGACCTTATACATTAACTTCATATGGGATTATTACTGGAACACTGGAATTCCAAGCAAAGAAGAGCATTACGTCTTAAATCAACCTCCTATTAGATTGTTGAAGGAATATTATTCAAAAAGAATTATGATGGAGTCCTCCTTAGATGCTTAGAGAAAGAAGATGCGAAAAGAGTAATGATAGGCCTGCTGGAGGACATTTCTTCAAAGATACTACAGCTCATAAAATTCTCAGAGCTGGATACTATTGGCCCACACTATTCAAAGATGCACACACTCATGTCAAAAAGTGCGACATCTGCCAAAGGTGTGGTGGAAGACAAGTTAAAGCGGCAGGACCATTAAAGCCTGTTATGATAACAGAACCTTTTGAGCAGTGGGGGATGGACATCATTGGAGAGATAAATCCAAATTCTTCTTTGCAACACAGATATATTCTGACAGCAACCGACTACTTCACTCGTTGGGTTGAAGCCATTCCATTGTGTAAAGTAAATGAAGATGCGGTCATGGATTTCCTGCGAGATCATATTATGACCAAGTTTGGAGTTCCAATTTCTTTATTTTTTGATAATGCTACTTACTTTTCCAATTTCTTTTAGGTGTGTCCCAGTATACCCTTGTTTATGGAAAAGAGGCCCTTCTACCCCCAACATCATGCTACCCTCTTCCATAATCGCCCAGGAATCCAGAGGATCAAATAATGATGTTTTGCAAATAAGGATACACAATCTTTTGAAGGAAGAAGAGTCTAGAGCCAAGGCTAGAGAACGTTTTAAACAACAACAGGAAATAGTAAAGAGATGGTTTGATAAACACAAAGCTGGTACAAAAGAATTTGAGGTGGGAGACTTGGTTCTCAAGTGGGATCATCCCCATGATGAGAAAGGCAAGCACACGGAATTCCAATAGCTATGGATAGGCCCTTTCCAGATTGCTGCAAAGCTTGGCCCCCCACCTATAAATTGCAGGATCTACAGGGGTGGGAAGAGAAATTACCAGTAAATGGTTTAGTTCTCAAACCTTATTTTTCCTGAGTTTCGTTTTGTTCTTTTGTCTTGAACATAATTATTTTGATTTGGCTGTTTATTTTTTATTGGTTTTATTTCTATTTTGTTGTAGTTTAGGTCTTGACCGATTTCAATAAGCAAGAGGCAAAATTTTGGTTTCATGGAGAATGTCAGAGTTATGGAGTAATGAAAGTCCTTTTAATATAAGACTGTGTACTATTGTTTTATGTGAAAGAAGTTCTTCTAGTTTAGCAGTTTTCCTAAATGGCTATGAACACATTGAAGTCCTACTCAATCCTTGTAAAATAAACCTTGATCAAAAGGTCGGGAATACTATTTTGAGGCTCCATCCATCAAACATTTAAAATGTCATAGGGGTGACAGTGAAAGACCCATGGAAAGGAAGAAAGGTAAATAGCATGTTATATATAAATTATCCCATGTCAAGAATTGAAATCCAAAAGGAAAATAAGAGTTAAGAACTCCTATAAAATCATTATCCATCGAAAGGAAGTACTAAACCACATGAATACTAAATTGCCAAATTTTCTTCTCCATCTATGAGATGAAAGTTAAATATATCTCTCACACAAAAGGACAATATGGATAGAAGAGCCTGAATATAAATTTTAGAAAAAAAAAGGCATGCAGGAGGACTCATATGCAAAGAACAAAAGTTCAAAAGCACAAAAGTGCAAAACAACATGGGAATGAGGAACAAATGAATATTTCTATTTACCATATGTTACAATCTTGTGGTGCCCAAGCTGGAAGCTACCCGAAGACAGAAGTAATAAATGAAACTCACCTCCTAGCCTCAAGAGAGTTATATTGACGTGGAAGTCTTGGTTTCCCTTCTCCTAAATCAGATTATCATCAATGATTAAAAGTACATATATTTTCCATTTGGGAAATCCAGACATCTCGAAGAATTCAACATATTGGTTTTATTGTCAAACAGTTTGTTACTTACGGAAGAAATTATCTAGAGATCTAGGTTCACCAAACAGTCGCCAATTGTTGCAGTAGCAACTTTTTTCCCAAATTTTTTAAATTTTGGACCCTCCTTTTATTTTATATTGCCTAATTTTGTCTGGATTCATGAATTATGTTTGTGTTCTCACTGCTGTAAGTTGAGTTATTTTGAGGACAACTATTTTCGTGCTTTCAAGAATCTTTTTTGTTGTTTTCACCATCGTTCTAGAGGTAAAACAAGTCTTTTGTCACTACCCTGTTGAAGGTCTATTGGAACTTAACGTTTAGTTATGGAACCTCCATTGCGGAAGCTAGACGATGAGTGTTCTATCGGATAGTTTGGACTTCTCCGATGTCATGTTTTGACTTGTTTTGGCATTTTTGGAAGGTCTTATGACTTTGATCGGGGGCGGCAGTCTGATTTCCTTCCGCCATTGCGGCTCTCGAGTAAACTAAGTATCCGTTTTGTAGCCGCTCCACCCGCTGATGTTTTGTTTGGTTTCGCTGATATGTTTTTATTCACCGCGTATTCCATAGTCTTTTCATTTTCCGCCATTTCAGCTGCATACTTCGTTAACCTCCCGACGCTATGTCGCCCCAGTCGCCGAAGAGGAATCTCCGCCTAATGCTTTAGTGTTTAGTCTTATGGATGTCGATAGGATTAGTGGTCCTGCGGAACTCATTGTCTGTTTAAATCTCTCTGTTGCGGATGTTCCTTGAACTATCTCCCGATATTTAATGTTTCAAGTTGCCGATAAGGTTTTTCCCACCTTTTGTGATTTTTTAACTTTCTTTGGGAGGTAGTGGGGTCTTTGTTTTGGGTTAAAGGTTGTGCAGCAAAAGCATAGTACAGGACCTCATTTTGTTGATCAATTTTATTATGGCTGAAAAGATGCATTCCTAATTAATTGTTAAATTTTGCAGATGGACTTAAATGGATCTCTTAGATCACTGCGGCAAGGAGGCATAACTGAGGGATAAGCTGAGGATGTTGGGGCGTGCACCCCAATGGTCCTTAAGGAAAATATCTTCACGGGCCAAAAGAGTTTGTAAGCGGAGGTTGACTCAAAATAGTCTTAGGGGTGTCGAGGTTTGAGTCAAAGTGCTCTATTGTAATAAACCCACGGTTTAAGACCAGGGTTTAGGGTTTTGGGTGCGCATGGTTTGAAGCCATGGTTTTGTAATAGCACGACGTATAAATAGGCATTTTTGTAAATAAGAAAATTTAGGATTTTTGATGTAAATAAGGTTAAGGTGAAGTTAAGGATATTGTGTAAATAAAGGTTAAGTCCCAGCTGTGTGCGTGGACGACCTCTGCAGCTATGTGCGCAGAGGGTTTTGTAAGAGGTTAAGGGAAATCTGCAGCTGTTTGTGCAGAGGCCTGCTACTGTGTGCAAAGCTTAGGAGACTGAAGAGATCTGCAGCTAAGTGCGCAGATCAGAACTGTGATTTTGAAGAAAGTTGAAATAAAACACAGTTCTGTCGACGTAGCCCCTACACTAGGGGTGAACCATGTTATATCTGGTGTTGTGGTTCTTGTGCTATTTCTATTTCTGTTTGTTTCACACATTAATAACTGTATAAATCTGATAAGTAAGATCACTATTAATAAATAGGTTCGCTGTGAATTCCCTGTAGTGGGTTGAGCAAGTCACTATATTTTTATTTATCCGCGAAGTTATTTAGATATAAATGTCAGAGCTTTGTGTTTATTGATTATAAGTTGTTAAAGGACAAGGTACAGTAATCTCCCTCTCTGCTTGCAGAAACCTGATTCTGCGACACCCCATAGCTGTTTCGGGTGAGACTGTAACCTGTTCGCAGGTTGTTGCTGAAAGGGCCAACACTATGGGTCTTTTGTTGGTGTGACGCAAAAGGATTAAACCCGGGTCTGCCCTATTTCCCAACAAAGTGGTTCCGGTTGCCGGTTGAACTCAGTATCTGCTCAAGAGGGGTTTATGTCATACCTCGAGGGATATGTTCTGGAGGCCCTCTGTGAAGGAAATCGGTGATTGGATTGATGAGACTTATCTGAAATTTGCTGAGAAAGAGAATACAAATCCGCATCGTAGTGCACGTGAATTTTTACAGTGGTATGTTTTTTGTGATGCTTATGAAATTTTCTTTGGTAGTATCCACATAGAGTTGCACCAGTGGTTGTCCAGGTTAGCTGAGAAAAGAACGAACTTTCGCGAGGGGCGGTTTTCTATTTGGACCCCCGCAAGAGTTAACATATTAAAAAGCGTGAACAACGAGATCTCTCGAGCGGTTGATTTCTGGACCACATGGACCCTTGAGGCCTTTGTGACGGAGTTCACCATCAACACGAGCACTTCCTTTAGTGAAGCCGAGTGACGATTTTTCCAAGGACCACGAGGTAAGATTTTGAATTTATTTAGCTTAAGAATTAAAATTCTATTGGCTGAAAAGGGAATACTGCTATTTGAATCAGACTGTTATATTTTGTGTTACTAACATATGTTTGCAAGTGACAAAACCTTCGCTGAGCAAAGTGGTTTGCTGTGAAGTGGAAAAAGGTACAAGAGATATTTTGAGTCCTATTCCTTAGGATAGGATACCACACCGTCCCCTATAAATCCCGAAGAGCCAGAACCAGAGGAAAACCCTCGCCTTGACAACTCTCTGGTCACCCCGCCACGTAGCTCCGCTACCCCTGAAACTTCGTCGCAGCCCACCAATCAACCTAGCCCGAGCATTCCCATCGTAGGCCAAGCTACCCCAGTAAACCCTTCCCCGTCGAATTCTTGTCCCCATCCCAACCCTAACAGATCTACCATGGCCCACCTAGCCGATGATATTAAGCTCCCTGTTTTCAAAGGATCTAGGTCAGAGGAGCCAGAACAGTTTTTGTTCTTATGTGAAGCAATGTTGACTGCTAAAAACATTACGGATCTAGCTGACAGAAGCGCGCAACTAGTCACTTCTTTCAGGGACCGGGCCTTGACCTGGTTCATGAAATTCTCCAGTACTCAGCGCCCTACTTTAGATGAGATTAAGGCCGCTATAATCAAAGAATTCAAGAAGCCCAAATCAGAATCGCAGTGTATCACTGAACTGAAAGAGATTCAGCAGCGGCGCGGCGAATCAGTGTGGGACTTTGACCAGAGATTCAAAGTTCTACTGGACCAAGTCAGCTTCACCATTAGTCCTGTGCAGCACAAGGAATCATTTATTGCAGCATTGTTACCACATATCCGAACCCAACTCATGCAATAGAAGGTTGCTGACCAGCAAGAGGCTCTAGAAATCGCAATGAAGCTGGAGACTGCCCCTGTCGGAGATGATTCTGGTATTGCTCAAATCCAAGCGCAGCTAGCAGCGATGGCCCTGGATATTCACGATATGAAGACAACTAAAACAAGCCAAGAGGAGGTTTGGTGTATGAAATGTCGAACTGAAGGGAACGATAGGGACCATTGTCCTATGGTCAGAACTTACCTGAATACGGGTGCACCAAACCAATTCAACCACGGTGTTCTATATTGTGAGATCTGTCGGACCACTGGCCAACATCGTCCTGAAAACTGCCATCTTCTCCAGAGATATGTACAAGTTCCCAAGAACCCTTACTACAAGTTCTGTAAGTCTGTAGGCCATAATGAAGAGGACTGTCGTAGTTATGACCTCCTACGCGAGTGCACTTATGATGCCTACCGGGTACAAAATGAAGGGCAGAATAATGATGGCTATGGTTACCGGGGTGATGCCTCTGGAAGGGGTGCTTTTGGAGGTCGCGGCCATGGTGGTATGGGCGGACGTGGTAGAGGCCAGATCATGTGTTACAACTGTAACCAAGCTGGGCATCTGGCTCGGGACTGTAGGAACCCCACTACAACCTGTCGGTATTGTCGCGTAGTAGATCATGTGATTGAGCAGTGCCCCCAGATGATAGCTAAGATTCAGGAAAACAATAGTGGCCCTACCCAGAATATTTAGTTGATTTCCGTTGAGCAGAGACCTACCGCAGCCATCAATGTTGTCACCCGGAGTGGGGCTACGACACACCTATAGAATACACAGAAACAGCCTGCTGGGGCGTGCGTTTGTACGAACTATGAGAAGATCCCAACACATGATACTGTGAGAAACCAAACACCAGTCAAGAAGGCTCAATATGATATTGTTGACCCTAGCACGGCAGCCGTGCCTACGCAGCAACCTCAGCAGGCCTCGCAGCCACAAGATGCTTCGACGGATAAAGTAAGTACACTCTCCTCCTTTTTACAGAGTTGTATGAAACTCTTGAGGAATCAGAATGATTTAAAGGAGTTGCAAAAAGTTCTTGCTGTCACAGACCCTCAGAGAAGAGTTGATCAGGAGAAAACTGTTAATCGTGTCCGACGAACGGGCAGGGAAATGAGATTGAATGTTTAGATAGGGGAGTATGATATGACTGACGTCATCTTGGATCTTGGATCAGAAGTTAATGTCCTCACCAAGCAGACCTGGGAACAAATGGAAAAACCGACCCTGGCCTGGTCCCCTATACAATTGAGGTTAGCTAATCAGCAAAGGATTGTGCCCTTAGGGAGACTCCTTAGTGTTCCAATAGATCTTGATGGGGTCAGTACTCTAGCAGATTTTGAAGTTATTGAGATCATTGATGACAGTAATCCTTATCCATCCCTGTTGGGAATTGAGTGGGCCATGGCAAACGCTGCAATCATCAACCTTAAGAAGAGACAGATGACCTTCGAAGGAAATGGTCTACGCGTTATCATACCCCTAGACCCGTCCCAAAGAGAGAGATATCTAGAACCACTTAGAGCTGAAGATCAGGATTTTCTGGAGCAAATTTATAATATCACAGCGCAGGAAGAAGATTATATTGAACCTACTCCCGAAGGTATTATGGATTGGCAGTGTGACAGTTCTTGCATGATGGATTCAGATGATGGTTTAGAGAACTGGAAGAACCGACTATATGAGCTACATGGCCATAGATGCACCAGAATTACCAAGTCCCTCAGATGGCTTACTGCGCAGCCAAGCACCCTAATTGCTTCTGAGGGTTCGACAGATCCACCGAAATCCATTATGCCATTACCTACCGAGCTGTTGGCACCCCAAAAAGTGGAAAATCGGGATTTAGCACTAGGAGTCACCACAGCTAGCAGATGGACTGCTCATACGAAGTACCTTTTTAGCTGGGACGCTTATGAGGCAGCCCCCCACCTGCGATTTATGGCTCCGCTCGAGACGATGCGCAATAGGTTCAATAGGCAGAGTTGGCTGCTGGACCGCTTCGAGCATTCTTCTATGGCATGGAAACTTGTACCTCAAATATACTGGGACCCTAGGGGTCATCATACCCAGGCACCTATGACAGAAACCCAATACAAGGAGATTGGGCCTCGGCGCGCTACTATGTCCCAGGCTAAAGAAGTAACCCAGGCCCGCCCGCGCTGGCTAATGAAACCCACTACAAGAACGATGCTCACTATTTGGTGTTGGAACTTGTCTCGATATGCCGAAGGTAATTAGCCTGACGGAGGTCCTTATTATGACGCAGCTGTGGTACTGGTTGTGGCGCAGGATAAAATCTGACCGTTGGCCCACAGCCGATTTGACGGCACCAGTACTTTAATTTCCTGTCCTTTCGATATCCGTCAAAATTTAGTGCCATGGGATTGGAATCTCTATCAGATTTGGCACCTTCAATGCACATTTATGACCGAAGTGATTGATGGCTTGCATAAGAAGAACCCCAGGCATCGGCATTTCCCATTATGCAGTTTCACAATTGAACCTATGTCCGCCGATCAGGAACTTCAAGACTTACTGAGTGAATTTGAACAAATAGGTCTGAGGAACATTGTCCACCCCCCACCCGTGCCTGCAGCATGTGAGGCAACCCTACCAGGACCGATTCCTCCAATGCAAACACGGTCTGCTAGGAAAAATTTTAAGCCTGAAGTTCGTTCTAAGCGGAATGAAGACCAACACAAGCGCTCTGGGAAAACATCACAGGATTCCGGAATGGATCCACTTGGTTCAGTAGAAATTCCAAGTGGCGGGGAGGATCCTATGGCACCACGACGGCCACCATATGTCCCGCCTCTTCGACCAGGAGTCAAACCTCCTTGGCAGCGCAAGCAGTTCACAATAGGTACTCCTTTATTACCAACGGGTGTACAGCTGGTTGGGTCCATGACAGGGAAGATTGACCGGCTTAAGTATTCCGACCATGATACAAGTGACAGTAGCAAGTTTCCGCAGTTCAGACCAGAAACATACTTGCAATATGTCAAGTACGACAAGGAAATGTTGGTAGAAGTCAAACGGTGGGCTACCGGCTTGGATCACGCTGGTCTGCTGATGATGCTTGATGTCCCCCACTTCAGTCGCGGCCCACAGGTGACCATAGTGGTCAAGCAGCTATTGGCTTTAGTTCATGATGGCACCTTATGGATAGGCAACAGGAAAATCCCTATCAATGGCGAGCTCATTCAGAGGATCACTGGTTTACCCAGGGCAGGGCCTAACCCGGCAACCGAGTTCCCATCAAAGCATGAGGATACAAAGCTTGCACAGACCATGAAGGAACGTTTCGGCATAACAAAGGGGAAACGTGGGTATCACACTTTTGTGATTCAGGAAAACCACATCCATTTTATAGCAGAGCTCCTAGCCTGCAAAGTTATGCGGAAGTGCAGGCCAACTGAAGTACCTGCCCCAGTTATCAGAATTTCTATGAACTGCGCCGAGGGTTACATCTACAACTGGGCAGACTACATTGCACATGAATTCTTGGGAGACGTTCAAGATGCGCAAGAGAAAGGTAGGCCCTTACATTACTCATGGTTACTTGTCCTTATTGCATTGATAGGGTGGCGAGAGCCCCTGGAGTCCCAGTTCCCTAATGTTCCAGAGAACAAAACTGGCGCAGCCAGGTATGCCTCACCATGGGTTTCCCAAGAAAAGAAACACCAACAGATGACAAATTATGTGTTTGCTTTCTATATGATGGATATCCAATTTCAGATGGCCAAAACTCCACGGCTCAGTTAGGATTTATTCTCCCACTATCATGGCACAGCTACTTTCAGTGCCGACATACATCATACCTTCATCCAGGCTCGCGCAGATGAATAGCATCAATGGTTCAAGTTACCATATGTAGTCACCGAAGGTGATATTCGCGCAATAGTTCAACACTGGCCGTCGAATGGTTGAAAGATGCAGGAAAGACACCTCATATCCCCATCCCCATAGTTACCAATGTGGGTGGCGGGCCTAGCAATGCACCACAGCAAGTTCCCCTGGAAGACAGCGAAGAGCAGACTGAGTTGCAGCAGAATGATAGCAACCACGGCGATGAGATGGACACCGATGAAGACGAAGGGCAAGATTCGGTTGAGACTACTCCAGAACCTAACAGGCAGGATAAACGCAAGTCACCAGAAGTCGAGGAAGTGGATAGGCCGCGCTCCCAAAAGAAAGCGAAGGCGTCGAAGGAAAAGAAATTTGATGACACTACTGGCCTAACAAGTGAGGAACTTGAGGATGCTCTGTCAAATTCCACTGAAGTCCTTACCAAAAAATGGTCCGAGTTCGCAGCCGCACAGTTGCAGGCCATCACTGGTGGCATATCGGAGCTAAAGGATTTAGCAGCACAATCAGTGACCAGCACTATAACCCTCAGTACTCCGGTAAGTGTGCATCCCGACATAAGGCAATGGCCAGCCCAAGAGCACAAGGGACAAATATCGACGGCTTCCCTTATCACAACTGATGTAGCATCTCGCGCAGTGATGACCATGACAGTAGGAATTGACTACACCAAGATGTCCATGGTAGAACTGCATCTCTGCCAGTCCGCTATCGCAAAGGAAATTCAGGCCCGCGACGAATTTTCCCAGCTCTAGTTGGATGACACCAGGAAGCAGAAAGAGGACCTCGCAGCACAATTGGAAGCAGCAGACTAGCGAAAGAGGGACGCAGAACGTAAGTGAATTACATTGGTTCGAGTATTGGATGAAGCATGTCGAAGTCTCCCTGACTTCGACGTGCAACTGCTGGAAGAACCATAGCAAAGACTGGTTAGGTTGAAAGACTATGCGTAGCAGTCCCGCAGTGAAATGGAGAAGCTCAAAGCAGAGCATGAGACCTAGATCATGGAGCTTCAACTCCGCATCCAACCAGAAAGTCCACCCGCGGTCAAAGAACAACGCCGCGCAGACATTCAAGCATCTGCAGCAAAACTTTCAGACATTGTGGGCAGTGCATCAAAGCTGTTAGAAGACAGTGTGGAGACTTGGGCTACCCTACAGGAACATCCAAAAATTGGGCAACTGCAAGAAACCATTCGGCAGAAACAGGCAGAATTGGACGCAGTAAAAGAAGCAATTAAAAGTCTACCACCATGGAGAAAACGATCAAAGTAAAGCACAGCAATGAACTCCAGTAGGAAATTGAATTATGCAGGGAAAACACAGAAGACGTGCAAAATGCTATGCAACCACTTCTTAGCGAAGCACTTGAATTAAGAACTACTGTGGACACCCAACTTAAAGTCCTAAAAGAATATGATTCCTTCGCACAGCAAAGGGCTACTGAAACAACAGCCGAGGTACTGCAGGAATTGGTGGAAAAGGAACAGGCCACCAACAGAATCATCTGTGACCTCAACAAGCAGTATGCTACCCTTGCTGATAAAGTACGTCTGACAGAAGAATCGCAGAGTGTCCCGAGAGGGGCCACTTGTGAGTCTTAGGGGCCTGTTGGGGCACGCACCCCAACGGTCCTTAAGGAAAATATCTTCGCGGGCCAAAAGAGTTTGTAAGAGGAGGTTGACTCAAAATAGTATTAGGGGTGTCGGGGGTTGAGTCAAAGTGCTCTATTGTAATAAACCCACGGTTTAAGACCAGGGTTTAGGGTGTTGGGTGCTCATGGTTTGAAGCCATGGTTTTGTAATAGCGCGATGTATAAATAGGCATTTTTGTAAATAAGAAAAGTTAGGCTTTTTGATGTAAAGAAGGTTAAGGCGAAGCTAAGCATATTGTGTGAAGAAAGGTTAAGTCCCAGCTGTGTGCGTGGACGACCTTTGCAGTTGTGTGCACAAAGGGTTTTGTAAGAGCTTAAGGGAAATCTGCAGTTGTGTGCGCAGAGGCTTGTTGCTATGTGCACGGCTTAAGATACTGAAGAGATCTATAGCTGAGTGTGCAGATTAGAACTATGATTTTGAAGAAAGTTGAAATAAAACACAGTTCTGTGGACATATCCCCTACACTGGGGGTGAACCACGTTATATCTGGTGTTGTGGTTCTTGTGCTATTTCTATTTCTGTTTGTTTCATGCATTAATAACTGTATAAATCTGATAAGTAAGATCACTGTCAATAAATAGCTTCACTGTGAATTCCCTGTAGTGGGTTGAGAAAGTCACTGTATGTTTATTTATCCGTGAAGTTATTTAGATATAAATGTTGGAGCTCTGTGTTTATTGATTATAATTTGTTAAAGGACAAGGTACAGTAATCTCCCTCTCTGCTTGCAGAAACCTGATTCTACGGCACCCCATAGCTGTTTTGGGTGAGACTGCAACCTGTTCGCAGGTTGTTGCCGAAAGGGCCAACACTGTGGGTCTTTTGTTGGTGCGACGCAAAAGGATTAAACCCAGGTCTGCCCTATTTCCCAATAGAGGAGAGTTGACGGAAGAGTGACAAATAGATTTTTTTTGAAATCAACGTGAACTAAGAAGGGACAAATAAAGAAGATGAAGAACCGGTGACGATAGAAGTCCAGGTTTGGAAAGGGCCTGTCAGTTACTAAGATTAATCCAAAATGTAATGTATTACATGAATCATGAGCACTTAGAAGAAAACAAATTGGGAGACTAAATGGTTTTGGGAAGCCCAAGAGTCATTTGGGAGTAGCCCAATAGTTTGGTTCTTTTTGTATAAATATAGGAGATCCAGATAAGAAATGGACTTTTTCCCAATTAGATGAGTGAAGACATATCGTAAGAAGAACTATTTCCTTTTGCAATAGATAATTACAGTTTGTCTGTTGGAGAAAGCTTGGTGGGATGTTCAAATGTTATGCTATGGATTTGTTGAAGAGGAACTATTTCATTTTCAGCTTTGTGTCCATTAACCGTGAGATCGTTCTAACTCTTAGGACCTATGTTCTTGTCTGAATGATTTCTGGTTCATTTTATGAAAATTACCACCATGAGTAATGAATGTTGTTCATAAGCAATTGGATATCTGGTTGTTTAAATATTTTCAATTGTTCATGTGTTTTGGAAGAAATATCAGCTATCTATAATTTCTCTTTATAATGCATGCATAAGATACATTACTCATTAATAAGTGACAATCTTGCTCCCTAGGGATAGGTACATAGTTAGATTTAATTTCTTGCTGTGTGTGATTTAGATGCATGAGAGCCTAAGACGAGAGGTAAGAACTTGCGCGTCACATTGTGAACACTCCTTGCATTCTCAATCAATCTACATTTTAGATAGGCACTTGCATATCATATTTAGAGTCAAAAAATAAAAAAATATACATGGTGGACCGGGCCACAACCGGTTAAACCTTTTTATTTTTGTTACTTGACCTACGGTAGCCGGACCGCAAACCAGACGGATTCCCTACACCAAATAGTCACAGGCTAGTTGTGAACGTTGACTGGGGAGAATCCCTTGTTGTTGTTGGCTGCGATTTTCTAGGCCTCAACAGGTTGATACCTAGAATCTCCTCATATGACCTGGTAAATACATTGCATAATTATTAAAGATCTCTATAGCTAATACAACCTTCTTTTGGAGAACAATTCCATCAAATGTATATTTTTTTGACAACATCATGTTTATTAGAGATATTGGTCGAGATAGTTTCATAAATGTTATCCATATTACCTTTGACATATACTCCCAATTTAGCCAAAGGGTTCAATTATTAATCAATATCTCCAAGTAAATTCACACAAATTTTCCCACTCTCTATCTTATTTATAAAGAAGGAAATAAGAACAATGATGCAAATCATCCCAAGCCTTATCGTGCCCTATCAAATCTTTCATGATATCCTTTTTAGAAGGAAATATTGTATCAAGGAAATCAAGATAATTGGAATAATAAACATCCCAAGTAGGTTCATTAATATGATCCAACTCCTCAATAGGTGAAGAGTCAATGTCTATAAATGTCCATTGAATTTCTTGGTAAGTGACCTCAGTTGCAAACAAAGGTAAAGTCGTTCTAGAGTGTTAATATTCTTCCACCAAATGTGATGGAGTAGGAATATTCCAAGAATCATCAAGATAGAATGTTCGAAAAGAAGCTACTCATGAAATAGGGACTTCCTCTTCATCCAAAACTAGAGTAGAACTAATAAACAAAGCAGGAATGATAATATTAAAATTTCCCATTAATGAAGGTTGTAATCCCACTCTTTCATTCTCTAATGTTGGATGTATGTTACCAATCAATGGAATATCCAATCCTGGTGGTGCATTAGGGTTAGTCCGAGACAAAGCTCATTGGTCAATTGTGAAAATTTTTCCTTCCCGGGGAAACAATAATATACAGAAAAACAACAATACAATGGTTGTAATTAAATATGCCCAAATTCATCGTAAAAAAACCTTATAGTCAATAGGGGTATCGACCACTTCTACCTCAACAAAAATTGTTTTTCCTCCTAAATGAATAGGAAAGGAAGAGAGTATTTCATGTGGTCTAAAATATAATCCATAAAAATTAGTGATCATAGTAAATGATGGAGAAAGTTCTGGAGAGAAAATGGATTTCCAACAAGACAGAACCATGACATAGGTCAATGCACCCTCATCCACAATAGCCCTTCCAATAGTATTTGTATAATAACCCACATTGATCATGAAACTAAGATGATAGGGATGGAAAGGTTTAGCATTAGACACATCAAACTTAACAATATTAGAGTTTGAGAAATTGATATTCCTGATAGTTAACAATAAATTGCTCTGTTGCGATGGAAAACTTTGGAGGACCTCAACAAATACATTTCACATGGAGTTTGAGCTAAACACTCAACATTTGAATAGTTGGGTCCAGTTTGAACATTATGATTTTGTGACGCTCTCTTATAAATGCATTTCAGTATTTAAGGCATTGTCTCAACCAAAAGCTTATCTATATGAAGAGGATTCCTTGGTTTATGATTTTCCTTATCTCTCAACGAAGATTCTTAATATCCATATTCCTTGGCTCATGTCGATAATAGAACATTTTATCCAAACATATTGAGAAAGGATTGATCAAAGGAGGGTTCACTATGTGTTCCCCCTTGTGTAGTTCTAGTGGGAATGGATAAAGAAGAAGCCAAATGTTATCCTTGTGGAAAAGGATGAGTCAAAATAGAGGTTGTTTCTTTTGAGTCAACAAATCTTGAGATTGTTACATAAAGGGAATTGATGTGTAAGATGGTCTCCTTTGCAAACTTTGCAGGGAAAATTGAATTTTATTCTCTCTTTCTTAGCCCCATAAGAATTATTATTAATTTTTTGGTTTATTCTCATTATTACCCTCTCCTTTCTTATTCTTTTTATTCATTTTCCCACCAAGGTGTTGGTTTCCCTTTTGGTTTGCCTACACAATATGTACAAAAGTTGTTTGGGAATAAGGAGAGGAAGCAATGTTAAGTGATCCTATTGCAGAATGTTGAATATGTAAGTTTTACATTTGATTTCTAACACCTTCTACAACAAAATTTCACACAAAACCAACTATGCCATTGACCAACAGTCCTAGTTTGGGTTGTGAGGGGCATGAACTATGTCTCGATGCAGAAGGTATAATTTCATATAGTATCCAAAGCTAAAAATATATTAAGTCTAGTTGTTGTGTTGAATGAAGTTTTCATTGATGTCAAAATAAGTTCAGTAATGACAAAGGAATACATGATGATACAATGGTAGGGAAAGCGATGGAATGTGATGAGGATGGAAAGACACATGAGAGGATCCAGCAAGTAGATCAAGTATGATCAAACTAAATTGATTGAATGATCCTCTAATTAATTAGCGCAGGGTCATGGATTTGCTATCATCTTATTTATTAGAGGTTGGATGTCTTAGATTGTATCAAGAAAATAGATCAATGGCAGGAAAAGGATCCTCTAAGTAAATTTGCATGGAAAATAACATTATGGAGTGCCAAAGGGAAGTTTGTTTTAATAACTAATCAATGGATAAGGAGTATTCTGCAAAGAGATCGATGGTTCACAAGATTTGCGGAAGTGACTTTCGAGAAAATTCAAAATGCATACCTACAATCTGCAATTATGGAAGGAAGGATTTTTCCAATTGCGGAAGAAATTTTCAAGAAAAAGGAAAGTGCACATCTGCAATCTGCAACCCGCAATTACAGAAGGAATAAGTTCCCTCAAATTATGTAAAGGTCTGTTCAAAAAGATGAATGCAGAAAGGTATTTTGCATATATTTTGTTGTGGAAAGGACATTGCAGAAAACCAATTGTAGAAGGTCGCAACTAATAAATTAAACTGAGTTAAAAACAACAAACAGAGAAGTAATTTCAAATTAGTTTGTTTATCCGTGAAGAGTCACGATAAAGATATGTGACTGTTGGATGAAGAGTTATGTTTGAGGGTATATAAACAATTCTTTAAAACTTTAAAAATGGGTCTCTATACATTCAATTAGCATATCGATTTATGTATACCAATCAAAGATCAAATCATCATATAAGGGAGGTTGGGAGGATCTAGGGTAGGAAACAAGCCTGCAAGGGGGTCGTAGCCTCCTTCTAGCAGTAGCTGGTACACAAGGTTTCATAGCATCCTTTGAACAACAGTTGATAAAAAAGAGGTCCGTATCCTCCTTCCAGTAGTTGTTGGTAAATAGGGTGGAGTACCATCCTTGTCTGTAGTAGCAGATACAAACTATTTGTAAATATAATTTTGTAGTAATAGGAAGTATTGGTGGGTTACCCAATTGGGATTCCATGATAAATTTGTGTTCTCTCTGTTTTTGTTGATCATGTGTGTTAATAAGTAAATTCAAATTGGTTTTAATTGTTAATAATTATCAATATTGATTCACCCCCCTCCCCCTTGTCATTATTGTCCAATATTCCAACAATTGGTATGAGAGCAGGATCCTTAACTACAGTTTAATCACTGGAAGGAATATCCTATTAAAAAGCACTATGGATCAACAAGAAATGTTATCCACTAGCAAACCTCCATTATTTATGGGATAAAATTATGCATATTGGAGTGTAAGAATGAAGTGCCATATAATGTCTCTTAGATACAAAGTCCGGAGCTCTGTTGAAAGAGAATATAAAGTACCAAATGACCTACCTACAGACATGGATGAGCTAGACCAATATGAGGCCAATGAAAAAGCCCTAAATGCAATTTTGAGTGGGTTAATAAATTTAGTATTTGTAAAAGCCATGCAATGCAAGACATCCAAACATGCCTGGGAAAAACTAAAATGTGTCTATGAAGGAGCACCCAAAGTCAAAGATTCCAAACTTCAAACATACAAAGGATAGTTTGAAATCCTAAAAATGAAAGAGGAAGAAAATATTGCAGAATAGCTTCTAAGAGTAGATGAAATTGTTAATGTTATTCGAGGTATTGGAGGAGAAATAAAGGAGAAAGAAGTGGTCAACAAAGTACTAAGAGCCTTGAAAATGAAGTATGACTCAAACATGTCCACTCTAGAAGATCATGATGATCTTAAACTTGTCACAATAGATTAACTACATGGGATATTAACTTCCTCGTATGTGAGAACATGAAAAAATGGATCATCAAAGAAAGAAGCAGCATTTAAAGACTTATACAAGAACCTAGATGATGAAGAATCCCTTTTCATCAAGAAACTTGAGAAAGGTATTGGAAAGTACAAAGGAAAGATACCTTTAAAATGTTTTAACTGTGGAAGGATTGGACATTTGTCCAAAAGTGTTATTACCCAAAAGAAGAGGATAGTGATGATGAATAAACTTGTTGTCATAAGAAATATCAAAAGATTAACACCATGTACACAAAGAGGTTTAAGAAAAATAAGAAAAAATTATATTCCAAGGATGACAGTGAAGATGAAGAGATAAGTGAAGATGTTCAAGTCCTATTCATGGGATTAGAGAGAGAAATCTATGAAGAAAAAATAGAAGGTGTGGTAGATCTCGATGTAGAAGTTGTAAGTGCTCTTGAACGATTAGGGAAGTATAAAATAATGTACAAAAAATAAAAAACTCATATGGCAGAATTTGATGAGAAAAACAATAATGCAGAATGAATTATCGTGGACTTAAAAAATCAGTTTCTAGTAGCCAAAAAAGCTAAGAACAATCTAGAACAACAACTCAAAAAGAGAATACAAGAATCTGAAAGACTTGAAGAAGAGATTATGTTCCTTAGAAAGAAGCTGGATGAAGACTCTATCAAATCAAAGTTTGAGAAAAGATCAAATAATTTAGATGAAATATTAAGTGTGCAAATACCATCAAGCGATAAATCTGGATTAGGATTTGACAAACAAAATAAACCATGAAAATCTTCTAGCACAAACCAAGATGGAAATAAAAGAAGCTATGCTGATGCACTCAAAAGCTAAATTAAAAAGGGAAGAAAGTAAGAAATATGCTTCTCTATTACAAAGAATAGATACGATTCCTAAAAGACCAATGACAAGTAGACATCAATAACTCATTTTAGGAAATTGCTATACCTATAACAGTTTTGTACATATGGCTAAAATTTGTAAAATAATGAATCCTATTGAGAAAGGATTTACACCACAAACTCCCTTCTATAATAAAAGTTGTACTAGAAGTAATCGAGAAGGAATAAACTATAATTCTTTTACTCCTCTACAGATTTATAGTATAGAATGCTCCAAATGTTGTAATCAAGGACACATTGCTAGAAATTGAAAACTAGTGATTCCTTTGGATGGCACCTCAAAATATCAAGACAAAAGGGAGAGGAAGGATTGGAAGAAGACGGATGATGTGAAATGTTCATTAGCTCTATGTGCCATAGAAAAAAGAAAAAAAAAACTATGGCATGTGGATAGTGTATTCTTAAAACACATGATAGGAGACCCAAATAAGTTTATAAACCTAAACAGAAATAAAAAAGGAAAAGTCACTTTTGGAGATAATCTATCCTCTAAAATAATTGGGAAGGGTAAAATAGCTATTAGAGACAAAATGAAATTTGAAAATGTTTTACTTGTAAAGAACTTAAAACCTAATCTTTTAAGTGTGAGCCAAATATGTGATCAATGACACATATGTATATTCGATTCCAAGAAGTGTGAAATTAGAAGAAAAGATTCATGAAAAATTGTTGGGGCCATCGTAATAACTCCAAGCAATGTGTATATTCTATAAAATGAAGAACACTATTATATGAGTCAAATTGATAAATTTTTTCTATGGCATAGACGGATGGGGCACCTAAACTTTGACAATATTGTAAAAATTAGTAAGAAGGGAACTATAAGAAATATGCCAAAGATCATAAAACCACAAAATCATGTTTGTAGACACTATATTCATGGGAAACAAACAAGAAAAATATTCAAGGTCAAAGAACATACAACCTCTTAGCCATTAGAAATAATTCACACTGATCTTTGTTGACCAACAAGGACTAAAATGTTTTCAACGGTGAATCTTACTTTATGTTATTAATCGATGATTATACAAGCATGACTTGGGTGACATTTATTAAAGAAACACAAAATCCTTTATGAAATTCAAATCCTTCAAAGCACTTGTTGAGAATCAAATAAATCACAAGATTAAATTTCTAAGATCAGATAATGGTGGAGAGTTCACCTCAAATGAATTCAACAAGTTTTGTGAAATTCATGGAATCAATAGGTAGTTTTCAATGGAAAAAATTCCTCAGCAAAATGGAGTAGTAGAGAGAAAGAACATGACAGTCCAAGAAGCAGCTAGAATTATGCTTAATGAGTAAAAATTTCATGATGGCTATTGGAGAGAAGCAGTATATACAGCTGTCTATATACAAAATAGAGGACAAATTAGAGTGAATGGTGACAAGACTCCTTATGATCTATGGTTTGGAATACCAACTTTAGTTAAATATTTTAGATTTTTTGGAAGTAAATGTTACATAAAAGGAGAAGATGATAAGCTAGGAAATTTTGACTCTAGAACGGATGAAGGCATATTTCTTGGATATTCTTCCACCAAAAGGGCATACATATGTTATTATCTAAAGTTGCACGAGATCATAGAAAGTGAAAATGTAATTGTTGATGATACTAAGTGAAGAAGAATACAAATCCAAGAGAATGAGGATGTTGAAGAAATTGATGATGAAGAAATAGATGATAAACAAAAAGAAGAAAGTTCACAAGAGGAGGGTTCTCTTGAAGAAGAAGAGGAAAGAGTAGAAAAAGATGGCTCTCAATAAAGTGGAGAAGAAGACTCTCCAAGATCCGATACAAAAGATCCATCAAGAAGAATAGAAAAGAATCAACTTTAGAACTTCCATTACATGAGTCTAGGAGTGGTTTCTAGATTTCAATCAGATTCCAAACAAACACATGTGGATGTAGTAAAAATAATCTTTATATATTTAAAAGGCATTACGAATTATGGTTTATGGTACCAAAATTGTCAAGAATTGACTTTAAAATCATTTACTGATGCAGATTTGGCAGAAAGTTTTGATGACCGAAAGAGTACAAGTGGAGCAGCATTCTTTTGGGAAATTGTTTGGTATCACGGTTAAGCAAAAAACAATCTTCCAGAGCACTATATACAACAGACGATGAATATATTGTTGATGAATATTGTTGTACTCGATTCATTTGGATGAAGCAGACATTAGAAGACTTACTTGTGAAGTATTACCATCCAATAGTAATAAATCATGACAATATTAAGGAAAATTCATGTCATGCGCTCCAAAACAAAGCACATACCGATAAAATATCACTTTCTAAGAGATCAAGTGTCTCAAAAAGTGGTTAGATTGGAATATATTAATACTAAATAATAGATTGCTGATATATTCACTAAGCCACTGCCCAAAGAATAATTTGAACATATTTGGCCTAAGTTGGGAGTAATTTTCTTACAATAAAAAAAGGGGGGGAAGAGGAAGAAAAAGAAGCATGTCATGGGGGGATATGTTGACAGGGGGAGTTGTCAGAAGGAAACCTTTGTCATTGATGTCAAAGGGGGTGAATGATTTAATGTTGCCATCAATGCCAAAGGGAGAAAATGTTGAATGAAATTTTCATTGATGTCAAAAGGAGTTCAGTAATGAAATAGGAATAAGTGATGACACAATGGCAAGGCAAGCGATGGCATATGTGATGAGGATGGAAAGACATATGAGAGGATCCAGCAAGGGAATCAAGTCCAATCAAACTAAATTGATTGATCAATCCTCCGATTAATCGATGAAGGATCATGTAGTTGCAATCAACTTATTTAGTAGAGGTTGGATGGCTCAAACTGTATCATGAAAATAGATCGACGACAAGAAAAGGATCCGCTAAGTAAATGTGCATGGAAACAACATTCTAAAGCACCAAAGTGAAGCTCTATATTTGATAAATGATCAACGGACAAGGAGTATTCTGCAAAGAGATCGATGGTTCACGGAATTGTGGAAGAAACTTCCGAGAAAATTCGAAATGCATACCCGCAATCGACATTCTATAGTTGAGGAAGGAAGGAGTTTTCCAATTGTGGAAGCAATTTTCGAGAAAAACCAAAGTGCACATCCACAACCCGCAATTGTGAAAGGAATAATTTCCCTCAAATTGTGGAAAGGTCGGTTCAAAAAGATGAATGTAGAAAGGTATATTATCGATATTTTGTTGCGGAAAGGATGTTGTGAAAAAGCAACTGCAAAAGGTCGCGACTGATAAATTAAGCAGAGTTAAAAAAACAAATAGATAAGTAATTTCAAATTATTCGTTTTATTCGTGAAGAGTCACGATGAATATATGTGACTATTGGATGAAGAGATATGTTTGAGGGTATATAAAAATTCTTTAAACCTTCAATAAGAGTATCTATACATTTAATTAGCATATCGATTGATATAGACCAGCCAGAGATCAAATAATCATATAAGGGAGGTTGGGAGGCACTATGGCATGCAACAGGACTGGAAGGGGGTCATATCCTCCTTCCAGTAGTAGTTGGTAAACAAGGTTTCGTAGCATCCTTTCAGTAGTAGCTGGTAAAATAGGGGTTCGTAGCCTCCTTCTAGTAGTGGTTGGTAAATAGGGCAGAGTACCATCCTTGTATGTAGTAGCAGGAAAAAACTATTTGTAAATATAATTTTGTAGTAATAGGAAGTATTGGTGGTTTATCCAATTGGCCTTCCATGATAAATTTGTGTTATGTGTGTTTTTTTTATCATGTGTGTTAATAATAAATTAAAAGTGGTTTTAATTGTTAAAATTTATCAATACTTATTCACCCCCTTCTCTCAGTATTGTCCAATATTCTGACATGTTGGCCATTAAATATGGATTCTTCCTCTGTAGTTACCGTTGACATTGAAACATCCTTGGATATATAAGGAAACAAGGATTTAAGAAACCATTTCAATGGGAGATAAAAGGGGATACTAGACTTTATCAACCTCTTCCATCTATGCCATTCTTGCATGTGATCTAAGATACATGCTTATTTGTTTCATTTATATTGGAATTATATATCAGTTCTGACATCATACCAAACAAGTAGTTGAAAATGATCAAAAAAACACATTTTACCAATTCATAGCCACTCCTATGAGTGTGCATTTAAAAAGTCTGAAATTGATATATTCATCATTGAATGATATATAAGAACACCATATTTGAAATGTACTGACATGATCTCCTCGATCCTCACTAGTATTACCTTCGAATTTTTGGGTGTCTGAAGTAAGTTTGGTTGGAACCAGAGGTTAACTTTGTTGATGACACACTGGGTCATTCTAAAATTTGAAAAATTTTAAAATTTATAATTTTAAGAAAAAGGAAGTCTCGGTTGTGTGGAAAAAGTGTTTAGATATGAACCATGTGGCAACATATTCCCACTAGAAACATTCCTAAAGGACTTGTAAGGGTTTCTCCTTCCATAACTTACAAATCAAATGATCTTTAAAATGGGTCCCAATGATTATGTGAAGGGTTACCCCGGTAGGATTAACTTTCATCTAATTCCATTAAGCTTGTGAAGTATTACCCCTGCTTGGAGTTCAATCTAAGGGTATAAATTACTACCACTTCCACTAAATAATGAAAATGGGGTAGATTCAGTAGACATAGAGGATGATTAAAACCACCCATTTGAGTATTACAACCTGTAAATGGGTTTGCACTTGAAATGGGCCTAATGGATTGGAGAATTCCACTGCCAATAGTAGTAATGGATGGGAGAATGTGTCCTTGGTTCAATGGAAAACCTTGGAACGGTATTGTGTGACCTCCAAATCCAGTAGTAGGATTTAAAAATCCTTGATGAGAAATCATTGGAATAATGGGAATAGTTATATCTAGAATCCCAGATGTAAAGATACTAGATCAAAAAGCTGAGTACAATATAGTCAAATATTGAGTAACTGCAAAGCCCAAGTTAAATTGCTAGTACCAAATATAACAATAGGATATGTAATCGCTATTATTATATTTGAATTCTAAGAATTAAAGTGAGGAGGAGATAATCCTCCTACGAAAATATACAGTATAGGAGTATGTATATATCCCAATCCTTCTCTCGTACTATCTATAATAATTCCTCTACTTATACGGTAAGTACTTGTTCTTGGTTCAAACAAAATTGGAACTTGCACTATAACTTGATTTTTAGGTCCAGTTAAATGAGATTTAAAGGTTCTAACCAATACTTTATCTTAAATATATTCAAATCTAATATATTTTAGTGCAAAGGTGTTAATTCTCAAAATTTCTAGTTCACCGAGTAGCTCAATAAAACCTTCTAGTTCAAAATAACCAACTATGTTTAATTGGTGCCCCTTAAGCAGTAGTGGATGCTCTACCCTAATCAAAGGAAGATTCTAGATTCTCCAAATTGATGAAGAGGATGATATCCCATCCTTATTAAATTATCAAAAACAAGTTAAAACTTAAGGCCAATTAAATCATAGAGATCACACTACTAGAAAAAGTCCTATATATATCAAACAAGAAAGCAACGGGAATTTTCGACTTGAGTATGGGTTGATTAGGCACCACAACCAAAAAACAAAAGTACATGAAGTAGTTACCAAGATATCTACTAACATCACTTCTTAGTGCATCCCAAAAAAAGTATGGGACACCCTCCAAGCATATTTATAATTTGATTCGACATCTTCTTCATGTACTGCAAGGATCGCCCCGTGGTCACCTAGGTAGTACTTAGGAAAAAAACATATTGTAGTTGGATTATGGTGGAACAATCAATGGTTGGGATAGTGTATATAGGCAAAGTAACTAGTCCCAAAGCTTCAAAGGTACCATCACTAGAGACAGTCCAATTTAGTACTAGTGAAACCCTCGTACATGAAAAATCCCACAAATGCATGGTTAAGAATCAATGGAGTAATCCCTTCAAATTAACCTCACGTGACTTTTTTCTTGACTCATATTTGAGAGAATATTCCGAGCCACACCTATACATAATTTGACTTTTCTATCCTTAGGCCAAACACCCTTGTTTCACAATTTAATAGCCTTACATTATTTCCTTCAACCCTAATCCAAGGTTGATAATCGTAGACTAGTTTGTGAAACCCATAAAATAAAGGTGTTAATCAATTTTTAATGTCCCAATTAGATATGATTGGACATTAATTAAATCTTCGCAATAATTCAAACAAACATAGCCAAATTGAAGGGGTTAAACTAGTCACTTTAGCTGAGAGCAAGAGGAAAGTTCCACAACATTGAATGGAGGGAGGGATGTGATAGATAAAATATCCTTTGCACCATGTACTAGTGCCATTTATGTTTCGAACATCAACTATGCTAAAGTATACTCCAAGGCTCATGGGAACCCCAACATATACAAACTAGATATTCAACTTGGCACTTATTGAGAACAAAGGGTGAGGAATTTTGACTTGGGAAGGCTTGGAAAACTTCAATTGTTTGAAAATTGTAAGTTTTAGTTTTAATATGTAGGTTTATGAAAGGTTTTTGTAGCTTAATATCACTCACAAGCAATAAGGTCAACCACGACTACACAACTAGTTCCAATCCAAGTCTTCCCAAACAGTGGATAAGGGTCACAAATTCTAATTTTAGGGATTGGAATGAATTCAATAAGGTATTCAATACCTAAAATAACTAACATAATCAAATTTGGACTCGCAGATGTCTTTTAGTATTAGTTACAACAAAACTAGATACATTTTAATGCAAGCAGGGCAAACTTAAGAATAGATACAACCAAATAGCCTCAAAGGATCACGAACTCAAGATCAAACATACATCAGATATCAAACACATTAATATGAATAGAATAAATCTCCATCATGTATTTATAATTAAAAGGAATTTATGATCCCAAAACGTATAGAGAGTTCTCAACTCAAGTATTTTTACAATAGAGAAGCAAAATTCTTCAATGAGAGAATGAGAGAACAAGATAGGGATGTTGGATCATAACCAAAGGTGAAGGTTGAGAATTATATATCTCATTGGATCCACCAATAAAACTGATATCTCCAATAGACACGCAATCACTCCAACTACTTTACTACTCTAGATGGATTTCATCATAAGTTTCGATTCAAATCATTCTAATCTCTACATCAACACTAAAGGTTTGAATTCTTCATGATGAGGGATTAATCAATCATGAAACTAGAGTAATAATGAAATCACTAGGAATATGAATAATATATGAACAAAGTATGATATGGGTCACATCAGCCAAAATTGTTAGGGGCGCATCTCCCAAGCCTCTGAGAAGCAATCTCTCAAGACAAATATTAAACTAATCAAAAGTTGTGAGAGTGGTGCACCATCCTTCTTATATAGAATGAATTTTATTCCATATACATTGAATGTGGTCCATATGCCTCAACCAAGGCACCCTCATTGAATAATTTTGTTCATATATATTTTTCCTTCTTTTCTCTTGCTTTATTGCATTTATGCTTTGCTCAACTTTTATTATTTTGTCAATTTGTTGGGCCTAGGGACAATAAGGTAGAATTAAATCAGAATTATGCCTAAGTATGGGTCAGAGATAAAGGAGAAGAAGAAGGAGCTACAAAAGAAGTAGCGACAGAAAAGAAAGAAGAGAAAGGAAGTTACGAAAAAGGCAGGGAAAAGAAAGAAGAAGAAGAGGAAGAGGCACCAAAAGAGGAAGTTGAGGAAAAAGAAGAAGTCACAATAGAAGGAAGGAGTGCGACAAGGGAAGGTACGATAGAATATCATCATCAAAAGGTGTGCAAGTAGAATAACAACTGGAAAATGACAATAAGGTGTGTCCCTTAGAAAGTGACAAGCCTTAAAGATCATGGGTATGAGTTCGGCTAGAGACGGAAGAAACGGTACATGTGAAGGCAACCCTGTAAGTCAGGTCGTTAGTGCCTCCCGTTAGGTGTCACTAGAATAGGAATGACAACATGTTGGTAGGAATAGGAAGTTGGCTGAGAAAGTGACAAAGAATGATTATGTATAGAGTCTGTATTGAGTCGGTATCAAGTCTGTAATAAGGATATAAATGAAGGAACCCATATTGTATGCAGCTTAGCTTCTTTGTTGTTAGAATTGAATTGTTAGACTGTTCGTTGCCATTTTTTTGTCTGTTAATATTGATGAGTGCATATGAGTTGAAGAATCTGTAGCTGAGTGCACATAAGAGTAGGAAAGGTTGATTCGATTCAGGTTTTGTCCGGATCATTCATAGAGAAAAGTAGGAAGAGAGCAGAGAGAATATCATAGAGCATGAGAGGGAGGAAGAGTCTATAAATATAGAGAAGAATATATTAAATAGAGTGTGCAGCTTAGTGCACAAACAAAAGGTGTATATATTTCCTCATGCCAGATGAAGGGCATTTTTGTGGTTTTTTTCCCGGATGGGTTTCAACGTTATATTCTATGTATATGTGTGAATGTTGAATGTGTTTGAATTACTTGTGTAAATGTTGCATTGAATGATTGATTATAAATTTTATTACAATTGAATAGATGTATATCAGTCACATTGTATCAGTTGAATATGATTACGCTACAAAACTACTATTGATATAATAGGTTGCATAAGAGAAGTTGGGTCATGGCTTAATTGTTGGATCATATTGAACATAAATAATACACCCATAAACTTTGTTGAGAACCTTGGTAAAAGGGACAAGGTACCATAAATCCCCCACCCAAATGAGGAAATGTGGTTCTGGAAGTTACCCATTCAAGAGAGATATCTCAGGTGAGACTACATCTGTGTCGTAGGTGTTGTTGACTGAGCTCTACTCCAATGAGTCGACATCTTGGGCTTTGTTGCACTAAGTAGAAGGGACTGAACCTGGTTTAGGACCCTTGTAGGAGGGATAAAATACAACAAATGGTTCTGTTGTCGGGACCCGAATCATTTTTGTGAGGGATATGTTGTGGGAACCAATGAAACCTGAGATCCAAGATTAGGTGGATTTCAAAGCGTTACAATTCTCACAAGAAGAAAGTGAAGGATCTCAGTGGAACCCAACTGAGTGATTGGACTGATACATCTATACAGACATCCACGATATTTTATTTTCTAAGTTTTCCATTGTGTTGCATGAGTGGTTGTCTAAGTTGGAAACCCAACAAAGAAATTTTCAAGGAGGAGAACCGAAGAAGTGGGATCCTCAGTTGATTGAGAGACTGGAAGGAGTAAGAAACCATGCGTCAAGGGCTGTGGATTTTTGGAAAGATGGTATCTTGGAGGGATACATTATTGAGTTTGTTGTTGACACAATAACCTCATACAGTGAGTAGAGTGAAAATGTTTTCAAGGACCATGCGGTAGATATCTATCATATTTAAAGACATGGATAAAATTTATTGTATATGAAAAAGGTATTATGCGAATGTGACAAGATTTTGTATAGAAAGAGTGGGTATGGCTTAGCAGAACTCTGTGAAAAGTGATGAACCCTAATTGTGATGTTCCTAGGAGATAGTGGAACTAAACTAGAGTCTGGATTTTTAAGAAGCGGTAGAAGATTTAGATCCGGAAAGTGAAGAAAGACTCTTTTAGGAAGAGGGAGATGCAACACGAATAGATAAGAATAAGGATACGAGATTGCATCGTACTTAGACGAAGGGTCTTGCAATGAAGAAGAATAATATCAATCGATCTCTGAAGGAGACGAAGAATGAAAAGAGTCAACTAAAGCTCCACATTGAGAACATGGTTACAACTCGCCTACAACACTGCACACATCGCCAGAGGTAATATCTAGGGAATTATATCCAAGTGAATTTGTAAATACAATTAGTACTAATGTTGTAAATAGTGGACAAGGGAGTACAACAAGCCAAAATTTTGTTTCGACTATACCACCCATAAATACAATGGTTGAAGCTGACATTAAGTTATCAATATTCAATGGAAATGGGTTGGAGGACCCAAAACAACATTGGTTCCTTTGTGAAGCTGTGTGGACTATGCGACAGATCCAAGATGAGAATATCAAGAAAGTACTGATGATCATGACTTTGTGAGGTCGTGCGCTTGACTGGTACATGAAATTTTCCATAGTGCCAGTAGTATTTGTTGAGAAACCGCTCAACGAGATTCGAGTGGGAATGACAGATATTTCAAGAATCCAAAGTCTGATTTAAAATGCATTACTAAGATCAAATAAATTAAGCAGCTACTGACAGAGTCTGCTTGGGACTTTGAACAGATATTTAAAACATTAATGGACAAAGTAAGCATCCAAATGTCGGGCGTACATGATCCGGATTTATGTAGGAACGCAACAGAATACACCAATAACCACAGAAACAAAGATGTAGTGGAAATAACACTTCATTTCATTAATCAAAGAATTGAAACTTGTTTACATACAGAATGGAAATAAACTAGCTAGAGTGCTGGTAGCTTATCTCTGAGAAGAGATGTGGCGGTTACATGCCTCTGAACTCTCCGTTATAATGAGGCTCGAAGGCCTATATATTATTGAGAAATAATGGAAACCCTACACATCCAAAAACCTAAACCTAGGAGGTGAAATGCTAGAATGTGGGCCCCTTTGGCTAACTTGGTACATCAATTTCCCGAGGTCGTAACTTTAGCATACTACCTCCGTTTGACACGCATGATACATCATTAGAAAGATATATTCAAGGAATACATTGATAAATGAAGAATGTTAAGGCTGAAATGGACTCATATTTACCCACCATTCAATGCCAAAAAAATTTCGTGTAGGGCCTCAAAACGGCTTCGGACGTTTAGGACCCGAAAACTGCCAAAAATAGTAAATTGTGCTAGAATTAAGGAAACTAGAAAACTGAAAGAAATAATGGTGGGGTTCCAAGTGGAATAGGTGTGTGGCCACCAATATCCTCCTGGATCATACCTCCCCCTTAGGAAGCAATGGTCCCCATTGCGTTGAGTTCCTCTATGAGATGAGGAAACTTTTGTTGAACTTGGTCCCTAATGAGCCACTTTCCCTGGTGAGGAGTTGGCCTGCTTTGACAACTCGATATAGTGGCATCTTCTGCTGGAGGGTGTTCTTGATCTGTGTGTCCATAATCCAAACAGTTGTGGCTTATTCCATGCATCCGGGGTTTAACTTTGTTTGTGTGAGTTTTTCTTCCACGTCAGATGTGTCCAGTAGAGGTGGAAAGTAGGGTCGAAGGAGGTCCACATTGAACACTGGGTGCAGACCAAGGAATGGTGGAATACTGAGCTCGAAGGCATTATCCTCGATAGCCTTGGTGATGGTGTATGGTCCATATCAAAGTAGTCAAAGCTTGCGGTGGGGTCCAGTGAGCCTCTCCTTCTACAAATGTAGCCACACTTTATCGCCCACCTAGAAGTTGTGTTGCACCTGATGCTAATCATGTTATTGCTTGTACTTCGCATTGGATCTATCCAATATTTCATGAACCTATTAGTGAATTTGTTTAATACGCTCAATGAAGTTGTTCACCTTGGAAACTTCAGACTGCACATGAGTTGAATCAGCCTGAGTAGCTGCAAATGGAATAGCTACATCAATGGGACATAATGGCTGGAATCTCAAGCCCACCTAAAAGGGGCTATGGTTGGTTGAGATGTGGAGGGCCTGGTTATAGCTATGTTGTACATAGGGAGGCTCTCATCCCATGTGCATGGATTCTTTGAGTTGTACATGCACAAAATTTGTACAATCATCATGTTGACGACCTCTATCTAGCCATCACTTTGGGGATGGAAAGCTTTGGACTTTGTGAGCTTTGTGTCTAACATTGACCATAGGCTAGACCATAATGTAATAATGAACCTGTTGTCCCGATATGAGATTATAAACTATGGGATCCCAAAGTGTACCCACACTCATTCAAAGAAGATTTTAGCAGTGGTTTCTGCTGTGATATTCTTCTTGCAGGCCACCATTACGGCCATCTTTGAAAATCTGTCGACGACCACGAAAACACAGTAATTGTCGTTCTTAGTAGAAGGTAGGCCCGACATGTAATCCATCGATATGGATTCGCAAGGTCGACTAAGGGTAGGCAGGGGAGTATAGAGGCCTTGCTTCTTGATGGATGGTTTGGCAATGATGCAGGTAGTGCAGGATCATATGTACTTCCTGATGTCCTGTCGAAGGTTCAACCAATAGAAATACTTCTGTAGTACTGCCACTACTTTCTTGAACCTGAAATTCCCAGTGACCTGACTGTAGCGCGCTTCCTAAATCATCTTGGCACGCTCGCTTGAAGGAACAAAAAGGTGTCCCATGTGACATAGTAGTGCATCCTGGAGGTGAAAATTTGGAACTTGGTTTCCCTCCAAGAGCATCCTGTATGTGTGGATAAATTCTAGATTGCTCTAGTAGATATGCGGCCAATCAGAATTCGCATGCCCACAAGAGTTGAGAACGATGGTTATCGCCATAATCGGTGGTTGACTGAGGTAGTATGCAACATTATTGGTGCTTCCCTTCTTGTACTTGATGTTCAAATGAAACTGTTGTAGATATGTGGACCACTTCTGATGGCGATTTTTTTGTAACTTCCCTTGTGTCTGTATGAACTGCAGGGGTCAGTGGTCTGTGTGGATGATCATTTCCTTCGCCAAAATGTAATACTTCCATTTTCGGCAAGCCTCTACAATGGAATACATCTGTTTGTCATAAGTGGGATATTTGCGGACTGTGTCGGATAGTGTCTCACTGTGATATGCCATTGGATTCCATTTTTGAGTAAGGACTGCCCCAATAGCATAGTCAGAGGCATCTATCTCAATCTCAAATGGTTGTTGCAAGTCTAGTAATGTGAGCACTGGGGCACAACAGAGGTGATGTTTCAATTCTGCAAATTCCTTCTGTTGAGTTTTATACCAGAAGAATCTTTATTTTGCTCCTCCCTTGGTGACTTGACTCAAGGGCCAAGTGATATGAGAGAATCCCAACATGAACCTGCGGTAGAAATTAGCAAGACCCAGAAAGCAGCGAAGCTTTGTTAGAGTAGTTGGGGCTGGCCAATCCCGAATGAATTAGATCTTGGTTGGATCCACATGTACCCCACACTCATCAATAATGTATCCCAGATACTGAACATGGGTCATGCCAAAAGTGCACTTGTCCAAATTGGCATACAACTTGTGCTTTCGCAGTGTTTAGAGGACCTGTCGGATGTGGTGGAGATGTTATTCCCAAGTCTGGCTGAATATTAGGATGTCATCCAAGTATACTACTCCAAATGAGTTGGTGAATGGCCGCAAGATTTCATCCATCAGTCTCATGAAGGTTGTGGGATCATTCGTCAGCCCAAAGGGAATGACCAACCATTCGAAAAGGCCCTCCTTGGCTTTGAAGGCAGTATTCCACACATCGATACCTAGTGATACCCGGACTTTAAGTCAATCTTGCTAAAATATTTTTCCCCTTTAAGCTAGTTTAGGGGGTCATCAATCTGTGGGATTGGGTACCTATTCTAGACAGTGATCTTGTTCAGCTTCCGATAATCAATACAGAGTCTCCAAGTCCCATCCTTCTTTTGTACCAACACGATCGAGCTCCCACAGGGCGATGAACTTGGCTGGATGTGACCCTTCTACAGCAGTTCCTAGATTTGTCTCTTGATTTCATCATTCTCCAAAACAAAGCGCCGATATATCAGTCCATTGGGTAGTGACGCAACTTGGGTCAAATCAATGGGGTGCTTGACCTCATAGTGTAGAGCCACACCTGTGGGTGAGTTGAATATGTCCCGGTACTCCTCCATGACCTTGTCCATTTGTTGTTGTCACGCGGAGGGGCCCTGTCTAGAGGTTGTGGCCATGATCTTCTTCTTTCCCTGAGGGAGGATCATCAAGAAAACAAACTTCCCAGTTTTGGAAATGAGCTTACTGCATTGTTTTGCAGTAACCAAAGAGATAGCAGTAGGAGGTGGTACCTCTGGTATCATGTACAACTTATTTCCCAACATAACAATAGCAGCACGAGGTCGGGACTCATACACATCATGTCGCTTCCATAAGTATGGTTGACCTAATACATCACAAACATAAAGAGGATCAATATCACATAATACCTCATCGGTGAAGGGCTTGATGCTGTAGGGAAGGAGACACTGCTGGATGACGCGGAGATCCTGTCCTTGGTGAAGCCACCCGATGGTGTACGGCTGCGGGGGTGTTGTGGTCGATAAGCCCAACCACTTCATGACCTCTATTGAAATGAGGTTCTTTCGGCTCACACTATCAACAATGAACTATAGCGAGGAACCCTTTACCCACATCTAGGAGTGGAAAAGACCCTCCTCCTCCTTTGAGTCTTTTGGTTCTTCCTTTTGGATATTCATGGTGGAAATGGTGGCATTGGGCTTTACGTCGATAATCTTCTTCCCTCTATCATTCCCCTTCTCTGGTTCTAATTCAGTGTTAGAGTATGCATCTGATTTGGAAGCCTTTATCTCAGCTACCAGTGACTGCTTGGCTCGACACTCACTTGTGTTGTGAGTGGGCCTCTTATGGAACTCACACCACTTTCTCGCTTCCTTCTTTGGCTTCGCAATGTTGCTCTTTGCTTGTGGCTTTGGCAAGTTGTCTTGAGTCTCCATGCCTTGGTTGTGTCCTTGGTTCTATCGTTTGGGGGCACCTTTTTCTTGCTTCTGATTCATAGATCCAAAGTCTCTCTTTTTCTACTTGAATTTTTGCTCAATTTTGGTAGCATACCAATATGCTGTACCAAGCGAGGAGATGTTGAGGAACTCCATTTCCTCCTGAATGTATCTATGCAGACAACTACGGTACTTCAGCACCAAATGTTTATCTAAATATTTGATACCCAACTTGGTCTGCAGGGTATGGAACAGATTCATAAGTTCATGCACATCTTGATCTCTTTGCTGCCGCAGCATAGTCCCTTGTATGTACTTGTCCTCATAGCTCCCCGTGGTACAATATTGTCCCTTTATGGCATCTTGGAAAGAATTCCAAGTGGGTACGACCGAGAACAGAGAGGGTTCCTTCTCGCCCTTTCTCTCACAGTAGGTTTCCCACCAGTCCTTGACATGGGGGGTGGATTTGAGTAGTGAAAAAGTAATATTTTCCCAGTCGGAAAAAGTCATGAACCGAGAAATATCCTTCTAATAGATTCAACCATCTATCTACGGCATCTGCGTCTATTCGGCCATCAAATATGGGAATTTCGAAGTTTACTTGTACCTTAAAAGGGGTTGCGCCTCTAGAGTGGCTGCTAGATGCAGATGCACCGCTGGTGGGAAGTTGTTGAAGGATTTGGGTGAAGTTATCCATCATCGTGTTTCTCTGTTTTTCAAGGGCCTCCTCCAGCAACATTTTGATAGGAAGCAACCAATGAAAAAGGTTAGTAAGCTTAAAGAATTTTTCAAAAGTTGTTTAGAACTAATCAATGATAAAGATGATGTTGCAGAACTAACAACAGTGATAGAAGAAACTCCATATGACCTGCGACCTGAAAAAAGAGTTAACCATATCGGGAAGAGACTAAAAATATACCGAGAACTGTGAATTAATTCACACATAAGAGACTATGATATGGATTATATCATATTAGATTTGGGCTTGGATGTTAACACATTAGAGGAAATTTCAACTCAAAATGGGCCTCCTAAAATGAACTAATAAAATAATATTTATTAATTTTGGAGGAAGAAAAGAAAAAAACTACTTTTTTGTTTGTATTTTTGACATATCTCCCCGTGTTTTTACTCAAATTTCGATTGGGAGAGCTTGTTGGATGCGGAATTTAATTCCGCATCCAACAAGTACCCACTCGGCATACTTTTGATGGACCCCGCTACCCCAAAAACAAGAAATACCTGAAAAAATGGAATGATGACATCATCATTCCATTTTTTCAGGTATTTCTTGTTTTTGGGGTAGCGGGGTCCGTCAAAAGTATGCCGAGTGGGTACTTGTTGGATGCGGAATTAAATTCCGCATCCAACAAGCTCTCCTGATCGAAATTGGAGTAAAAACACGGGGAGATATGTCAAAAATACAAACAAAAAAAGTAGTTTTTTTATGATACCTATCCCCAAATTTATATTAAAAAAGTGTTTAAGACCTATACAGTATTTCAAATTTAAAGCAATTTCATTAGCTAACACATGATGACATGAAATTTGAATAAAAGTTAAAAGGCCCATTTTGAGTTGAAATTTCCTCTAATGTATTGACAACAAACACATGGGAGAGCATGAATAAACCACGGTTGGACTGGTCTTCCATTCAATTAAAGCTTGCGAACAAGTCGAAGGTTGTTATAATATGTTTTTATTAATATATATAAGATATGTTTTTATTAAAATATGTTTTTATTAATATTTTATCGGTACTTCTATAGTTGTTATTGTTATGAGTTGTTTTATTTTTTATAAGATACAATATTTATCAAAATCGAAGGTGGTTATAATATGTTTTTATTAATATATCAGATAAGTTTTTATTAAAATATGTTTTTATTAATATTTTAATTGTTTTTAGTAATTTGTATTTTATAAAATCTAATAAGTTTTAATATATATATATATATATATATATATATATATATATAATACATTAAAAAGATAGTAAATAATTTCATACATAAAATGTAAATTTTAAAAATAACATATTAAATTAAATTATAAAAAATATAGTATGTTTTTAGTCGAATAACTAACTAAAATTTTAATTTTTTTATAATAATTTCAGTTTTATTAAGATATATAATATTTATGTACATTTATATAAATACCATTTCTATATTTATTACCTTATTTAAATTAGTATAAATTTATTTTGAAAATATTAAATGATTATATTCCAAAACGAGTTTTCGTCGCTTGAATGTATAAAACTATTTAGTTATCACATTCATTTGTTGGATTTGTTTGATTATTGTATTTATTGTAACACGCCGAAATATTCATGGTATTTTTTTTTAACCCAGATAAGTTAGTAACATTGCTTGCATGACATCGCAAATAATTGATAAGGTTTGTTACCATATATTTACGAATGACAAACCCAGCTTCCATTTTACTATTTTCGTGGAAAATGAGAATAAATAGTTTTCTTAAACATCTTTCAATTACACAAGAACGTTAATACGAATAATCTGAAAACATACTATTATATCATCTAAAGACTAACAACATAATCTTAAATAATTTGGTCCATTGTTGCTATATATACCTGGCCAGAATAACTCGCTTGGTTTATTACTAATAACATAATTGCTCATACTTCTTCATCTATACATTTGATGCTTAATAATAATATTCTCTTTACAAGGTAATTTATTTTAAATCAAATTATTAAACAAAAGGGTATGAGACCACTTTAACTTCCTAAATAAGTTCCACAAGTGAACACTTAAATGTACTTGTTGTGAGAGCATAGAGCATGGAAATACTAAACAATCACAAGTATATTGTAAATTGTTTATTAACCATCCTTCATTCATGAAAATGATATACTGTTATTTAGTTTATTTTGTTACATAAAAAATCACATTAGTGCAAAGTCTTCACATTTATATTTATATGAGGAGGCTAGCGATTTACTAATACTTTCTATTGTTCAAAGTCCCCTAAAAGAAAAATAATTGCAATAAAAACTTCAATCAAGTTGTAGAAGTAAAATAGATACAAAACCAATAACAGAGAGAGACACCAATATACATGGTTCACCCAACTATGGGATACATCCACAAAGAATTGCCAATCTTTTTATTATTTTATCTAGAATAGGAAAGAATACAATTTGTAGCACAACCACTACGTCTTCATTTTTCACTTTCTCCCACAATTTCTCTCATACAATTATAGAGATATTTTCTCAGTATTAGCTTCGATACCACATTTAACCATAAGTTTATCTTTCTTTTACCACTAAAATAAAGGAACTTCATAATTCTCTAAACCATAATTAGGTAAAACATCCTATTTAACTTCCTTAACATGTTCACCATCACAAATAAAAGGTTTTTCTTCATACTAAGACAACTTGTTTCTACATTAATAAACTTGCTCCTCAATCACTAAACTAAATAAGCATTCTCAAAATAATGATTCCTTTAGAAGTTTCATAATCAATTCCAAATAACAAGGTATAGAATTAGTCGATTCAGACACACACAAACATGTCATTTAAGTAATGTCTCAGGTTCCATACTAAGTTTGTATCTCGAGTAGTGACTCGATTTTGACTCTTAATCAAGTTAAGGGTCAGTGTAAGAAGATGAGGGACCTTTTAGATGCAATCCTAGTTTTCAAAAAGACGATAACGTTACCAAAAAATACAATGCGTTTCTGTTACATAGCACTTGCTATGGTTCAACATGATCCTGACATGTCACGGGACATGTAGGATAGGAAACCATATCGCGTACGCGTTATATAACTAAAAAATGCGTACGCGATCAGTAGTTCTAAAATGCGTACGCAATTTGGAAAACTAAAATTAATTTATCTAGATAGGACCGAAACACGCGGCCTATTCTACCCATCAAGAACGTGAAACCGGCAATGATTTGGAGCATTTTGGAGTGAATTGGGTGCTTGGGATTATTGGAGGAGATGATTTAGTAGGAGGGGAGGAAATTCCACTGGTGAATTATCATCTAACCAAGTAATTCAGTCACCCAAAGCATTTTTTTTTGTTAATTCTAAACCTAGAATATTGTTTTTTAATAGAATAAAACAACCAAATTTTGTATTATTTAGCAAATTGGAAATAACTGAGTCACTAATTAAATTCACATCTCCCTCAACCAAGATGAGTGAATAACTACAATGAATTCATTTTGAAGAACTCAAAAATTCCTAATGCAAGCAACCAAAAATTGAAAAATTTAGAACTCCTCCCTTTATAAAATATATCCATCCACCTGAAACCCAAATTTCCAACCCTTCAAGGACATTTCTCCATGATACTAATTGAATAAGTTTCCTCAGAAATGGCCATAACAAGATGAAATGCATGTGCACAAGCATGAATAGAAAAAATGCTTAAAAATTTAGTAAATTGGCTTCTCAAAATTTCATCACAAGTGTATGTAGTTATACATTGCCTCTTAGTTAAGCACCCTCAACTAAATGCCAAAACACATTAACAAAGTGCCTCTCAAGCCTGCCCTTTGAAACATAAAACAGTGTATTATATAAAATCAACAATATATATATATATATATATATATATATATATATATATATATATAAACACATAGTTAAAACTAGTAACTATGACTAGTTTTATTCCTTCCTCCAATAAGTTTATTAGCCACCATTATTTTTCCACAAAAGTATTTACACTTCTTGGTTATAGCACCCACCTCATTTGTGTTTTAATTATACCTTCCTCGGCACTTTTCTCTTGTTCTGCGCATAGGACTTACCCTTCGTGCCCCTAGCCTTATCGTAATGACAAAAAAAGTTGAAATATATGAACCTTCTCACTGTGATATCGAATTACAAGTCAACATGTCCTGAAACCCCCATACAACCCTGTTATACATTGGGGGACTAGTGCTAATTAATTAAAGGTCATCACCTAAACTAAATAGAACTTGAATTCTGTTTCTTTCATCCTATAAACATAATAAAGAAAATTAGAAACATGTGAGACCCTAGATCTCCCTAAGATTCCTTGATCTAGTAAAGACATAAATGACTTTTCTCAAACAGTCTATGCCCCAATATATATATATAAACATAGATTTAAAACTAGTAACTATGACTGGTTTTATTCCTTCCTCCAGTAAGTTTAGAAACCACCACTATTTTTCCACTAAAATATTTACACTTCTTGGTTATAGCACCCACCTCATTTGTGTTTTAATTATACCTTCCTCGGCACTTTGCTCTTGTTCTGCGCATAGGAATTACCCTTCGTGCCCCTAGACTTATCATAATGGCAAAAAATTTGAAATATATGAACCTTCTCACTGTGATATCGAATTACAAGTCAACATGTCCTGACACCGCCATACAACCTCGTTATTCATTGGGGGACTAGTGCTAATTAATTAAAGGTCATCACCTAACCTAAATAGAACTTGAATTCTGTTTTTTTAATCCTATAAACATAATAAAGAAAATTAGAAACATGTGAGACCCTAGGTCTCCCTAAGATCCCTTAATCTAGTAAAGACATAAATGACTTTACTCAAACAGTCTATGCCCCTACATCACTAGGTTTATCAACCATTTCTTAAAATAGCAAAAAAAATGGGTAATATATTTCTACATGTCGAGTCTCTAAGCTCATCTACAACCAATTGTAGTCCAGTCCACAAATTATCCATTTTTCCATGTAACTTTTGGTTGGTTTCCATGTTTATACAACAATGGAAATGGTGAAAACCCATGAACTACCTAGAGTCCATCGTGAGAGTGTTCCCAACCATGATCGAGTCAATTATATTTAGAGGATATGGTGTCAGCCTTGTATCACCCCTTTTCTTGCCTCACATCTCCTAATAGTCCCTTGCCCCTTTCTTTTACATATCCAAGGGATGTAAAGGTCAAAACATGTTAAAATAGCACTCCTAAATTCAAACAAGTTTAAACCCAAGTGTGCATGGAAAAGTCACCAATGAGGGTGAAGAAGTGCCTTAACTTCTAGAAAGAAGTTGAACAAAACTCACTATTCAATTGTTAAATGTTTAATTTTAAGTTTTAAATGTATGTAAGTGAATGCCATTAAATTTTTTACTTGAGTTTGATTTAATTTACATTTTCAATTTTGAAGAGATTTCATTATATACCATGTATATGTTTCTAATGATTTCCTTATTGATGTTTTTATTGTAGTTGTGGCCATGGACAGAAATGATGAAATACCGATTGAGCTTGCCCACTTGAGAGGACTCAGTACTGCTTTTAGTGGTGGTGATAGGATTCGATGTTCACTTGCATCCACTTTGGATGCAATTGTTGAGACTACTACATTGTCAAGCAACATACTATATGATATTACATCATATAGAGAAAAAAAATAAAAGAGTACGCTGATGGGCTTGGATACAATCCAATAAAAAAGATGAAAATTACCAAAGAGCATATATTTTCATTGTTTAGGGACCCTCGCACGGGGGAAATCCCAAATGCAAATAGGCCACATATATTTATTGAGTGGTGCACATATCAGCCATTTGTTGATACCTGGATGGACAGATGGTATATGGTTTTTGATATGCCACTGTCACGTCCCTGTCCCTCAACCGGCGAAGAGGACGCGACGAGCACATCAAATACAACCGGGCAACAGCCTCATGAACATAAACAGAAAATCAAATGCTGGAATTAAACATTACAAGATGCATTTATCTTTAATCATACAGCGGAAGCACACACACTCAGTCCATCACCCAGCATTCATCAAGTTCATTATAGTTCATTTAACACCAATATAAATTACAGAGATGCAGTAAACAGCGGCACTTATCTATTGATGAAGAATTTCACCCGCAACCAGCTACGTCGTTGCAACGTTCCACCCAACCATAGGCCAGCTTGCTCATCAATCTCTCAGCAACGCAGCCACCCCCGAGCTGGGCATGATTCCTCCGGAATAAGGGTCAATTGCAGGCTTAGACATAGCCAAGGGGACACATAACAGCCAAACCAACACTGTTGGGTTTCACAGGATTTCAACAGATAAGCCAAACCAGCACAGTCCAAGGTTCAACTACTGCATACCAGCAGCCATACAATCCCTTCACAGCTCTGTGAAGCAGTCATAAACAACAGGGGACAGCCCCAAATAATGGAGGAGCACAGCTCAAGTCCAAGGGACAACCCAAAGTTGGTTTTAGCCCTAACGTGGCCAAAACAGCTCAACCACAACATCCCAGACCAGGGAAACAACAGCAACAGCCCAATTTCAAAGTAAAAACAATGGCAACTATGCACAGTCCCAAAATACAGAAACTCAGCCCACAAATTGGAAACCCACAGTGGCTCAAAATGAAATTGAACACCACAGCCAACAAAACACAGGGGAAACAGCAGCCCCAAAACATGACAGTGAGAACGGTTCTCACAACATGGGAAAACGACCCAAACACCCTATGCGTGAGGAATAACTTACACCCAACAGCAAAATGCACGGGAAATACATACCCGATTTCTCTGCATGAGGATGAACAGACCACAGTAGGAAAATGGCTCACTACGAATTGGGCACTACGGCCAACCAAAAACGTGGAGACNCGGGAAGCAATCCCTCTTTGTGAGAATGCACAACAATGGAGAGGACGCGAATTTGCAGTGCGTGGGTGCTCAGCAACTCGTGGAACCAAGGAACTGTCTGCCTAAGACCAAAACCACCCAATTCCTGTGCGTGAGGAGCCAACAAACCCAAAATCGTGGTGAGAGTGTAAAGCTGACCAGGGAAGAGTGCGTGAGGGAGAAGAATGGGCAGACATGGGTGGAGTGTGGATGTGGGTATGGAGCTGATAGCCCTGCCACCCCACTCCCAAAGGCAATAACTGCCCTCAACCACTCAGCCATATCTCCTCAACCACCAGCTCTGAAGCATTAAAGAGGTTGACAAAAAACAAAGGTGGCAAAACAAAAAGGCAATAAAACATGGGTTTTCCCCCCATAACCAAGGTTTGACATCCCCCACCCCTTATCCTTCGGAACCATGCCCTTTTCATTCAACGTTGCACTGCCGTAGCTGGTTGTGGTTTAATTAATTGATGTGCGGGTTTACATGACGCCAAATTATAATGTGCCTTATAGCACGAGATGCCACCGGCAATTATCCCCATTGCCGAAACATACACAACAAAATCGATGGTGGGGCTTTTGCCTTGAGCTCCTCACCATGATTAATTACATTTTACACATCATGCAAACGGGGTCAAAACCGGGGACGTGACAGCCACCACACAACAATAGGGAAATCCCCCTATATTTCCTTCGGAAGATGTATGCAGAGTTTGTGTTGGGTAAAAACGTAAACTGTTTTGATATATTGCGGTTTTAGGGGATTGGTGGGGGGATGCCCCAAAACCAACCCAATGCCAGGCTTTGAGACATTGAACTCCCTATCCTTGCACCTCATAGGAAGTTCCCTGGGCCAGATGTCCCACCTGTACATCATGTTATTCCACAGACACGTGATGCATATTTGAGTTTCGCACAGGTAGTTGTTCGTCATAGCACTATGGTTCAACATATGGGTGAGGAAGGGACATATGTAACTGGTGTGGTACATACACCAAATCATCACGATGCAGGACCATCTTCTAGTGCAGCACCACCCACTAGTGCAATACCCCCATCTAGTGCAGGATCATCTACTAGTGCAGCACCATCAACACATTCCCAGCCTACTTTTGAGCCTCACGAGTGCACATCGTGTGGTCATCCCTGCTATGGTATTTCTTCAGATGTTTCCTTCAGTGGGTTTTTGAGTGATGTATGTATATGGTTAATTGAAATAAATTCTTTATTTATTTTCCTCTTTGTACACATATGTATAGTTTGAGCTATTATATTAATTTTGTGAACTTACAGTTGATGCTTTATGCCGACAGTGACACCCCAGAGTTCCATGTTCCACGCTCTACAGAGGGGCATGACATTCCATCCACTAATTCCTTAGTTGGTGGATAGATTCCTATAGAACCCATTGTCGTATCTCAAGCCAAGGTAAACATTTTAAAATTTTAGTTTTTTAATACTACTTAATTTGTTAATTTCCACATACTATATATGTTAGTTCACTAATGCTATCTACGATCTAATATTTACAACTATTAAACTTGCAGATGCCATATCCTTCACGGGGGAAAGCAGTGATGGAGGTAGAATCCATGGTCGTATCGACCGAGGAAATATCTTGGCATGACATTCCATCCACTGATCCGTTGGTTGGTGGAGAGATTCATATAGCACCCATTGTCATCTCTCACACCGAGGTAAACATTTTAAAAATGTCAGTTTTTTAATACTTGCTAATTTGTTAATTTCCACACATTGTACATGTTAGTTCACTAATGCTATCTACGGTCTAATATTTACAATTATTAAATTGGCATATGCCAAATCCTTCACGAGGGAAAGCAGTGATGGAGGTAAACATTTTAAACATTTAGAAAATGTCATTTTTTAAATACATGTATTTTCGTTGAATCATGCATGTCTAACTATATGAACTCTTGTTGACTATAGGCGCCAACTAAAACACCTGGACCATTTCCTGGAGTTGTTTCTCCTCATAGGCCATATGTGAACAAGGGTCATGTGTATATGAGGCATCCTACTCCTATGAAGAGTCCAGTTGTCCATGACCATGGATCTACTGATACCATGGTAATGTATATCCTTTGATGATATTTCTTGGTTAACTTGAAATCCAGTGCATAAATTTTTTTGTTAATGTTTGATTTGCATGTTTACTACATCAAGATCCAGAGTTTACTATAAAAAACCTTGCAGGGATGGTTGATGCAACAGTCAGTGCTGCATCTACAATGGCAAAAATTCACATAGAGGTACAACTATTTCAACATGATTGTTACATAGTTTATTATTGTTGGCATATGTTTATTCATGCATGTCTAACTATTTCAACATTTGGTGATTGTAGCCACCAGTAGCAAGAGTTATTGATGCAGTAGTCAATGTGGTATCTGCAATAAAAACAAGCCACACAGAGGTACAACGATTTGAACATGATCTAGACATAGTGTGTTATTGTTGTCTATTGTTTATTCATGCACATGTCTAACTATTTCAACATTTGGTGATTGTAGCCACCACCACCAGTAGCAGTTCCTGCCCCCTCTGGTTCGACCATGGATGCGACCATCCTTGATGTTCAACCAACAACTCCATCTGCTAAAAAAGGAACACAATCCCCTTTGTCACGGTCTCTCGTTGAGGTGAGATGTCCATTAACATTTTGATCATTGTTGAGTTAATTTAGATATGGTATTTTATTGAGCTAATGTATTAGTACATACTTAGTTGAATTTAACAATTGATATTTAATTTACAGTATCCAGAGATGCACTCTAGTCCTAGATTTGTGCCTATAGGATCAACCTCGAGAAAGAACAAGAGGAAGCTTGAGTTTTGATGTGTCTTATGGGATATGTACATTTCAATACATGTACATGTGGCTTGGACAGTTTTGGATACATGTACTTTTGGAGACATGTACATATGGCTTGGATAGTTTTGGATACATGTGCATGTGTCTTAGATAGTCTTGGATAGTTGTGGAGACACATGTACTTCTAGTTACTTTTGGATATATATGTACTTTTGGATACTTTTGAATATATATGTACTTTTGGAGACATGTACATTGACATTTCAGTTATAAATGAATGATACATTTCACTTTCAATTTTTTCTTTGTTTTCCACATGTTCTTGTGTCAATCTATTGTATTGATTTGTGTGGATTATCTATTACTTATGAATGCACTATGTCAAAAGAAAAAATATTATATTTAAAGGTTTCAATGATCTCACTACATGCACACTAAAGTCAAATTTCTTGCTCGTGTAATTTAATAAATATAAGTGCAATGCAATGTATTTCAAGGTTTCAATGAACTCACTACATGCACACCAATTGGATATATCTAATTTAAAATTGTGAGTTTGGATGATTAAATTACAAGTTAAGTCAATGCTCAAGTGTAAATTAATAAAACTAAGTGCAGTACATGCTTTGCATTTCATCAACAACCAACAACACTATTCAAAAAACCTCATGCACCCAATGAATAATCACTCAGCATTAAAGGAACTACAATAGAATCCAAAGACTAAGAACCAACTTCGTGAATCAACATGATTTGAAGCATAAGTCCACCGGATTTGAAAAAGTTGAGTTGGACATTAGATTGATTCTAAATTGAGTTGTGAGAGTAAGATAAGATTAGGGTTAGGATTAGGGTTTCCTTGGTAGGTTTATGGTTATGGGCCATGCATGTTAAACAATAAACCCTAGTTAGGGCTAGGGTTTTCCAAGTTTGGAATTTGTTGGCATGAAATGCATTTTCCAAGTTTGGCCCTCATTGGCGTGATTGCATTGTCCCCTACTAAGCAAAAGCCCAAGTTTCAGAAATCACCATATACGGTGGTCACCGGGAAATGGATAGGTGGGGGAGGATCCCCCTAGCTAAAATCCCATGTCACGAATCCAACAGAATTGACGGTTCGTCGATCGAAGGCCTGAGCATCGATCTATGGCGAGTTGTAGGTCACCTCCAGATCCCATTCGGGAACACCTGGTGGACTTGTGCGTGGTGTGAAAAAAACCTCACAAAGCTGCAATTTTGAATTTTCTCAACTCCTCCTAGCGTTTTTGGGCATGGGAAATATGGCAATGCCAACCACATCCCCACCTTCCATGGATTTCCAAGTTTGGCCCTCGTTGGTGTGACCGCATTGTCCCCTACTGAGTGAAACCCTAGTTTCAAAAACCACTGTATATGGAGGTCACCGAGAAATGCAAAGGAGGGAGAGCCCCCCCCCCCCTAGATAAAATCCCACGTCACAAATCCAACGGAATTAACGGTTCATCTATCGGAGGCCGATCATCGATCTATGGTGAGTTGCAGGTCACCTCCAAATACCGTTCAAGGACACCTGGTGGACTTGTGCTCGATGTGCAAAAAACCTTACAGAGCCGAAATTTTGAATTTTGTCAACTCCTACTAGCGTGTTTGGGCATGGGAAATATGGCAACACGAACTGCATCCCCACCATCTGTGGCTTTCCAACTTTGGCCCTCGTTGGCGTGAATGCATTGTCCCCTACTGAGAGAAACCCTAGTTTCAGAAACCACCACAGACGGAGGTCACCAAGCAATGGACACCAGCGGGAGGCCCACCCCTAGCTAAAATCCCACATCACAAATCCAATGAAATCAATAGTTTGTCAATCAGAGGCCTGAGCATCGATCTATGGTGAGTTGTAAGTCACCTCCAGATACCATTTAGGGACACCTGGTGGACTTGTGCCCGATGTGCAAAAAATCTCACGGAGCTGCAATTTTGAATTCAATTAACTCCTGCTAGTGTGTTTGTGCATGGGAAATATGGCAACTCCAACTGCATCCCCGCCATCCATGGCTTTCCAACTTTGTCCCTCGTTGGTGTGACTACATTGTCCCCTACTGAGCGAAACCCTAGTTTCAGAAATCATCGCATACGGAGGTCACCGGGCAATGGATAGGAGGGAGAGGTCCCCCCCCTAGCTAAAATTCCATGTCACGAATCCAACGGAATTGACAATTCATCGATTGAAGGCCGAATCATCGATCTATGGTGAGTTGCAGGTCACCTCCAGATACTGTTCAAGGACACCTGGTGGACTTGTGCCCGGTGCACAAAAAACTCACGGAGCCGCAATTTTGAATTCCATCCATTCCTGCTAGTGTGTTTGGGCATGGGAAATATGGCAACACCAACCGCATCCCCACCATCCATGGATTTCCAACTTTGGCCCTCGTTGGCATGACTGCATTGTCCCCTACTAATCGAAACCCTATTTTTAGAAACCACCGTAGACGGTAGTCATCGGGCAATGGAGATGCGAGTATAAGAGGTGAGTTGTCAAGAAGGAAATTATGCAAGCCTTAAAACATAAGTTTATCATTGTGTCATCTTGTTTCCATCATCTTGGTTGTATATATTAGCTAAAAACATTAACAATATTACCTACTTGAAAAATTAGGGTTTTATTCCTGTAAGAGAGCCTACAAAGAACTTTTATACGTATGACCTAAAGAGGTACATGTATGTATTCTAATGTTATGTATATCATGCGAATGATATCTTGAAATGGTCATATGATTGATATATAGGGTTTATTGATCATATGTAAAATTTGGCATGTTCATTAACTTGACCTACAAGAGAACCTTTTGCATATTTATAAACAACATTATGGAAATTTTCGCATGTCAAGAACACAAAATTGACATATTCATAAGAAACATACATGGGAAAATTAAGATTTGATACATACCTCATCACGCTAGATCCCACCTATTATCATACAACCAAGCCCTCCGGATCATCTCTTATAATGATGGTCTCCATTAGTCTCTCTTGCTATGTATCCGGATCCGATGATCCAAGTTGGTCTCATAGAGATTAGCCATTATCATCAATAAGCATTAACCATTATAAACCAAGTAAACATTAACCACCACCATCATCCCTCTTGGTCATTCCATGATCCAAGTGGGTCTCATAGAGAATAGCCATTATCATCACGATCTAAATGTGTCTTAATAGAGATTAGCCATTATCATCATCTCAATATAGATAAGCCATCATCATCACAATGATTAGTCTCATAGCCATAGCTTTAACCCTAGCCGTCTTAGTAAAACTTAACCATCATCATTTGAAACTTCTCTTTGTGTGCAATCTATGAAATAAGCTCTGCCAAAACATAGAAGTAAACTTTTGTGTGCAGTTTATGAAATAAGCTCTTCCAAAACATAGAATTAAACTTAAGAGTCATGATCGGTCATAATCACTTAGGCACACCATGCAACCTTAGCACTTTTTGAATGAAGATGCAAGCAATATCACATGCTCAATGAGTAGAGTCTTAACTGGAATGAAATGGGCTATTTTTTTAAGACAATTGACTCCTACTAATAACAAGTCATTGCCTTGTCACAATAATTGGTCTCATAGTCATATAACTTAACCATAGCTTTAACCGGAAATGTTGAAAAGTTGGAATATACTGATCCTCAATTTGTTTCTTAATCTTTCACAATATTTACAATTTTCTTTCTAATCTCTAATTGTATTTACAATTTTGGTCTCGATGATTTTCTGTCTAATCTCTCATAGTATTTACAGTATTGGTCTCGAAGTTTTATCCTGAAATGTTGAAAAGTTGAAATCTATTAATTTCTTTCTCAATCTCTCACATTTACAATGACTGGTCTCATTGCTTTAACCTGAAATGTTGAAAAGTTAAATCCGATCATCTATAATTTATTTCTCATCTCTCATTATTTACAATGATTGGTCTCATAGCTTTAACTTGAGATGTTGAAAATTTGGAATCTGATCATCTTTAATCTCTTTCTCAATATCTCACATTATGTAGAACGTTACAATCTTGATGGCCTTTAGGTTGAATGTTTAGAATCTTGATGGTCTCCATGAAATTGATGTCAATTTAAGCTCTATTTGAATTTGTATTTAGAGGTTAAGAAGTACGAGGCCAATTCAAGGAACTATTTATAAAGAAAGAGGGAGGTCTCATAAACCTCGATATGATCAGTTTGATTACACCATTTCAAGATTATCATGATGAACCAATAGTAGGTGTAGGTAGTTGTGAGGTGGATAATTGATCTCACTAAAATTGTTTAGCCTAGTCCAACCAACACAGAACCGCTGCAAGGATAAAACAATATATTGGAACAAGAAATGTTGCAAGGATAAAACAATATATTGGAACAAGAAAAGATGAAAGATCTTAAGTGATGCTCCAAATCCACCAATTAAAACATTTGTAAAAGTATTAAGACAAAACAAAGATTAGACATGCAAGTCTCTAGGCTTGGATTATTAAAACCAAATTGTATGATACTGTTGTAGCTGCAACAATTTCCCAAAATTCCAAAAAATTTCGGGACCCTCCTTTTGCTTAAATTAGTTTGATTTTCTTCTTTGATTTGATATAGGGACTTTTCAGAAAGACTTTTCTTATGCTTGGATTGATCTACCACTTGTTTTAAATTTTTTTTCTAATGCTTGAAAAAATCCAATGTTTGATCAAACTTCATCGTTGCTTTTAAATGCGTTTTCAGCATGCTTGAATCGGAAGTTTATTCGATTGATGCTCCCGCCGTTGTGGAGAAATAACAAGTCTTGAATTCAACTTTCTTTCTGAAACATTGGTTTTCACATCGGCTGCTTTTTGGTTTTGCATCGGAACGATTTGTTACTTCAGTCTCCACAGTTGCAGAGGGCGGATTGCTAAGTCTTTTGATCCCTGTTTGAATTTTCGGCTCCCGCTTTGTTATTTTTGCCGACCCCGTAAGCCTTGGGCTTCCGCCGTTGCGGCTGTGAAATGCACTTCCTCTTCCGGACTTCCAATCATTTTGAACCCCGTCGTTGCGGAGAAATGATCAATGTTGGCTTGGTATTCTTCTCCGATGTTTGGCTCAATCAATTTTTTTCTGGTTTCAAGTCGGAACATGTTGTTACTTTGGATCCTGCAGTTGCGGATGGCCAATTGGTAAATTTTCCGATTTTCGCTTTGAATTTTCAAGCCTCGTGGTGTTGTTTTCACTTCTCCTTCAGTCTTGTTTATCCATCATTGCGGCTTCCAAAGCATTATCCTTCTGGTCGTCTAGTGGGTTTTTCTCTGATTGTCATTTTCGCCCATCGCGGACCATGATATCCTTTTTATATCCGCTGTTGCGGCTCCCATTCCACTTTCGCTCCGATGTTTAAAGCTCCGATGCACACTATCGATTGGCTCTCGGTTATCCCCGTGGGTAGGGTAATGATTTGGCCACCCGACGTTGTGGAAGGAGTTATGCTTTCGACATCCAATCCATTTCTCTCCACCGTCCGATCTTTTAACGTTCCACCGCCAGCTTGTGGGTGACTATTTATAGGTATTCGAGGACAGGTTTTATTATTTTATTGTTCTATTTGGACTATTGCCGTGCCGTCTGTTGTGAACTGTCATTATCGCGCTGACGTTCTCTCGAGCTAGTGAAGGACCCCATTGTAGGTACCAGCGTCCAGGTGGCTCAACTGTGGAATTTTTCTTGACCGCCTTTCTTCTCGCTGGTTACGCAGCAATTGCCAGGTAGGCTCGCATTATCCCATTCTATTTGGACGTTTGTTGTTTTTCCCCACAGTTAGGTTTTTTGTCATGGTCGTTTTCCCTTGATCTGTGAGTTACATGTGTATATATTGAGGATTTTGTATCATAATGGTTCGTAGGAGGCAATTTGGGCCCGTAAGGTGTTTTTTTTAATCCGCGGCCTGTCATTATGCAACCCTGCGCTTAGAGATTCAGGGGTTTGGTGCAGACGGCCGTTCGCTGTCTGCACCAAACTACCTGGTATGATGATGTTCTTGCAAGGGGAGGCTTTCATGGCCTTCATGTGGCACTTGAAGTGGTTGCCATCTTCCCCTTTTGTTTTTGTGCTACCTGCTTTATCAAACCCCAACCATTTTTTCCTACGCGGTTCCGCGCGACCCCATTCTCGCTTAGTTTCAAACCCCAAGCCGGTGGAGGAGGATATGTCACTGCATGTAGTTTTATTGGTCAGAATCACATGGGTAGTATTTTGTTAAAGCGTCGCTGAAAAGCTCCAATAGTTTTCACTGTCATTCCCACACAGCACGATGATCATGGCGCCCGTGAATAGCCCGAGTCTTCTTCAGTTTTATGTAGATTTGCTTCCCACTGGATTTTTATTGTTAGAATTGTTTTTGTATTGAGGAGCAGTGTAAGCTTGCATATATGTGCTTCATTTGACTAATTTCCATCATGCTAAACATAGACAAAGTAACTAAACATTACACATTGTGTCTCAATATTTGCAACTTAGGAGAAAAAATCTTGATGATGATAAATTATATGTATAACAGGAAGACTCCAAATTCATAATGTCGAAGCGACAGAAGAAGAAGGCCCCTGTGGTCGAGGAAGATCCCAATGTGGAGTTCATTACCAAAAATAAATACATATATGAAGACACCAAGTGTATATCGGGTGTGGAGCGCGAGTACCAATGGGGAGAGATTTACAGGCTGATCATGCGCCGAGAGGTGCTGGATATGGGCTTGGAAGAAGAGGGCATCTATGCCAATATCGAGAGATATTCACTAATGAAGATTGCCACCAAACCAGATCTATTTCCATGTTCTGAAGTAATTGGTTGGATTCTGCCCCGGGGAAATGTAACCACAATGATCCTGGAAAATGTTGAAAAACAGGGCTATGCTGCCTATAGCCCAGCATATGTAGCTCTGGCCTACCACTTGCCAGAAGCCCAAGTATTTTTGTCTGATGACTGGTTGAACAACATCAGAATGGACCTTGTGGAGACCCTTAAAAGAATGCTGTTGACTCGAAAGAATTTCAGAACCAAAGCTACAGGAGAGTATGACACGGCAAGCTTAAGGGCCCCATACAGGTTTATTGCCTTAATGCTTAACAGAATCTTTGGAAGAGCACATGGGAAAGTCTTCAAACTAGAATGGATACCCATCATTTTTTATGTTGTAACCCAGGGGACCATTTTCAACTGGGCCAACATTGTATCAAACAATCTTTCAGCTTGCATGGCCTCGGCTTTGGGAGGAGTGTCCCAGAAAAGGTCTGAATTCTATATGAGTTCCATACTTGTTGATTGTATATTGTGCAATCAACCTTTCCCCGGCCTCAAGTGCATCTGGGACAGGGAAATAATGCCTATCTATTCTGCCTATAAACCACTGTGGGCACACAAGTATCACAGCCATTACCGATAGGTCTGTGAACAGTTCATCATGCCCTTGCATACGCTCATTTTCGTGAAGGAGTGTGATTGCATGTCAGAGGAGGCATTGCAAGTAATGGAAGAATATGCAGACTACTATCTGACTAAGGATGGACTTTACTTCAGGATGTTTGGAGGTTTGAGAGCACCTTTCCTGTTGCCCAAATACGCCACTGATTACATCATCCACAAGGAGGCAGTTAGGAAAGTCTTCTTGGATGGCATAGGGAGCTTCTTGTTTGAGCATAAGAAGGCTGCCTATCCTCCTTTTCCCTTCAAGTTAGGAAGTTACAGATTCACCAGGGTGAAGAAAGCGGATGACTTCGTAGAAGAGTTGGAAAGGTTTCATTTTGGTGAGATGCTCTTCCACAGAAATGATTCCTGCAGCAAAGTGGTCGATCATTGCAAAGAAAACAACATCCACTTTGAGTACACCCACCATTGGGATAGAGAAGAATCTGTCTTCCAAAGTGCACTGAACATGACAGCCTTGAGGAGAAGGTTCAAGAAAAATATAATCACCAAAGGTGGGAAGGGAGATGAACAAGCAAAAGCTGAGGAAGAAGCCAAGAGAAGAAATGAGGAAGCCCAAAGGTTGGCACAAGAAGCTGCAGGGTGGCTGGAAGGAGAAGAAGAAGAGAAAAGAAAGGCTGCACAAGAGGCAGCTAGAAAAGCATAGGATGTAACACCCCATTTTGACATTTCTACCTGAACTACTATTATATGTTGTATTTGTTTGATTGTGAGACCTCGTCAGTTTGACGACATTGTGGACATATGGTTCTATTATTTTGCCGATATATATATGTGTGTGTGTGATGATAGTATTATGGTTGGTAGTCATGTTTAGATATGTATCATGTGTTAATTATGTCAAATATAGGGAAATTACTGAATGATGGGTACGTGGATACCATTACAGATATATGTTGAAATGATGAATGTTATGCCAGGTGCATGGCGAATGAATGAGTTTATTGTTGTCATGTTATGATGAGATATATGTGTACATATCGAGGATTATGCACAATATCCTATATTGTATGTTGAGGGTTGACTTACAGGTTAAAACGGCTAAGTGATAGCTGGATCCTACGAGGTGGGAGGGCCTCGGGGACATGGACTTCGAAAGATAAAATGGTATGCGAGTGATGCATTATTTACTTTTGTATGGTTATTATGCTATTTATTATGATGTATGTTATGACATGGGTGGGGTAGAGTTCTAGGAAACTCAACTGCCCAGATCGGTTATACGATGACAGACTGATTACAAGTGCAACGATGTTGTTATGTCGAGTAGACATAGTCCCTTGTTCCATTAAGGGGGGTGGAGGCTTTACCCACCGTTTATCCCCGAAACCCAGAGTCATGGGAAGGTTGTGCTATGACGTGCTCCCCAAGGTGTGTGATGATGACTGGTGGTTTCCTGCTGGGGAATCTTGGTCGATGTGGTTGACACTTTCACTTATGGGTTCTAGCTGGAACCGGTCATGACTTGACATTCTAGGGTAGTCCAGCAGAGGACAGGATAGGATGAGGAAGTTAGTAATGATGTAGGTAGATAGATGTAGCGTGAAGTAGGGGTGAAAACAAGATCTAACTGTAGGTGTGTAAAACCCTTGGTTAGTATGTGTCGTAAATCAGTGATGTATGAATTGTCGTAACATGGATTTCAGTAAGCTAATGGATCATACCTTGTAAACTATGCTAAAACATGTGTCGGTAAATAATAAGTTCCTTGATTATGATTGATGTATGTGAATTATTACTTTTAGTGTGCTTACGTAAGGAATGTAAGCAGTAGCTACTCTTACATAACTCGCCTACATATTATAAATTACATGAAATATTGTTGAGTAATAATGTCAATTAGTGTCGCTTAATATTAATTACTGTCATTTAGTAATTAACTATTGTTGATCAATGTTAATAATGTCGATTAAAGTTAATAATGATAATTAGGGTTAATAATGTTGATTAATGGTTAATTATTGTCCATTAATAATTAATTATGGTTGAATAATAAGCAAAGCAATGGTTAACCTAGGTAGTGACTAATGCAATTGATTAGAATGCTTGATTGATTGTTAATGAGTTTAATTAGCGAGGACTAAGGGTTGAAATGTAACTACAAGGTTAAATAAGTTGATAGTAACTTGATCCCTTAAATTAATTATGAGTTAATGATGTTAATTAATTTTAACAAGACTATGCTTATCTTTAGTAATGATTGTTAATTAGCTAATTACAAACTAAGGTGTAATTAAAATGGAAATAGGTATATGAGTCGATTAAATCATAGTGAATTTTATTTAATTAATATGATTGCACATTGATAATGTTATGATTTACATTGATAGGATTATTGTTCATAATTGATAAATTGAATTAGTGAATTTATAATTAAAGGGAATTTACTTATTATAAATATTAGAAACCATTAATTAAATGATTAGGTAAGTGTAATTAATCAATTGACAATTACTGTTAATTAAATTAAATCGGTGAAGCGTGCAAGTTTAAACTATATAATATATATAACATTTATTATTTATTAATTAAATGGTCAAATATTGAAATATGAGTAAGGATATGTTTAAAATTATTATATTAAATAAAAGGATTAAATTTAATTGAATTAGAAGTTATGGTTGAGAAGTGACCCCAACCAACACCTTTTAATATTGATTTAAATATTTAAATGAGTCCAAGTCCAAGTTGAGGGCTCGAGGACTTACATGGTAGATGGAAGGGGGTGGATAAATTTATGAGGAAGATAGGGGTAGTAATGGGGAGGAAAGGTCAGCAAACATGGGGATAAGAGGGAGAAAGGAGGGAGGAGAAGAAAATCGTTTTTACCTTAGGATTTTGGAGAAGTTTTGGGGGAGCAGAGGTTGGGAGAGCAGAGCTGCAAAGAAGGGGTTTTGTTGGAGATTGTTTTTTTTAGGGAATACAACAGCTTAGGGCTTGTACTCGGTTTGGGCTCGGGGGGTCCAAAGGGGTACCTTTGGAGCTGGGTGCTCGGTGAGACCTCGCTAGTTAGCAGGGTGGCAAGACTGGTTTGGACTGGTTGAGTTTCATAGCTTTGGGAAGGACTTTTAGCTGCAGGGAAAAGCAAGGAAAAATGACAAACAAGGACAGCAACAAAGGTGGACCTACTAGCTACCTACAGGTATTTTCCAGCAGGTATGTTATCGTTTCTACCTTGGCAAATTCTGTTTAATTAAATTTCAAAATTTTATATGCTGTGATTATCTTTGCTACCTGCATAGTCAACAATAAATTGTTAGAAGTAGATAAAACAGATTTATAAATTTTCAAATCTGAAAAGAATGAAAATGCAGATTTTATATCGTTTTCAAGCAAGTAAATGAGCAAAAGTTAGAAATGAAAACATGAAATTGAAATAGAATTTTAATTGTTCAATTTTGTAAAATGTAAACACTTTATTTTCTTTACAGCCAAAACTAGTAAAGGAGAAAAGAAACACAATAAAAGCAGGAACAAAACACAAACATAACAGAACAGAAATTTTGACAAGAAGTGAATTTTCTGACTATATATAAAAGTTAAAGGAGACCCAGTTGGGGGCTTTACATATGGTATCAAAGCCATGGTTCCAAATCTGGAACTAGAGGGCTCGTCACAGAAGCTGTAGAAACTTGTTGAAGAAGTTTAATACCTACATGAAACATCAAGGGGTCGGTGAAAGAAACTTGTTGAGCGTTTAAAGAAGAGAAAGGGGTCGGTGAAAGAAGGATTAATTGTAGCATTACTCCAAAATATAATGAAACTCAACAAAAGTCCTACATACATTGAGTTCGTCTCTACTTCTTAATTAATTGACCTAGTTGCTTTCAATCTAAACTCACAACCCTTGCAAAAGAAAGCTTTAATCGCAGTAAACTTTTAATGGAAGCATCTTACCTGATTTTTCCAAACGCAAAAGTTCTTCCTATGAATATATGACGAATCTACTACGCAACAGCAGAATACCCATGTACAACAGGCTGCAGGTAGGCATGTAAAAACTAGAAGTTTGTAGGAACCAATCCTTTATTATCAAAATTTAATCACATGAGCAATATGGTTTAAGAAGAGAACATATGCTCTACACTAGAGTTAAGAACACGGCTTATACTGCACATATACAATTGTGTAATAGTGGATACCTATCAGATAAAGTTGGATTAGCAAGAAAAAAAAAATATCTGTTGTAAATCGCTGCCAACCGGCTAGGTTCTCCATTTTCAGCTCAGAGAATAGATAGCTGGATGATAGATACAATCCAATCCACTTTGGTCAATCCTCTATTTTTATTTCTTCTATTTAGCAGGTAGATGGAGAGAGAACATAGGAAGTGGGTCGACTGCTAAGGAGAGAACGAAGTAGCTGGACCATCTGTCTCTAGCTTTCAGGGATGAATATCCTGGTGAGACTCTCGGCTCATTTTCTACCTACACGTGGATCGGAGTGGCTTTTAAAGGATACAAAAAAAAACTAGGTAGTCTTTAAAGGATATCATTCAGTCTTTAATCCACGCTCGAGCTTGCCACCACGCAACGTTTCGAACCTCTTCGCATGCAACCCAGGTGGTGTGTAATTGGAGGCTCAATCCAGTGGGTGAGGTGGGTATTGATAGGGTAGCCTCGTGTCAACTAGATTATCTACTACAACACTCCACGTGCCTTAGGTTAAGGCAACTAGGGTTTTTATTTCATTTTTTATTCTTTTATTTATTTTTATATATATTATTTATTTTTAATTTAATTTAATTATTAATAATTCGGTTGAAAAAAAAAAGATATGTATAATAATTAGTATAAATAGTTCAAAATTTGGTTATTAATTT
>LPNX011061407.1:47372-116443 GCA_001517045.1 Pseudotsuga menziesii | reverse complement strand
AGTTCGCTGTCCCTCGGTCGAGCTCTGTCCCTCGGTCGAGCGATTGAAAATGACAATTGGGGCCCCCGCGGCCCCTTTTTATAATTTTTTTTGAAAAAGGTACCTCAATCGAGGTATGTACCTCGACCAAGGTCCATACCTCGGTCGAGGTATTTATTAACCCTCGGTCGAGGTATTAAAACCTCGACCGAGGGTTAATAAATACCTCGACCGAGGGCTGAAAAACACCTCAGTCGAGGGCTTTATAAAACCTCGGTCGAGGGTTTAACAAGCCCTCGACCGAGGTACGTTTTTTTGTTTTTGGCAAGATGCGCTTGCCAAAAAGTGTTACCCAGGTCCGTGGATTCACCCAATAGTATGTTTTGGTAGACGAAACAGTTCTCTACACAGTATTCACTTCTGTAATCCTTATATCTATTTTGAAACAAAAAGAAAAGAAGATAATAGTTAAAAGGTGTAGTATTGGGTTAAATAAAATGTCTTTTTAGCTCTGCAGTCCATTTTCTTTTCCTATTTAGGATAAATAACTACTGTAATTATAGAAACCAAACTGTGAGTAAGGATAGAAAATCCTTGATTTAATTCTAAGGATAAAACTAGTTGGTTTAATATTGTTAGCTAGGTGATTCCATTTATGACTGATATTGTAAATAATTCATTCATCTTATTTAGCTGAACTTACGCAAGTTCTACAGCTATTAACCTGTCTCTTAAGGAATTTAAACAAATACTACTATTTTTCTAGAGAAAGGAACACAGTTACTTTGTTATTTGCCTTATTTTATAAATTCTAATGTGATAATTTAAATAGGGTAATATAAATACAGAAGGAATTTTTATAAATTACTAGCACATAAAACATAGGAGTTAACAATAAATTACTTTCTCATCTATATACTTTATAAATAGACTAAGTATAAAGATAATGTATATAATTATAAGAACAATATTTACTTATAAGTAAAATAACATTCTTATAACATTATAATAAATATCAAGTAAATATAAACTTTGTACTTTAAATATGTAACTATATAGTTACATAAGTACAACTCTAAGAACATTAAATTACTTATTTTACTGAAAGTTAACAAATATAAAATAATATTTAAAACTTTATTAGAATAGAGTGAATTAAAGTAAGATAACATAAAAATAATATACAGCCATCCTAAACAGGTGAGATTAAAATAATTTACAGAGTAAATTCAAATGTAATAGCTTGTAGGAAAATAAATTAACAGTACATAAACATGCTCGAATAAACGAGCTTAATAACCCATTATACAATATAAGAAATAACAGATAAATTATAATATTATGTTGAAATCAAAAGATAATTTAAAAATAGTAAACATATCTTTATATCGCTGAGTTAGGGTAAAACCCTAATGTATCAAAATTTACAACAGAAGTATCAAACAAGTGAGACTAAGCTCCTTTCTAATGCTTCTCTGCTTATTAGAGTTAACAAAGTATGGCTTAACAGGCCTTCCATCATTTATACATTTTATACACAAAAACTAGAAGCAAAAATCAAAATTTACAGGTCACGGCCTAAGCCGAAAGCCCTGCATAAAGCAAGGGTTTATCATCAACAAAAACAGCAAACCAGTTAACCCAGGTAAACCAAAACCATGAGGGTTTTGCAGGCCATGATGACCAACCATCAAATGTCCCAGAAGGAACTGAATAAGGATGAACTACCATGGGATATCCAAGGCTTACCTGTGAGCAGGTTGTTGACCTAGCTTGCACCAACTGCGTAGAAGGACGAGGCCGTCACCTGTATAAAAACAACCCATGATATCATTAAAATTTTATACTTACATTAACAGAGATGTAAAGAAACAGAGATGTGGATATTAATTCTTACCTAGGCTTCAAGGTAACGTAACCACCCACAAACAGAAGTGCCGCCACCAATGCAAGGAGAAACAAACCCCTCATCTGTTACAAGAAAAAGGGAGATTACCAACGCAGCAGCAACCAGTGACAGCCAAGAGTTGGAGCGACAAGCCAAGCAAGTATAAACGTATGGGATGCAACTACTTCCCAACCAAAAGTCCACTCTGATATAAAACCCTAAGACCAAACAAACCCTGAGATGCAAAACCACAGCTCTCACTACTGAGTCAAGTAAAAGAGACCTTTACAGTCTCTCATCCCTTAAATGAGCAAGCCGTGAAGGTGAAACCCTGGAGGAAAACAACCAACCCAGTCCAAGCAGCGAATGTTGCTTGTTACAGCTCTTCTCTATCAGTGTTCAAGGAAAGCTCACGAGGTGCAAGAGGCAAGAAACAAATTGAGGAGACTATCATTCAAACCAGTTGCAAAATCAGTATGGAGGTCGAAACATAGTAGTAGAGCGGCCGGATGTCGAAAACGACGGAGGGAATAACAAGTATAGGGTTCGCAATTGCCTTTTATATTCACAATGCTTGGCTACGATGAGTCCATGTACACAATCAAATTATTTGCATGCAGTGGGTAATCTATATAGTTTCAACGTACAATCAACGAAATGATTCTTTATTCCAATCATATGGTGGTTTGAAGGTTCTACAAGGTTCGATACTCCTGAAGTCAACCAAGCATGCATGCTGTAATGTTAGAAAAAAGAACTTTAGTATAAAGGTTAGGCCATAAACTTATCAAGGGCATGGTCAATTCTACGACCCATCGCTTATGCAAGCAAAGTATTCGTTCAACAAACGATTATTACTTTAGTAAGGGTTATGCCACTTATTATTTAACAAAAGAAAATATTAAAACCTATGTAAGTTAAGATACCCTTCTTGCTAGTTTTATTCTCATTTTTCCTTTGAATATTTATTTATTAAACTATTAAGGTTTGCAAATGAGAATGTTAAGCCTTATAGTATTTATTGGGCTTGTCATTGGAATTTTGATGAATTAATAACAATAACTGGACAATATCTTCCAAGTAAGTTTGGTGTAAAAGAACTTAGTTCATCAACACTAACTTAATCCTTTTGATAGCAGTATGTAATAATGATATAATTCCTTTTAAGCCTCAAAGCTTTAGAAGATAGAATAATAGTATAAAAACTCATTGACTATTGCACATTACTTTCATATCACAAGAAGTAACCAAAATTTGTCATGACGTAAATTTTTTATGATCACCGTTTAAGATAGACCCTTAAACGTAAAACCCCGCCATCTTTAACCTGTGTGTAAGGAAAGATTTAAGGTGTTTACACATGATGATTTTGGTAAACATTGATAAACATCGAAGAGGTTAGTTCACAATAAAAATTATAAATTACAAACTAGAGAGAGAGATCAACTGTCACCAATACTGTTAGGACTGAATCTTTTTTTCTATGGCATCTTTAAAAATAATAACAATCTAATTGTTTTACCTCATAAAAGCATTTGAAAATTGAAACAGCATATATAGTCTTTTACTGAGCTATTATTTTTGCAACGAACATATATCTACAAGCTTTATGATTATTGACAGGCAGCACCAAATCTTTCTTACCTATAAATCTGTGAGATCAGGTAAACTTTCTGCGTTAGCTCAAAAGCGAAGTAAGCCCCAGAATACCAAGACCCACCTTGTTGTCGCAAAGAAAAATAAATCATTAAACTGAAAAAGAAATATTCTATAAGATAAACATAATCAAGTAGATAATTCAGATTATAAAATCAATAACATAAAACTAATTAAAACAGTTAGCTGACTACATTATTGGATATTATCTGTATTTTCAAAATTTTAAATTTTTCAGTAAATTTGGGGTTCTAACATGTGGTATAAGAGCACAAGGTTCAAATACTAGGCCTTGATGCAGACCAACTAGCTTTCATAGAACAACAAATTAAAAAAATATGCTAACATATATTTTGTTTTATGTTAAGAACAAAAAAGTGTTTTTTTCTGAAGTTTAACAGGTACTATATGGAAAGGCTGGGAGAGTATGCATAGGAGGAGTCTCCAGATACAGAAACAAGAAATTTTCCCAGAGAAGATATAGTAGAAGATGTGACTGCCAACTCCTCAGAGCTGTTACAGACTATAAAAGATTTAAAAACTGAAATGGAGTCTGTAAACAGGGAGAATGAAAGGATTCTGAAGGCTCAAGAAGAACTAAACCAAATTTTAATAGAAAAATTTAAAACTGAAGGAAGAAGTAGAAGGTCAGAATCTAAAGATGTCAGTCATCAAAGAAAATCCAAAAAGATGAAGCTTGCAAAAACTGAAAGTAGTTCGTCGTCTGAAGGGTTTGGTGAACGACAAAGTTACCATACTACTAGTGATAGTAGTGAAGATGATTTGTATGACAAGAAAAAGAAATACAAACCATATGAGAAAATTTCAGGGGAATTCAAAAGATAAAGCCACCAACTTTTAATGGAGAGACTGAGAAGGGGGAGGAAGCAGAGTCCTGGTTGTTCGGGATGAAGAAGTACTTCCAAATATATAATTACTCTAACCAGTTAAAGGCTAGGATGGTTATATATAACCTCTCAGGAAAAGCTGACATATGGTGGCAGGACTTGAAGAGAGTCAAAGGTATAAGAGAGAAAGAATTTAATTGGAGTACTTTTAAAAGGTATTTCAAAAAGAAATTCTTGTCTGAGCAGTATTACGAGGAAAGAGCTAAAGAGTTTTATGAATTGAAGTTAGGTTCAATGACAATGAAGGATATGAATAGCAAATTCTTAAGTTTACTTAGGTATGTACCCTACCTAGTAAATGAGAAACCAAAAGTACATCGATTTCTTAGCTGTCTACCGTATCATATTAAAGATAGAATTGAATATGATAACCCAAAGACTTTGGAGGAAGCTATGAGGAAGGCTAACTTTTGTTTTGAGCAAAATCGGAAGAAAGAAGGCTTGGCCAATTGGAAAGCTAAGAAAAATAACAATCATCCTGAATTTAAGAAGAAGGAATTTGTACCTCACAGAAATTTCAAGAATAATAAGACCAAAAATTATTCTAACAACAAGAATTTCCAAGGATATAGGAATAGTACTTCCAACAATTCGAATAATTTTAAGGGCAATGAAACTGCAAATAATCATGGAAATTTTAGCAAGATTTTTGAGCATAAAGAGCCTGTTAAGTGCTGGGAATGTAATGGCCTGCACTGTGCCTCGGTCTGTCCAAACCGGAAGAAGACTGTTAGCAATATTCATATTGTACAGGAGGAGATGACCGTTGGGGAACTAGCAAGGAGCATGCCCAGAATTAGCGTGGCTTTGGAGAACTGCCAAGCTGAATATCAAACTTCCATGGTGGAAGTAGAAGGTATGATTAATTAGACCCATGTAACCATTTTAATTGATCCAGGAGCTAGTATCAGTTATATTGCAGCTCAGATAGTGGAAAAATGTAAGTTGTCTGTCGATAAGTTTGAGAATTCATGGTTGGTTCAACTAGCCACTGGGGCTAAAAGAAAAATAACTTGTTTTGTGAAAGAATGTGCTTTACTTATGGATGAATTTGAAACTGTAGTTAAAATTAATGTTTTTCCACTTGGCTCATATGATTTGTTGATTGGTATGGACTGGTTAGAATAGCATAAAGTAATTTTAAACTGTTACAATAAAACTTTCACATGCTTAAATAGTGATGAAAAACCAGTAAACGTTAAGGGTAATCCTAGAAAAACTATGGTAAGGCAGATTTATGCTTTACAACTTAAAAGAGTGTTAGAAAAAGATGTAAAGCTTATGCAGTGACCATTACAGATGAGGAAGGTAAAACTAAAATAGATAAGTTAAAAATAGAAAATATCTCTGTTTTAAAAGAATATATTGATGTATTCCCAGAAGAAATTCCAGGATTACCTCCGAAAGGGGAATTGGATTTCACCATTGAACTGGTACTGGGTGCGGTACCTAGCTAAAAAGCCCCTTATCGAATGAACATATTGGAACTTAATGAGTTAAAATCAGAATTAAAAGAGTTAATTGACAAAAAGTACATTCGACCTAGTGTGTCTCCTTGGGGGGCACCGGTCATATTTGTTAAAAAGAAAGATGGAACTATGCGATTATGCATAGACTACTGTCAGCTAAACAAGATGACTATCAAAAATAGATATCCGTTGCCCCGCATAGATGATCTGTTTGATCAAATACGTGGAGCCACGATGTTTTCGAAGATAGATTTGAGGTCAGGATATCATCAAGTAAGGATTAAAGATGAAGATATCTTCAAGATAGCCTTTAGAACAAGATATGGACACTACGAATTTGTCGTAATTCCATTCGAACTTACTAATGCCCCAGCTGGCTTTATGTGTTTAATGAATAATATAATGCATAAGTATTTAGATAAGTTTGTGGTCGTGTTTATCGACGACATCCTAATCTACTCAAAAATGGAATAAGAACATAAAGAACACCTAAAAATTGTTTTGCAAGAGTTGCGAGAACATCAACTCTTCACAAAGTTTAGTAAGTGTGACTTCTTTAAGAATAAAATTCAGTATTTAGGTCACGTAGTGACCAAAGAAGGAATTTCTGTAGATCTTGAAAAGATACGGGAAATCGAAGATTGGCCAGTTCCTAAAGATGTGACGGATGTTAGGTCATTTATGGGAATTATCGGTTATTACCGGAGGTTCATTGAAAGCTTTTCAAGGATAGCAAATCCGATAAATTCCTTGCAAAAAAAGGAAAGAAATTTGACTAGAACTTGAAATGTGAAGAAAGCTTTAAGAAGTTAAAAACTCTATTGACTAGTGCACCTATTCTAAGAGTAGTAGATCCTAATAAAGAATTCGTAGTGTGTACTGATGCCTGTAATGATGGCTTAGGCAGTGTTTTGACTCAAGAAGGGCATGTTATTGCCTATGAGTCTAGAAAGTTAAAATTCATGAAAAGAATTATGCAACATATGATATGGAACTAGCAGCTGTAATACATGCCTTAAAAATGTGGCGACATCACCTAATTGGCAGAAAATTTATTTTAATGACTAATAATAAAGGATTGAAATATCTTCTAGATCATCCTAATTTAAATGCTAGACAAGCTAGGTGGTTAGCTTTCTTAAGCGAGTATGATTTTGAAATCCAGCATATAAAGGGTAAGAAAAATAAGGTGGCTGATGCATTAAGTAGAAACGCAAAGCTGAACTTTACAACAGCAATCAGCACTTACGTTTCAGACTTAAATGAACAACTTAAAGAAGGGGTAACACAAGATGAAATTTATCAAAAATTGCAAATTACAGCTAAGGCAGAACCTACAGAAAGCTTAATAAAAGGTTATAGTTTAAATGAAAATGAATTTTTACTATATAAAGATAAACTATATGTACCTAATGTGCCTAAGGTTAAGCTGTTAATTTTGGATGAAATCCATAAAACACCATATTCAGGTCACCTAGGTTATCAAAATACTATAACCATGCTAAGAAAAGAGTATTTTTGGCCAAATATGAAAACTGAAGTAGCTGAATATATTGCAAGGTGTTTAGAATGTCAACAGGTAAAAACCGAACACCAACACCCAGCTGGTTTGCTACAGCCTTTACCTATTCCTAGCTGAAAATGGGAAGTGATTAGTCTAGATTTTATTACTAGATTTCCTAGAAATCAAAATCAAAATGACTCTATTATGGTGGTGATTGATAAGTTAAGCAAGGCAGCTCATTTTATACCTGTTAAAACTACTTATAAGGCTGCCAATATAGCTGATATTTTTCTAAAGCAGATTTTTCGATTACATGGAGTACCAAAATTTATAATCTCAGACAGAGATCCTAAGTTTACAGGAAACTTTTGGAAGTCCTTGTTTAAAGGATTAAATACAACATTGAATTTCAGTACTTCCTTCCATCCTCAAACAGATGGACAAACTGAAAGAGTAAACCAGGTACTGGAAGATTTATTGGGAATGTATGTGAAAGATCAGCCAGGTAAGTGGGAGGACTATTTACATCTAGTAGAGTTTGCGTATAATAATAATTATCAGACATCAGCTAAATTTAGTCCATTTGAAATTTTATATGGATGAAAATGTAACACTCCAATCTCTTGGAATAATCCAGTAGATAGATTGGTGTTAAGTCCAGAATTGTTGAAAGAAATGGAGGAAATTCTGAAGCAAGTGCAGGTAAATCTGAAGGTGGCATATGATCGACAGAAAAGTCAAGCAAAGTTGAAAAAAACTCCAAAGGAGTTCCAGGTATGTGAACATGTGTTCATTAAGGTAAGGCCCAAAAATAGCTCTCTAAGACTAGGGAGTTGCGCAAAATTGGCACCTCGTTACTGTGGTCCATTTGAAATTTTGTCTAGGATTGGTCAAGTAGCTTATCAACTAGCATTACCACCTAACTTAAGAGTACATAATGTTTTTCACATTTCTGTTTTAAAGAAATATGTTCACAATGCTACTCATGTGGTTAATTGGAATGTTGTACAGGTGGAACCAGAAGGAGAATTTCTGGTGGAACCGGACTGTATACTCTGGAGGAAGGAAATTACACTTCGGAACCGCACCATTGGACAGGTAAAGGTGCAATGGAAGCACCTTAGTGCTAAAGAAGCCACCTGAGAATTGGAAAGTAAGATGTGAGAAGCATATCCAATTCTGTTCTAGGGGACTTCAGAGGATGAAGAATAAATAACATCGAGGATGATGTTATATTTTAAGGGGGTGTGTATGTCACATGCCCCAATTTTGTAAAATAATGTTATTTGTTTTAGGTTGATTCCCAAGACATTATGTTAAATTTAATGCTAAGTTGGAACTGATGACTTAGCAGAGTCAAAAGATGTGGAATGTAATTCTGAATATTTTATTTTTAAATAAATAAAAGTGGAGACAACAGCTTGGGAGAGCTATTAATAAGAGTGTTACTGGTCAAACTGGTGGAATGAACTAGGTGGAGAGCAAAAAGACAAGTGGCAGCATCCTCAAAAACTTTCTATGTTGTAGGTGGAAACTTCCCTACGTTTGGGGTCATGATCCCCCAAGAAAGTGGGATCACAGCAGGTGGCTCAATTAAGGACAACTAACCCAAAAAGACCTAGGCAATCTTATAAAAATGCCCAATGTAGAGAGCTGAGGCTGCTCATATTTTTCTAGGAGAAGAATCATTCAGGGGGAATGCACTTCAAGGAATTCATTGGGAAAAGGGAAACTGTAAGGAAGGTGTTTTGAAAGATAAACTACAGGAACTTGATCTAATATAGCTTTTTAGCTAAGAGATCTGACTGATGGGTTTGGATTGGTATTGAGTCTCAGGACTAGTACTTGGTTATTTGCTTCACCTAGTTCCAGCTAGGGAGAACAAAGCAGGCTCGGGGGTCCTGAGGAGTCGTTGTTTGAGTGCTCTCCAGGAGTTGGTAGGGAGGAACGGCCTCCCATTGCTGTTGTAGACCAGCTTTAAGAACAGGTTCTACTATCTACTAATTTTTGTGTTAATATCTGTGTGTGAGTGAATGATGCATTTTCAAGTTATGATGTAAACTTGGAGGATAGAATATCTTAGCTTGTTTATTAATGAATTTATTCTTGATGAAAAATAAATCCTACCTGTGTTTTTCCCCATCTGGAGTAATCCAGATCGTACTCTAGCACAAGTGGTGTATTTAAATGAATGAAGTATGATGTAAATTCAAAATAAGATGTTAGCTTGAATACTAGAATGTTTTCTTTTATTAAGATATTTGTTATCAGAAGAAATATTATTCTGTACATAGAATAGTGTCAGATATGGACTGTGAATGTCAGAATATTAGAAAAGGAAAGGAAGTTATATCATTATACTAACAGTAGTATGTTTTAGTAGACGAAACAGTCCTCTACATAGTATTCACTTCTGTAATCCTTATATCTATTTTGAAACAAAAGGAGAAGAGGATAATAGTTAAAAGGTGTATTATTGGGTTAAATAAAATGTCTTTTTAGCTCTGCAGTCCATTTTCTTTTCCTATTTAGGATAATTAAATACTATAATTATAGCAACCAAACTGTGAGTAAGGATAGAAAAACCTTGATTTAATTATAAGGATAAAACTAGTTGGTTTAAGATTGTTAGCTAGGTGATTTCATTTATGACTGATATTGTAAATAATTCATTCATCTTATTTAGCTGAACTTACGCAAGTTCTACAGCGATTAACCTATCTCTTAAGGAACTTAAACAAATACTACTATTTATTTAGAGAAAGGAACACAGTTAATTTGTTATTTGCCTTATTTTATAAATTCTAATGTGATAATTTAAATAAGGTAATATAGATACAAAAGAAATTTTTATAAATTACTAGCATATAAAACATAGGAGTATAACAATAAAATACTTTCTCATCTATATACTTTATAAATAGACTAAGTATAAAGATAATGTATATAATTATAGGAACAATATTTACTTATAAGTAAAATAACATTCTTATAACATTATAATAAATATCAAGTAAATATAAACTTTGTACTTTAAAGATGTAACTATATAGTTACATAAATACAACTCTAAGAACATTAAATTACTTATTTTACTGAAAGTTAACAAATATAAAATAATATTTAAAACTTTATTAGAATAGAGTGAATTAAAGTAAGATAACATAAAAATAATATACAGTCATCCTAAACAGGTGACATTAAAATAATTTATAGAGTAAATTCAAATGTAATAGCTTGCAGGAAAATAAATTAACAATACATAAACATGCTCGAATAACTGAGCTTAATAACCCATTATACAATATAAGAAATAACAGATAAATTACAGTATTATATTGAAATCAAAAGATAATTTAAAAACAGTAAACATATCTTTATATCGCTGAGTTAGGGTAAAACCCTAATGTATCAAAATTTACAATAGAAGTATCAAAAAAGTGAGTCTAAGCTCTTTTCTAATGCTTCTCTACTTCTAAGAGTTAACAGAGTATGGCTTAACAGGCCTTCCATCATTTATACATTTTATACACAAAAACTATAAGCAAAAATCAAAATTTATAGGTCAAGGCCTAAGCCGGAAGCCCCGCATAAAGCAAGGGTTTATCATCAACAAAAACAGCGAACCAAGTTAACCCAGGTAAACCAAAACCACGAGGGTTTTGCAGGCCACGGCGACCAACCATCAAATGTCCCATAAGGAACTGAATAAGGACGAACTACCATGGGATATCCAAGGCTTACCCATGAGCAGGTTGTTGACCCAGCTTGCACCAACTGCGTAGAAGGATGAGGCCATCACCTGTATAAAAACAACCCATGATATCATTAAAATTTTATACTTACATTTACAGAGATGCGGATATTAATTCTTACCTAAGCTTCAAGGTGACGTAACCACCCATAAATAGAAGTGTCTCCACCAACGCAAGGAGAAACAAACCCCTCATCTGTTACAAGAAAAAGTGAGATTACCAACACAGCAACAACCAGTGACAGCCAAGAGTTGGAGCGACAAGCCAAGCAAGTATAAACGTATGGGCTGCAACTACTTCCCAACCAAAAGTCCACTCTACTGTAAAACCCTAAGACCAAACAAACCCTAAGATGCAAAACCACGGCTCTCACTACTAAGTCAAGTAAAAGAGACCTTTACAGTCTCTCATCCCTTAAATGAGCAAGCCGCGAAGGTGAAACCCCGGAGGAAAACAACCGACCCACTCCAAGCAGCGAATGTTTCTTGTTACAGCTCTTCTCTATCAGTGTTCAGGGCAAGCTCACGAGGTGTGAGAGGCAAGAAATAAATTGAGGAGAATATCATTCAAACTAGTTGCAAAATCGGCATGGAGGTCGAAACATAGTAGCAGAGCGGTCGGATGCCAACAACGATGGAGGGAATAACAAGTCTAGGGTTCACAATTTCCTTTTATCTTCACAATGCTTGGCTACGATGAGTCCACATACATAATCAAATTATTTGCATGCAGTGGGTAATCTATATAGTTCCAGCGTACAATCAACGAAATGATTCTTTATTCCAATCATATGGTGGTTTGAAGGTTCTACAAGGTTCGATACTCCTGAAGTCAACCAAGCATGCATGCTGTAATGTTAACAAAAAGAACTTTAGTATAAAGGTTAGGCCATAAACTTATCAAGGGCATGGTCAATTCTACGACCCATCACTTATGCAAGCAAAGTATTCATTCAACAAACTATTATAACTTTAGTAAGGGTTATGCCACTTATTATTTAACAAAAGAAATTCTTAAAACCTATGTAAGTTAAGATACCCTTCTTCCTAGTTTTATTCTCATTTTTCCTTTGAATATTTATTTGTTAAACTATTAAGGTTTGCAAATGAGAATGTTAAGCCTTATAGTATTTATCAGGCTTGTCATTGGAATTTTGATGAATTAATAACAATAACTGGACAATATCTTCCAAGTAAGTTAGGTGTAAAAGAACTTAGTTCATCAACACTAACTTAATCCTTTTGATAGCAGTATGTAATAATGATATATTTCCTTTTAAGCCTCAAAGCTTTAGAAGATAGAGTAATAGTATAAAAACTCATTAACTATTGCGCATTACTTTCATATCACAAGAAGTAACCAAAATTTGTCATGACGTAAATTGTTTATGATCACCGTTTAAGATAGACCCTTAAACGTAAAACCCCACCATCTTTAACATGTATGTAAGGAAAGATTTAAGGCGTTTACACATGATGATTTTGGTAAACATTGATAAACATCGAAGAGGTTATTTCGCAATAAAAAATATAAATTACAAACTAGAGAGAGAGATCAATTGTCACCAATACTGTTAGGACTGAATCTTTTTTTCTATGGCATCTTTAAAAAGAATAACAATCTAATTGTTTTACCTCATAAAAGCATTTGAAAATTGAAACAGCACATATAACACATATTTCATTAAAATTGGAAATATTTTATTACAATGATATTACTAGAACTGAGTTTTTTAGTTATTTTGGAATTCTATATCCACTGTAAAATTACAATTTTAATGAAATATGTGTTATATATTCTTTTACTGAGCTATTATTTTTGCAATGAACATATATCTACAAGCTTTATGATTATTGACAAGCAACACCGGATCTTTCTTACCTGTAAATCTATGAGATCAGGTAAACTTTCTGCATTAGCTCAAAAGCTAAGTAAGCTCCAGAATACCAAGACAGTTCCACCTTGTTGTCGCAAAGAAAAATAAATCATTAAACTGAAAAAGAATTATTCTATATGATAAACATAATCAAGTAGATAATTCAGATTATAAAATCAATAAGATAAAACTAATTAAAGCAGTTAGCTAACTGCATTATTGGATATTATCTGTATTTTCAAAATTTTAAATTTTTCAGTAAATTTGGGGTTCTGACAAAACTGATTGTGTAACTAATTGTCCTAATTTTTGTCCTCTTTGGGAAGGAGTATGCATAGATCTATTTTCCATTTCAAATTGTGTTTGTAGATCATATTTTTTCAGTAGAAAGGATCATTCAAATAATTCTCCCCCTTCATCATATGATGAGATACACTGAGTCTCTCGTCTTCCTCCTTGAAGATTCTACATTCTAGCGCATGACCATGGAGTTTTCAAACTTCTCCATCAAGTATTTAACCAGAAGTAGTTCATACATCCCATTCAAGTGGAAATAAATACCTATTCAAGACATGTTGTTCAAGTTGTGTGCCTTGTCCTTTCTTGAGGGAGGATTTTCCCCATGGGGTTTTTGCTCTTTCCTCACTTTTCTAGACATGAATAATTGTAAAGGGTGACCATATCCTTATTGGTGGGCCCTATATACACCTATATTTTGACATGTCATCATAAATTCACACTTAAAGGGGGGTGTGGGAATATAATAAACCCACTTCATAACTTAGGATAAAATATTAATAATTATTTGATTAATTTCCTACCCACTAGCCTAGATAGTTGGCATCCACTTGCACTACATAGTCAACACTTTCCATATATACCCCAGGAATTATGTAATCCTAATTCTGGTTTGATCCTACCTACTTTATTGACTGCCAGAATTAGTAACTATGCTTTCCAATAGATTATGTCTTTTACTGCTTTATTCCAACTTTTCAATGGATAAGGTAAAGATACTCAACTAGGAAACTGCTATCTTTTGTTTCCAACCCATCCTCCATGATTTTCTCTCCTTATTTGAGGATTAGCATGTTTCTCCATCATACTTGAAAACTCACTCATTCTCTTGCCAATTCGTGAGGTCCTTGACTGATTAGGAAAGTGATTTAGCCACCTATGGGTATTTATTATATTTAGTAATTCTATCTGTCTGATCTTCATGAGTTGTCTCCAATATAACTTGAATATACCTATGAGGGATGTACTATTTATGTACACTATTATTCATCATTATTCAATGGAAGGATACACTCCAATATTTATCTCTTAATTCATGCGATTCAATCTCTATTCTTCTCTATATTTTTTCTATGTATGCTTGTGAGAATTAACTTAGTATAAATATTTAGTTCTTGTGCTTCTTCTTATCATCAAGACTCTATTTTATTCATAAAATTAGGGTTGTTATTTCTAGACTTACCTATATCACCATATGCGGAACCTGGGGGTAGGGGCATCTTAGGATCTCCATGGAATTCTATCCCTGCATAGGGGTAGTCCTCTATGTCTATGACCTTTCGTCACCACCAGTGGAATAATTCAAGTGGGAAAGGATTAGGTTTCCTTCCTCCCCTTAACCTACACATCACCTCTTCCTAGCGAGTTTGGGATGGATACCATAAACTATGAGGAGGGACCTCAACTCTAGGGCTAAATCTCGGTACCCTCTCAAAGAATAAAGTTCTCAGAATGCGGGCATAATCGAAGTTCTTTATCCTACCCAGATTGCAATCAGTTAGTTGTTGTTTCATAGTGCTCAATAGTGATGTGCTCCAGTAATATACCATAGGTATCATGCACTCCACTGAGTAGAACATGAGAGGCCATGAATCCTAATGAAGAGATTCCAAACCTGTTATTCTTGCCAATACCAAAACTCTTACCTTGAAACTATGAATTTGGATAGCATTCAATGGAACTTGACTTTCAATATTTTCTATGTTAGGAAGGCAATACACAGATATGTACTCCTCGATAGTGAGTCCTCCACCCATTCCACGAGCTCCTAGGTTCACTACCTCACCTCAGCAGGATAGTTTTGTGATGAAATAGATGTCCTCTACTTCTAGTCTCAGTGGCATACCATCCAATATAAAGGCCTATGTGTTTCGATCCCAGTGATCCATGAACATATGAAGGATTCTTGGTTGGGCCCTCAAACCCCCAAGGTTCAAAAATTTATACAACACACACCTTCTTAAGGCTTGTTGAGCATTGACATCACCAAGAGCTTCCCTATCAACTTCTTCATGCTCACGTTCTCTCCATTCCAAAACCATCATGCAAAGAAAAATCAAATTTTTGTGAGATTTCACCATAAAATTGGACATACCTGACCCTATACATGACTGTTCTTTACAACAGTATCATATGTATGCGGGAAACCTTCACTTTTCCTGTGTACACAAGCCCTATATGTGTCTCGATGAACTAGGACTCACATGGGTCATGATCCTCAATTTTGGTTCCCACATGCGTAAAAATCCACCACAAAAAATAAAAATTAATACATTGAATAAATGAAGAATGTGATTATGAATTGTTGATGTATATGTAACTTCAGAAAGTATTTCACTTGTATTTCTTATATATTGTAACCCGATGTTTATTCTAGGATGTACTTGAGTCATGTCATGCCCCGATGTTCCTATCAAGAAGATCTATAATGTAAACAAGTAATGTCAAGTCATTGTGGGTAACCCTCCTATTGGTTAAGGGTTAAAGTCCCCGCAGTTCCGGGGCACTAGGGTTATTAGACTCTCCTAGTGAGGTCGACCCTAGTAGGGTTTAGTCAAGTCGAGAATTAGTATAAATAGAGAGTTGGCCTCTCTATTTATCACACATCTCATACACACTCAAGTGTAGCGCATAGTTGAGGAAGGAGAAGACACTGGGGCTAGATAGAAAGAAGGTTACTGCTGTCAGGGGATCACTTACTATTTTGGGTTCTACTTTTGGTGTTGATTCTATCTCTGAGGAAGTTGCAGGGTTTTCACCATTTATGGTTTCCCCGAGGATAAACACTGTGTTCATTGTCTCTTGTGCTTGATTGATGTGCTTGTTATTCTCTTAGTTAAAGATCCTAATGTATTGCTAGCTTAATGATGAAAATCTAACATGGTATCAGAGCTAACCTGAGAAGAAGACACTGTGTAGCTTTGGGAACTAGAGCTTCCTACTTAATGGATCTTCCTCCATAGATTTTGAGCAAAAGAAGTTTGGATGAACTCTCCTCCTTAGGGTGCGTCTTTCTGTCGAAGCAGAATCCAATTCTGAGGTTTTTCAGTTTTGGACTTGACACTGTTGCCAAAAATTAGGAATTTTTCAGTGATCCCAGGCCTAGATTGATCTCCTCCCCAAAATCAAAGTTAGGGATTAAATTCAAAGCATTTGGTTAGATAAAACTCCGAAAAAGAAAAACCCTAATCTGCTCCTGAACCAACACTATGGGATTTCAACTCCAAATCCAAATCCAACATCTTGACCTGGTAAGATCTAAATATTTTGTATATCCATTTGAGGTTCTCAGTTTAATATGTCTCATCATACTAAGGTGGATGAAAATCTTGAGGGAGCTGATAACTTTCGAGCTTGGAAGTATAGGATCTCCCTGGTCCTGGAAGAAAATGAGTTGGACTCCTATATCAATGAGGAGGTTCCAGTTCCAGAGCGAGATGAGGCTAAGGCCTTACATAAGAAGAAGTTGGTTATGGTAAAGAGAATTATTGCTGATTCTATCAAGGATCACCTCATACCATAGGTGTCCTCCCTCAAGACACCTAAAGATATGTTTGATGCCCTAACCAAATTGTTTGAAGGGAAGAACGTAAACAGGAAGATGACTCTGAGAAACCAATTGAAGAATGTAAAGATCTAGAATGCTGAGACTATTCAATCTTACTTTACAAAGGTATCTAAGATCAAGGAACAACTAGAAGCAGTAGATGAAGAAGTGGAAAATGCAGAGATTGTAATGACCACCTTGAATGGTCTCCCTAGATCATGGGACTCTTTCATTCAAGGGATCTATGCCAGAAAGAAGTTAGTCAAGTTCAGCAGACTATGGGAAGAATGCTCTCAAGAAGAAGCTCAGATAGCAGCTCGAGAAGAGAACATGGGAAATGAAGATCAAGCTCTCACTATTCACTCCAAGAAAACTAGAAGGAACCATCATCACTCTAAAGGTAAGATCTCACACCCTAAAAGAGATCTGTCTACCATTAGATGTTACACATGTGATGAGAAAGGTCACATATCCATATTCTGCCCTAATAAAGGGAACTTAAAGAAGAAGAAGGAAAACAAGAGAAGACATCATGCTCATGCTACAGAGGATGATGAACCTTCCACAAAGAGAATCAGACAAGAAAGTGATTCTTCAAGTGATGAAGAATATGTGTTGATCTCCTCTCTTATGGAAATTGTTTCACATGGAAGTAATGATTGGCTCATAGACAGTGGTGCTACCAAGCACATGACGGGATTCAAAGAATCATTTGTGAAGCTATCTAAACATGAGTCACCTCACAAGGTGAAACTTGGGGATGACTACCAGTATCCAATAAAAGGTAGTGGTGAATCCTCCTATATACTAGACTTTGGAAAGTCTATGAATATGAAGAATGTATTATTTGTTCCAGGACTAAAGAAGAACCTCCTCTCCATATCTGCATTAGATGCAAAAGGAATGAGGGTTGCTTTCGTAGATGGCCAAGTTCTTATGTGGCCAAAGGGAAATAATTTTGACGATGCAATAGTGATTGGGGAACAAGAAGGAGGTCTATACAAGTTGAAGGGACAACCCGAACAAGCTTTGGTTCATGACTCAGTAGAACCAAATGAACTTTGGCATAGAAGGATTGCACATGTGCATTATAGAGCACTACCACTTGCAAGCAAAGTTGTTGAAGGTCTTCCAGAAATTCAAGCAAAACATGATGGAGTATGCAAAGGATGTGTGAAAAGAAAGAATACAAAGAAGACATTTCCAAGTAGCGAGAGCAAGGCAAAAGGAATCTTGGAAATCATCCACTCCGATGTATGCAGACCAATGTCATCAAGTTCTATAAGCATGTATGTATACTATGTTTCTTTCATTGATGACTTTTCTAGGAAGACATGGATTTACTTCATGAAGAACAAAGACGAAGTATTCAGCAAGTTCAAGGAATTCAAAGCCTTGATCGAGAACCACACCGAAAAGAAGATCAAGACTTTTCGATCAGACAATGGTGGAGAATTCACTTTGAATGAGTTCAAGGAACTATGTAAAGACTTAGGGATTAAGAGGGAGTTGTCCACCCCTTATAATCCACAACAAAATGGGATTGCAGAAAGGAAGAATAGAACTATCATGGAAGCTGCAAGAGCTATGCTTCATGATCAAGATCTTCCTATGCATCTTTTGGTAGAAGCAACCAAAACAACAGTGTATGTACAAAAACATACTCCACACAGAGTACTCAATAACAAGACTCCTAAAGAAGTCTTCTTCGGCAAGAAACCAGAAGTTAGCCATCTCAGAATATTCGGTTGTCTAGTGTACATACACATTCCAAAAGAGAAGAGGACAAAATTAGATCCTTCAGGAAAGAAGGGTATATTTGTGGGATACTCTGAAAGCTCAAAGGCTTACAGAATATACTTCCCAGGGTTGAAGAAGATTAACATCAACAGGGATGTAACATTTGACAAAGATTTAGCCTACATCAAATCCAGAAAGAAACCTACTGAAGAACATGAAGAAGCAAAAGCTCCCAGAATTCATGATACAATCATGAAAAAAGAAACTCAAGAAGAAGATCAAGAATTTGAAGAACCACAAAGACCTGTATATCCACCAAAGGAGAAGAATCCTCACAAGAGGAAACCTACTTGGGTACGAGATATTATCCAAGGTGCAGAAAGATATGGGGTTCCAGAAGAGAATCTTAGAGAAAGAAAGAGGACCAGATCATGTTCCAGTTATGTACCATTATTATGTGATTTCATTGATATAGAACCTTCCAATTATGAAGAAGCAGCAAAATGGAAAGAATGGAAGGATGCTATGATCAAAGAGTATCAATCGATCATGAACAATGATGTTTGGGATGTTGTCTCAAGACCAGAAGGGAAGTCAGTTGTAACTTCCAAATGGATCTACAAGATTAAGCATGCTGCAGATGGTAGCATAGAGAAATATAAAGCAAGATTTGTTGCTCATGGTTTCTCACAGAAAGAAGGAATAGACTATGAAGAAACCTTTGCACCTGTAGCCAGATACACTTCCATCAGATCGGTACTTGCTTTGGCTGCAGTGATGAAATGGAAGATACACCAAATGGATGTCAAGACTGCTTTCTTGAATGGTGTAGTGGAAGAGGAAGTGTATGTGGAGCAGCCACTCGGTTTTGAGACACATGACAGAGAGTCTCATGTGTGTAGATTGAAGAAAGCCCTGTAGGGTTTGAAACAGGCACCCAGGACATGGTACAGCAGAATCGACATATTTCTATCCATTTTGGGCTTTACCAAGAGTAAAGAAGATTCCAACCTTTACTACAAGGTTGAATATGGCAATCCAGTGATGCTCCTACTATATGTAGATGATCTGTTTATGACAAGTATGGATGGGTTGATTGCTGATACAAAGAGAAAGCTTGCTGCCGAGTTCGAAATGAAGGACTTGGGTATGATGCATTATTTTCTAAGTATGGAGGAGTGGCAGAATACAGATGGAATATTCCTTGGACAAGGGAACTATGTAGTAGAGATCCTGAAGAGATTTGGGATGATGGACTGCAAGGCATTAACCACACCTATGGCATCGAATCTGAAGCTATTGAGTGATTCTTCATCAGAATCGATTGATGCCATGATGTATCGTCAGATGATTGGGTCCTTGATGTACCTGATGAACACGAGGCTAGATATTTGCTTTGCTATGAACACCTTGAGCCAATACTTGACAGATCCGAGACATGTTCACTTGATTGTTGCAAAGCATATTCTGAGGTACCTGAAGGGTATGGTTGATTATGGGCTCAAGTATAAGACTGATCAAAGGATTAACCTGGAGGGTTATGTTGATTCAGATTGGGTAGGAAATGCCATCGATAGGAAGAGTACTTCAGGGTGTTTCTTCAGTATGGGATAAGGTGTGATCTCATGGTTTAGCAGGAAGCAATCTGGTGTGGCATTGAGTACAGCTGAAGCAGAGTATGTTGCAGCTTGTTTAGCTAGTTATGAGGAAGTATGGCTGAGGAAGCTACTGTCTGATTTATTTGATCTCTAGTTAGATGCTACCTATATATACTGTGACAACCAGAGTTGTGTAAAGTTGTCAGAGAATCCAGTATTCCATGACAAGTCGAAGCATATCGAGATCAAGTATCACTATATCAGGGATATGGTGCAGAGAGGAGCAGTGAAGCTCCAGTATGTTGCGACGAACGAACAGATAGTTGATGTGTTGACTAATCCATTGGATAGCGTGAAGTTTGAGTACTTCGGGGAGAAGCTTGGTGTTCTCTAGATCAAGATTCCTCCCAAGAGAAAGTGATGTGTCCGTGGTGTGCCATTCTGACATGGTGAGAGGATTGGTTCCTTCCATGGTCAGATATAAGTGCTGTGCCTTTTGGACATGGTGAGAGGATTGGTTCCTTCCATGGTCGGATGTAAGAGTTGTGACATGGTGAGAGGATTGGTTCCTTCCATTGTCAGATGTATGTGATGATGCCACATCCAGCATGAAAAAGGGTTGGCTCTGTGAAGACACATCTAGTATGAAAAAGGACTAGCTCTGTGTGGATGCCACATCCAGCATGAAAAAGGGATGGCTCTATGAAGACACATCTAGTATGAAAAAGGACTAGCTCTGTGTGGATGCCACATCCAACATAAAAAAGGGCTGGCTCTGTGAAGACACATCTATTATGAAAAAATACTAACTCTGTGAAGACTCATCCAGTATGAAAAAGGACTGGCTTTGTGCGTATTCCACATCTAGTATGAAAAAGGACTATCTCTATGAAGACTCATCCAGTATGAAAAAGGACTGGCTCTGTGTGTGTTTCACATCTAGTATGAAAAAGGACTGGCTCTATGTGTGTTCCACATCTAGTATGAAAAAGGACTAGCTCTATGATGATACATCCAATATGAAAAAGGACTGGCTCTGTAGATGTACATCCAACATGAAAAAGGGCTGGCTCTATAGAAATTCCTATGATGAGAAGAATCAAGAGATAGCACCTGTGATGATGACCTGGTGATGATCCATATCGAGTGATGATGATCCAGATCAAGTGATGATGATCCAACAGTGATGATCCAAATCTAGTGATGATGTCCAGTGATGATCAAAACCCGATGATGAAGATGACTTGAAGATGAACATGACTTGAAGATTATGAGGACTCGATGATGATCTAGAAGATACAGACAAGAAGACTTGTGCTGAAAATTGTATCGAAAGAATACCTTCCTAGTTAAGAGGGAGTGTTGATGTATATGTAACTTTGGAATGTATTTGACTTGTATTTCTTATATATTGTAACCCAATGTTTATTTCAGGATGTACTTGAGTCATGTCATGCCCCAATGTTCATATCGAGAAGATTTATAATGTAAACAAGTCATGTCAAGTCATTGTGGGTAACCCTCCTATTGGTTAAGGGTTAAAGTCCCCACAGTTCCAGGGCACTAGGATTATTAGAATCTCCTAGTGAGGTCGACCCTAGTAGGGTTTAGTCAAGTTGGGAATTAGTATAAATAGAGAGCTGGCCTCTCTATTTATCACACATCTCATACACACTCAATTGTAGCACATAGTTAAGGAAGGAGAAGACAATGGGGCTAGATAGAAAGAAGGTTACTGCTGTCGGGAGATCACTTACTGTTTTGGGTTCTACTTTTGGTGTTAATTCTATCTCTAAGGAAGTTGTGGGGTTTTCACCATTTATGGTTTCCCTGAGGATAAACACTGTGTTCATTGTCTCTTGTGTTTGACTGCTGTGCTTGTTATTCTCTCAGTTAAAGATCCTAATGTATTGCTAGCTTAATGATGAAAATCTAACATGACTTACCTGCTCCTAATGGCTCTAGATTTTGTGGCTTGTAGCTCCTGAAATCGTCGTTTGAAGTTTCAAAGTCTAAGTTTCTCCAAATGTACTCTTTTGGGTAAAAGACCAAATTCTATGGTAAAAATGGCATTTTTTACTTTTTCTAAAAAAAAAATAAACCACTTGGCCTATAGTTTGAACTTCTTATTAACTATTTTCAGTTGTTTGGCCTAATTTTGTTGTGTAGGAAGCCCTCATGGTGCACTTTCACCGATACTTTGACTAGACTATGGAAGGTATAATACTAAACTAGCATATAGGATAGGATCATTTTTCCACATGCATACTAGATTATCTTATTACTATGTCACCTTAGCAATAGGTACGAACCCACTTTGTGTTATCAAAAAACCTTCATACTACTACTAGAAGTGGCATTACGTAAGTGGTAGAGCTTTCCTTATCATGGGTACCCTAGTTAGATTCAACTTTATCATTGATTGTCCATGTTGAGCATCCTCCCTTAGGTCTAGGAGTCCCTTGTAGTCCCTCCATGCCTTCGAGTAAAGAACTACATACTCTTTCTTGAACTTTATGCTAGCCATATCCTATCAGGACTCCCATTAGTATCAAGTTGTAACTGCATTTGCATATGTTTGCTTGTGTATTGAGCTTTATGCCAGCTCCCCACTTCAATTTATAAGACATATAGCCTAAGCTTGTTTCAATCCTAGCCAAGCATATCCTTCCATATATCTATTACAACTTGATTATCCCCTACTCGGAGGAGACATCCCCCCGAGTGTCCTTATCCTGCATATGCTTCCTTGCATTGAGCATAGGTATGTTCCGCTACTTGGAACTAGTTTTCCTGCCTACAACACTCATTTCCTCCTGAATGTACTATAACTAATGTTATTCTTTTCAAGATTTTCAAATACGAAAATACCAAAAAAACATAAAACATAAAAAGTCGGATGAGAAATGATATCACTTTCTATTGGTAGTTTTCATGTTGTATTTCCTTCTAACATAGCACGTTACATTCATCCATTGGTTGGCTTACTAGTATGACCTTATGAGTTGTACTTGTTATTCTGAGTTTTCTCCATCGACTAGTTATGCTTTGAGGCCACCCTCTGTTGATGCCTCCTATGTCACAGAGTTGTTTGAGTATGCATTTTGAGTCTATGTTTCCTATGAGTCTTTATCTTCCTTATTCTCTTGTTTGAAGGAATTTTTATCCTGAGTCGGCCATTCCTTATTTATCTTGTCTCTGCATGTCATCCATTCCTGATACATTTATTACTAGTTCACCCACATCTTGTTTTTCTGAGTTATTCCAAATTATCCAATGTTGTTGTGTACCTCTCATTGGTTGATGGGGGATGCCTTAATTCCCTCCTTCTAGCGGATTCCATTCCATCAACTCCAGAACATCTATTCTGGAATAGGGATCTAGAGTCCATTTGAGTGCTTGAGACTTGCAGTCATCAGTGGCAGGTTCTCTCGCTATCGACGGATTTGGGAATACATCAATGTCCCCTCATCGATGGATCCTCTCAAGTGTTCTACCTCAACACATCTATTCACACTTATTTGTTTTCACTCTATACCTTGATTCCCATTATCATTATCAGTGGGATATATTGCATCTGTTAACGGTATACATCAATGACGGGTAATCAAACGATGGTCCATCATGTTCGACTATGACACCTTTATTCGCGTGATGGAACATGTACTAGAGGCGATTTGTGTTGAAGACCTTCGAGCTTGGTGGCATTCCATATATGCTACATCCTTGATCGTGCGAGTATTTATGAGATTTCAGCTCTCATGACTAGATTCCGGTGTATCATTTGATGTCTTCATTCAGTATGGAGACCTTACTTCGCTATAAAGTGTATGTGATGATGACCACTTATGACATATGTCTATTATGCATATTCATGGCCATTGTACTCTTATGTATCCAAGACTGCTATGTATACTTCATATCTTCAGTCATGTGTATAGATCCATCATTGTATTATACTCAGGAGTGGCTAGTTTTTTCCACCCTTGTTTTCATTACTCCACTTCTAGGGCTATTATAATGTATTTTGGCCATCGTGTATCCCTCTCGCCTCACACATTAGGAGGAATATTTTATAGCGTGATTTGACACACCTGATACAACATGCTTTGATGGCCTGTCCTTGTCCCTATGTAGGCTCTTTTTACCCATTTTTCTCACAATGGCCTCGATGCTCTAGTGGAAACTTTAAAAAATACATTTTTATATGTAAATGTGGGTCACAACTATACAATCCATGTATACGCATCTTGCACCATTGTCACCCGCATACAATATCAGGAAATGTGCTCAAAAACAAAAAAAATATTTGGAGTTTCCCCCCAACAAGTAACGAATGACTTGTCCCTTGGCCTTCCATATGCCGGGAAACACTCCATTTCAACCCTTCACTTCCCATTAAGGGGTTATATATTGAGCTACTATGAAGCATTAGAGGGGGGGACTTTAGAGAGCAAAGATACTATATTGGAATTACGCCACATTCTTATATACTTGAGTCTACATCCCTTTTGTCCTTGAAGCAGCCATTAGTGTTATTTCCCAATCTTGTCTTTATCTTTGTGAGATGGCCTTTGTATGGAGGATTGAAATGGTGGAGGCCCAGGTGAAGGGACTCGATTTCTCGATTTCGACAAGGTGCCGAGAGAGTTTGTCATCTTTATCTTTGTTCATATTAATAGAAATATCCATTTCTCGTCCATTGCATGTGTAATTATAAATATGTTTATCCATGGATGTAATTACTTTGTTTATGTATTGGAATATAACATGCCAGATTAGATTCTAACGCTTTACATATATCATGCTTATATATCTTGTTGTTGTTGATGGAAATGTGTAGGTACAAGTTTGATTGAAATCTCAACAGAGATCTATTTTGAATGTGTGGAATAAGGTATGCCTCTTGTCCCTTAGTGTTAGTTTCATTTATATATTTAGCATGCTTGGAAATGGATTTATTTTTTCCGTCTATTGTGGTTCACCCCAAGCCATAGGAGATCTTCTCCATAACAGGCATCGCGTGAACATGCTAACATCAAAGACATTAATGATGACTTATATGTAACATTGTAAACTCCATTTAATTTCCTTCCACCATACACCCAACATATGTAGATATAATTTATTTAATTGAAACATAATAACCATTACTACCATTGTAACTCTTGATTTATTCCTTATATCCCATGTGAGTATTATGCCCTACCTTTTAACTTATAGAAAATACACTTCATCATCAATTTATGGATTAATGCAAAAATCCTTAATCTTAATGAATGAACAATTATATATAAATCAAATCGTATTGGTAACTCATTCAAGCAATGTTTGTTATATTACATGGTGTTAATATACTTTTACTTGGATGACTTATCGGTGGCTAATTTAACCTATAGACGGATTTTTTAACTCCAGTCTATCGTTCTCACGAGGGTTCAAGATCAGGCCCAGTAGGAGTCAACTGGTGCGATTCCATTCAGTGGAAACTTTATGAGTGTTTAGTGCCAGCTGGCACCAGGGTTAGTAACCACCACACGACTCGAGGAGCTGTGTAACCGCCATAAATGAACTAGCTACATACACTTAACATAACAATCATATTTTATTCATTTCGTAATGAAGGGATTGCTAACATTACTAATGTTGAGCGACTTGGTGGCACCTTAATAACAATTCTTTTCAGATTACGAGTTAGCAAATATAATTACAAGGATGGATCTCTATACATTTGTGTAAGTGAGTTGTCCTTCGCTAAGTTGTATTACATAAATGAAGCTTTTTCATTTTAATTATGTCTATACGCTTATATATGTTAGAATTTTGGGGTGGACTACTATCTATGTTTTTTCATGTACTGACTTTCGAGATTGATTTTATGGGCCTTGTCGAAGATTAAATGAGAATGAGACAAGTGTACTATCTAGGTTGATTCTATGGGCATCCTCCAAAATTGATAATTAATAGTTTCAAAAAAATTAAAAAATAGTTTAATTAACTTGTGATAAGTACAATTAGTGATAGTGCTAAAAAGTAAAAATAATCTTCATCGATTATTAGATAAAACTATTAACTTAACTCCAATGATTCTATAACTATTAGCTTAACTTCAACTCTAATGACAGTTATATTGGATAATTATTAGCTTAACTATTAGCTTAACTCCAATGATTTTAGAATTATTAACTTAACTTCAAGTCTAATCACAGTTATATTGGATAACTATTAGCTTAACTATTAGGTACAACTATTAGTTTAACTCCAATGATTTTACAAATATTGGGTTAACTTCTACTGTAATGACTTATGGCTTAGTCCAAGTGCATTTGGCATCTAGGAGTCTAGCTAATATGCACTCATGTAATAGTTCAAACTCCTAATAAACTCCTCCAAACTCGTAATAAACTCCCAATTTCCCTAATACTTTATATTATATAAATATGTGGTGGATATAAAATTTTCAAACCTAATATCAAAAAAATATTCATATTCACCCAATTTCAGATACACAAGGCAAAGTTTTAATGGATTTCAGTCTTTGGAGTCCAGGTATTGTTTTCTTAGCCATCTTTGGAGTATTTTGTTGTCTTTGTTGCTTATGTTTATTTAATGTTTTTTATATTGGTTCATGATAGAGTATGTATGCATAATTGTTAAATCTAAAATGTTACATGTCCGGGAAATCAATGTAGATTAGGATTGAGGACCTCATATTCTTGTTGATCAAATATCGTTTTATCTAGATCTAACTAAAATTGAAACATTGAAATGCTACATGATGTATGATATATAGATGGGAAAAATACACCTTCATTTTAATATTGTATGGAATCCTAGAAGGTGTTGAATTTTTTTTGTTCTTGTTATAAAGTTATTGAAACAAACACAAAAAGAAATCAAAATTTTATATGTTTTTGCTAACAAGGTTAGTGATAGAAAAATGGGGTTACCTCCTCTTAATAGTATTAATCTGATTGTCATATGGTATGAAATGTTGTTTAATGGAACTCAAAAACATAACAATCAAGATTAACATATGGTATGAAATGTTGTTTAATGGAACTCAAAAACATAACGATCAAGAAGATTACAAATTTTAGGATTTTAGAATGAAGTCTGTGGTATAATTAATCGCCAAAAACTGCTCCATGAATGCATTTGAGTTTTTTAACTACTGTTATGAATCTTATGTTAGTTTTTCATCACATTAAGCTAGCATTATGATCTTAGGATATTTTCACTGAGAGAATAACAAGCACAACAATAAGCACATCACAAGAGACAAGAGACACAAAGAGATTTTCCTCGGGGAAACCATAAAGGAGAAAACCCCGCAACTTCCTCTAAGATAGAATCAGCACCAAAACAATAAGAGATCTCCCAACAGCAGTGGTCTTCTAGTCCCAGTATATTTCCTTCTCCACAAGTGTGCCTCACATAAGAGAGTGAATGATGTGTGTGATAAATAGAGAGTCTCACTCTCTATTTATATTCTTTCGTTCACTTGAATTGCCATTTCACACGTAGGCTCGACCTAACAAATACTACTCGAGCCTACACCTTAATTAGTGTATAATAACTCAAGTGCCTCGAAACTGTGGGGACTTACCTAATGACTTGACATGACTTGTTTACATTATTAATCCTCCCGATCGGAACATCGGGGCATGACCACATGAATCAAATACATAATAGAAACATCCTGGAATAAACATCGGGTTACAATATATAAGATACATAGAAGAATACATTCCGAAGTTACATATACATCAACAATCCCTCTTAACTAGGAAGGTATTCTTTCAACACAGTTTTCAGCACTGGTCTTCTTCTCTGTATCAGCTAGATCATCTCGTCTTCAAGTCATCTTCGTCTTCAAGTCATCTTTGTCTTCAAGTCATCTTCATTGGATCTAGATCATCTCTCGATATGGATCAATATAGAACATCATCACTGGATCTGGATCATCTCTCGATCTGGATCAACATCACTAGACTGGATCTGGATCATCACTCGATCTAGATCATCACTGCTGGATCATCATTACTAGATCTGGATCAACACTGGTGCTATCTCATGATTCTTCTCGTCATAGGAAGTTCTACAGAGCCAGCCCTTTTTCATGCTGGTTGTAGGCCTACCCTCATGTAGGTCTTCGCCCAGCACTTACATTTGACCTGCTCGTCAGAAAGGCACGCCCAACACTCACATCTGATCATGTAGTAAACTACAATCCCCTCAGAAAGGCCCAGCACTCACATTCACCAGCATGATAGGACACACCTACTATCATCTGTGAAATGGCTCAGCACTTACAACCACCAGCATGATAGGACACACCTACTATCATCTGTGGAAAGGCATAGCGCTGACATCCATCGGCATGGTAGGACACACCTACTACCATCTGTGGAAAGGCTCAGCACTTATAATCACCAGCATGGTAGGACACACCTACTACCATCTGTGAAAAGGCTCTGCACTTACAATCACCAGCATGGTAGGACACACCTACTACCATCTGTGAAAAGGCACTGCACTTACAGTCACCAGCATGATAGGACACACCTACTATCATCTGTGAAATGGCACAGCACTTACAGTCACCAGCATGATAGGACACACCTACTATCATCTGTGACAAGGCTCAGCACTTACATCCATCCAGGCAGGAACACATCCTGCTCACAATGATGGAAGGGCATGCACTCATATCTGATCATGAGGGGAACACATCCCAGCAATCATATCAGAATGGCCCCTAGTCCTCCTCGACTGAGATACCTGGTAATTGACCAGGCGCCTCCATTCTCCTAGAGAATGGCAGTTTCCCTTACATCCGACCTACTCGTCGGAATGGCCAACACTCACATCTGACATGGAAGGAACTTAATCCTTTAGCCATGAATAGAATGGTTCAGCCCTTACATCTGATCAAGTGGGAACACATCCCTCTATCACATTAGACTGGCTACTCAGTCCTACACTGAGTGTTCCTGGTAACTGACCAGGTGCCTCCATTCCTAGAATGGCAATTGCTCTTACATCTGTCCTACTCGACAGAATGGTCAACACTCATATCTGACATGGAAGGGAGCAACCCTACCACCATGACATAATGGCTCAGCCCTTATATTTGACCTACTCGTCAGAATGGCTATGGATCTCAGCACTCATATCTGACATGGAAGGAACCAATCCTCTCACCATGACAGAATGGCTCAGCCCTTACATCTGACCATGGAAGGAACCAATCCTCTCACCATGTCAGAATGGCTATGGGTCTCATCACTTTCTCTGGGAGGAAGCCTCGATCTGGAGAACACCAAGTCTCTCTCTGAAGTACTCGAACTTCAGCCTAGCCAATGGCTTCATCAATACATCAGCTATCTGTTCCTCCATCGCAACATACAGGAGCTTCACTGCTCCTCTCTGTACCATATCCCTGATATAGTGATACTTGATCTCGATATGCTACGACCTATCATGAAACACTGGATTCTCTGACAACTTCATGCAACTCTGGTTGTCACAATGTATACAAGTAGCATCTAACTGGAGATCAAATATATCAGACAGTAGCTTCCGCAGCCATACTGCCTCATAACTAGCTGAACAAGTTGCGACATACTCTGCTTCAGCTGTACTTAGTGCCACATAGGATTGCTTCCTGCTAAACCAAGAGATCACACCTGATCCCATACTGAAGCAACATCCTGAAGTACTCTTCCTGTCGACGGCACTTCCTGCCCAATCTGAATCAACATAACCCTCTAGGTTAATCTTTTGATTCACATCGTACTTGAGCCCATAATCAACTGTACCCCTACATGCTTTGCAATCATCAGGTGAACTTGTTCACAGCAAAGAAAATATCTGGTCTTAGGTACATCAAGGACCCAATCATTTGATGATACATCGTAGCATCAACCGTCTCTGATGAAGCAACACTTAATTGCCTCATGTTCGATGCCATAGGTGTGGTCATGTAGTCCATCATCCTGAACCTCTTCAGGATCTCTACTGCATACTTCCCTTGTCCAAGGAAGATTCCATCTGTACTCTGCCACACCTCCATACCTAGAACAGTAGTGCATCGACACATAATAGGAGCATCACTGGTCTTCTGTCTTCAACCTTGAAGCAAAGGTTGGAATCCGCTTTACTCTCAGTAAAGCCTAGAGTCATCGGTAATCTGCCCATCCTGTCGTGCCATGTCGAACCTCAATATATTCTATAGTCACTCCATCTGAAGCATCATACTCCCTCTGTCTTCTGTGCTCTATGCACTGAAAACATTCTGTACCGGAGTGACAAGTAGCTTCCTATGCTACTAATATTCTATGTGACCGTCTAGTGTATAGACTTGCATCTTCAACCTTGTATCAAAGGTTAATATCTTCATCAGGCTCATCATGTATGTGATTAAGCTCTTACTGGCTGCAAATGTCTCTTCGTAGTCTAGGCCTTCTTTTCATGAGAAGCCTCGTGCTACGAATCTTGCTTTGTATCCCACGATGTTTCCATCTACTGCATGATGGAACTATGAAATTTTCTTCAGGTCTCGATACTGCGCTCTGACATCATTCTTCTTGAACTGGTCTTCCCTTCCTTCTTGGTGGCTGGACGGTTCTGCATTAATGATGTCATTGCACTCGTCATATTATTCTTCATTTTGAAATGTCGTCACTTGCTCTTTGGAACAAGTCTTCATTATTCTTTGCTTGTAGGCGATTATGTATGCGGTCTTTCCTACAAGTCAAATGCATTGGTATGGTTAGAACATTTCATAAGGAATATTCATACTCGCAAGTTACTATGCATAAGTATATGATCATGCAACTACTTTAGCCAATACAACATTCATCCATATCTCACTGAAACTTTCTAGATGCCTTCCATCTCTACCAAGACAACATTGAGATTGTGCACTAATCCAATATGTCAGCAAAGAGGTTTCATTCTAGATAAGTAGCAATGGAGAATTTGTATAGCACCATGAGCTACTTACCCATCACATGCATATTAGTAGTATACTGTCATTAATGCAAACATCCTATCATGCATAACTGAATATAAACAAATGCATAACAAAACAATATCATGAAATGACAATTGAATACTTATCTTTATTTGTTTCGTGGGTATACTCCTTCTTGAGCCTTCAGCTTCATCATCTTCTTCATTCATGATAGCATCACGGATCCTGGGTGCTTCTGCTTCTGCTTCTTCAGGTTCTTCAGTAGGTCTTTTTCTGGATTTGTTGTAAGCTGTGTCTTCATTAAATGTTACATCCCTACTGACGTCAATCTTCTTGTATCCTAGAAAGTAGATTATGTAAGCCTTCGAGCTTTCAGAGTAACCCACAAATATGCCCTTCTTTCCTGAAGGATCTAGTTTTGTTCTCTTCTCTTTTGGAATATGTATGTACACGGGACAACCGAATATTCTGAGATGGCTGACTTCTGGTTTCTTGCCGGAGAAGACTTCTTCAGGAGTCTTGTTCTCGAGTACTCTATGTGGAGTACGGTTCTGTACATACACTACTGTTCTAGCAGCTTCAGCCCAAAGATGCATAGGTAGATCTTGATCATGAAGCATAGCTCTTGCAGCTTCCATGATAGTTCTGTTCTTCCATTCTGCAACCCCATTCTATTGTGGATTATAAGGAGTTGACAACTCCCTCTTAATCCCTGCTTCTTTGCATAGCTCTTTGAATTCATTCGAAGTGAATTCTCCACCATTATCTGCTCGAATGGTCTTGATCTGGTCTTGATCTTCTTGAATTCCTTGAACTTGCTGAACACTTAATCTTTGTTTTTCATAAAGAAAATCCATGTCTTTCTAGAAAAATCATCAATAAAAGAAACATAGTATGCATACCCGCTTAGTGAGTTTGATGACATTGGACCGCATATATCGGAGTGGATGATTTCTAGAATGCCTTTGGCTTTGCTTTCGCTGCTAGGAAATGTCTTCTTTGTATTCTTCCCTTTCGCACATCCTTTGCAAACTACATCATGCTTTTCTTGGAATTCTGGAAGTCCTTTAATAGCTTTGCTTGCAATAGGTAGTGCTCTGTAGTGCACATGTGCAAGCCTTCTATGCCAAAGCTCATTTGGCTCTACTGTGTCATGGATCAAGGCTTGTTCTGGATAGCCCTTGAATTTGTACAAGCCTCCTTCTTGTTCTCCAATCACTACCGCATCATCGATAGTCTTTCCTTTTGGCCACATGATGACTTGACCATCTATGAATGCGACCCGCATTCCTTTTGCATCAATGCTGAAATGGAGAGAAGGTTCTTCTTGAATCCTGGAACAAACAATACTTCTTTCATTTTTAGAGACTTACTAGAGTCTAGCTTGTATGAAGATTCCCCACTACCTTTTATTGGATATTGGTAGTCATCTCCTAGTTTCACCATGTGAGGTGATTCATGTTCTGAGAGTCTTACAAAGGATTCCTTGAATCCTGTCATATGTTTGGAAGCCCCACTGTCTATAAGCCAATCATCACTTCCATGAGTAATGTTATATGTGAGAGATGATATCAGAACATATTCATCCTTGCTTGAAGAATCTTCACTTTCATATCTGGATCTCTTTCTGGATGGTTCATCATCCTCTGCAGCATGAGCATGATGTCTTCTTTGGCCTTGACCAAGTCCTTCTTGTGAAAGGCTTCTAGCCTCGTCTCCCTCTGAAACTGGAACCTCTATACTCATATAGGTGTCCAATCCATTTTCTTCAGAGAGATCAAATACTTCTATGCTTGGAAGTTGTCAAATTCCCCAAGCTTGTCACCAAGCTGATGTGATATATCATATTGAAATGAGAACCTCAAATGGAAATAGCAAAGGATTAGATCTTACCGATTTGAAGTGTCCATCTTTGTCCCAGAGTTCACTGATCTAGGGTTTGTCACAGGAACCCTAATTTTCAAAACTTGGAATCTTTCAGATCTGATTGGTCAAACAGATAGATCTCTTCAAATGGAGCTGTCCAATGTACTCCTTTTCTGAAAACAGTGGAGGGATGCTCCCGGAACAGGAAGCCCTAATTTTCCAATTTCTTCTGCAGAAATGCCTGTTACTATTTCTGTGATATATCTAAAATTACTGGTCCTCTGTGTCTGAAAGTTTGCACTGAGGTAATTTCGCATGTCCCTGATCCAACACCGTAGGTTTCATCAGAATTGGTTTCACCATTTGGGATTTATGATCCTTTTCCCAAGGTGACCTGTTACAGGACTGTTCAGAATAGCGAAGTTGTACGGCATGCCACGTGTCACTGGTTCATCTTCTGAGTCTGATATTCAGGCCAACAAAATTACATTCCATGCCCTTTCTGGAACATCTTTAGGAATTCCATTTGGACCTCTTTAGCTCAAGCTATTGCAGATCTCCCCAGATGTCCTGTTTAGGGATGAATTCTAGAAGAGGCTGGAACCCTAACTTGGAGAGATCATATCTCCTGGAGTACAACGAATCTGAGTCGGATTTTTGGACATAGGCTTCATCAGGATTTTATATTCGGTCCTTGCAATTTTCAGCTTCTGAGACTTCTCCAATCTTGGAATATAGTGACTGTACCAAAACTTAGCAGTTTTAGTATTTAGGGTTTCTCCTAGCTTAGGGTCAAACTAGGGTTTGACTTTCCTGGAGTTTCACCCAACCAAATTTGTCGATCCAGGTCTCTAAACTTCGGTTTTGGTGAGGAGAACAATTCTATGCTGGTCTCACTCAAAAATTCCTCTTCTGTAGAAAGCCCTAATTTCCACATCGAAACTGAAAATGCTTGAAATTGAATTCCGCATCGACAGAAAGATGCACCCTTCAATGGAGAGTCATCCTAGCATACTTTTGCTGAAAATCTGTGGAGGAAGATCCACAAAATAGGAAGCCCTAGTTCCTGTAGCTGCACAATGTCTTCTTCTCAGGTTAGCTCTGATACCATGTTAGTTTGTCATCACATTAAGCTAGCATTATGATCTTAGGATCTTTTCACTGAGAGAATAACAAGCACAGCAATAAGCACATCACAAGAGACAAGAGACACAAAGAGATTTTCCTCGGGGAAACCATAAAGGAGAAAACCCCGCAACTTCCTCTAAGATAGAATCAGCACCAAAACAGTAAGAGATCTCCCAACAGCAGTGGTCTTCTAGTCCCATTATATTTCCTTCTCCACAAGTGCGCCTCACATAAGAGAGTGAATGATGTGTGTGATAAATAGAGAGTCTCACTCTCTATTTATATTCTTCCGTTCACTTGAATTGTCATTTCGCACGTAGGCTCGACCTAACAAGTACTACTCGAGCCTACACCTTAATTAGTGTATAATAACTCAAGTGCCCTGAAATTGTGGGGACTTACCTAATGACTTGACATGACTTGTTTACATTATTAATCCTCCCGATCGGAACATCGGGGCATGACCACATGACTCAAATACATAATAGAAACATCCCGGAATAAACATTGGGTTACAATATATAAGATACATAGAAGAATACATTCCAAAGTTACATATACATCAACATCTTAAAACTGTAGCAGCATGATACAATAGACATTTTTGGATGTAAGAGATAAACTGCTTAAGGTACATTATGGTGACATACAGAGTAGATTTCTATAAAAAAAATTGAACCCCTTGGGTATTTCCTTTTTCAAAACTGTAAGCCGTGCACATTCGAATAGATGGTTAGACTCTTCTTGTTGAGGAACTCGCATCTGGCCTATTGACATCATCTATGGGTTGTGCACCATGAATACGAATTTCTACATATATCTTGCAGGAGGTAGAGAAAGCAAACCGTTCGTATGAAATTTAAGACTTCTAACGAATCCACTGCAGCCGCATACATGAACTCGGCTCCGTTTGAACATATTCCAAAGTCACATAAGTCGATAGATAATCTAATTAAATAAATGTGGTGGCTTCCAACAATGGCAGCGCCATAGATAATCCATATCGTTGGCTTCTAACAATGACTGCGCAACATTATACATAAAGAGTTTAGCTTCCTGCCATGCGTTGAGAGGGGGAAAGGGTAGATGTTTCTTTTGCTTTGTTCAATGGTATAATTATAAAGGAATACGTCTGTAGAAGGGTACTAGGGGAGCATTGGCTCAAATTGTCAAACTAGTAGGAAAGTGTAAGCGATGAAGGGAAAGATCAAGGTGGTAGTGAACAAACCAACCTTATGGGAAAGCGTAAAAGTGGTTTTTCTCGGGTCATTTTTAACAAACATGTATGTTTAAGCCATCCAACGGATCAACAACAAAATAGACTGATGTTGGATAGCTTAAACGTACATGTTTTTTAAGCTCAAGCCCTCGAGAAAAAGGCTATTAAAAAAATATCTCTTTTATTAATATGTATATGTCTAGTGGTGTAAGCTCTAACCTGAGACTGAAATAGGTTCGATTTCATAGTGGTAATATGTCCTTCCATGCCCTTTATATGTCACTTGAGCAATAACACCCTGATCTGTTCCATAGATACACAATTAACCAAACATGAAATATACTGGTTATTAATTGCCGGTCTTGTGAGTTTTGTGCTTAGCTGCGTTGGTAATATTTTACATGAGTAGGCATCTCAATAATATATAAGGAGTCCTTTTCTTCAATTATATTGAGGCCCCTCAAAGATGAATGTAATCATGGCACGTTCTCTTTCCTTCTATTTTCAAAAGTTTAACTTAGTTTTAATTAAGCTTTTGAAAATTCAAGGAAAGAGCATGATCTTAAACCATCTTATAAATTGTTATGATTACAAGTTAAAAAAATAACTATATTGGTATTTAGGATTTGGTGAGAAAGAAAAAGATTAACTATTTATTGGTATTTAGGATTTGGTGAGAAAAAAAAAGATTAACTGTTTATTTTTCTCATTGTGATCAAGGAATGCCAGAACTAAATTCCATTGTTCTCATCTTAGCGTCTGAATATCTATATCTCATTTTTTTAAAGTATATATTTAGGCTTCTATTATGTTTATTGTGTAATATTATGTGTATTGCACCGCAGTTTTGTTTAAATGTTATAAGTTTTGAGTTGTTTTTTTCGATGTAAACTTTCTACCCGACCATTTGCACCGATTCGACGACCAGCAATGCATGATGTGACAACTCACGTGAGCCAGGTCGTCCGATCGGTGCAAATGGTCGGGTAGAAAGTTTACTCCATTTTTTTCAATATCCTTACATTGAATCCAAGCCCTTACATTTATTTATAATTTAATTAAAATGCAAGACTACACTCAACCCAACTCTTTACATTTATTTATAATAAAAATCGAATAGTGTACTCAATCGGGGCCTTATATTTATTTATAATAAAAAAAAGTTCTCTGATACACGCTCGTTAGATTTAACTCCTTAAATTTATTTATGATTGAAAAGAGTTATATGATACATGTAGGCAAACTCCACATAAACGTGTAAGTTAAGGATTGACAATACTTTTTGTAATTAAGAAATATATTAATGACAAATCAGATCGTTACGGTATCATTATTAGGTTAACCTTTGTGACTTATGAAGTTGAAATATCGAATATAAAAAAATATATCAAATCATTAGGTTATCGTTCTTTTGAGTGTAGAGTTAGAAAAGTTGCTATCCCGAACAAAAAGAATTATTTTACTTTGTTGCTTTGTGAAATGGAACTGAAACAAAATGATAAGATTTGATACCAATTATATAGTGGACTTGAAATTATTGTATGTTGTTGCTTTGTGATAATGGATTTGAAACAAAGGTGTTTAGAGATGTTTCAACCATATTAATAAAGTTACACATGTATCAAAATTTCAATTATAACGACCAGTTAGTTGAATTTATTAAATTTTAAAAAAATTATGAGAAGATTTAAATTTTTATAATTATTCGTTGAATTAATAATTAGAAAAATCATATTATAAAACATTTTAAATTATTTTTTGACTAAGACCTTTGTGTGTTGTTATACATAGGGTTTGATTTTGCTTGAATCCATTTTAACAATATTAATATTATGAATAACCATATTAATAAGAATAATATGTTCTCAATAGCACACATATATTTGACATATTTCAATCATTTTTTCCCTTAAAGAATGTGTCAATTACTTGTATCTAATAGTTAATCTTATATAACAACCACTTAATTTACTTAATTTATGGTTGTTAAGCTCATAGTTGAACTTAAGCTCATATGTGTATAATCATTAGCGCCACGTGTTGCATCCTTTTTAATGCCTAGTTTCACGTCTTATTTTGATACCATATCAATGCCATGTTTGGCTTCATCATTAGCGCCACGTGTTGCAACCTCTTTAATGCCTAGTTTCATATCTCTCATTTTTTGGTCACTAATTTAGTCGTTTTTAGTAATTTTATATACGAATTTTGGTCATTTTGTTTAATGACTTGTCTCTCATTGTTTGTTCACTTATCTCTTATTTTTTGGTTAATAATTTAGTTTATTTTAAGCGATATTATAATATCATTAGGGCATGGAGGAATCAAACCACCAACCTCCTGCTTGTAAGGCAGGCGCTCTTCCATTGAGCTAGCACCATTTAAGAATTTGGGAACCTAACTTATAGAGCCTCTATAATGGTAAAAATGATCAATACACAACTTTGAGTATCTAATGGTCGACAAAGGATGATATATTGTATAATTTCATAATATATGATCAAGTAGGTTATGAAATCCATAAACCTTTTCTAGGAATTTTGAATAAAAGTCAAGAAATTGGCTTAATGGAATTGCAAAAATCACTATTCCCTACCAACCGTAAGTGTAGCACTATATGAGACCTATCAACAACAATTATCTTAGTGTGGATGCCAAGGATATAGTAGATAAGCATGATCATCCTAGAGCCATGTATAAGTGGAGCAATAAGGAGAATCAAAAGAGGATGATCAACCCAATAGTCACGTGCTTCACATGGATCCTATCCACCATGGAATGAGCAAAATTCCTTCTTCCATCAAGCTAATGAGTATCCATAAGGATAAATGGTTAGGAAACACCCATCTTGCAAGGCACATCAGTTCGCTTGGGAAAACATGTCACCTTTTAGAGGATCCAAACCCTAGTGCGGAAATAACATCTCCCCACTTCACCAACCAATCTCACCTCTTATGACATTGCTACCAAGCGATAAGTCAATGGATAATAGGTGATAATTCAAATATCTGTATGATGGTTGGGTACAAGTTCTTACTACGCAGTCTTTAATCTTAACAATGGATAATTAGTTTTCTATTTTAGTAATTCAAATTTTTCAAACCCTATTTAGTTTGTTGACTCTTAAGAAGGAAAACATTCCAACTTCAAATTTCATCAACAATTGAAATCGGATAGTGTAGATGTTCTAATACCAACATAAACAAATTCCTTGCACCTATTTATGGACACAACATGAATGGATCCTATTTAATGTTAAGACATTTTATTTTATAATACAAATACCAACCATTTACTCTATTAACACAATTTATCAACATACCTAATTCTATTGTAGCATACTTTCCATTTATGGAGACATACTCTGGAAAAACCTAGGTACTGTAATATTCCTTCCCACTCTAAACCAAAAACTTTCCCAAGATGTCAGATAGAGAACTGCCAAAAACCTCATCGAATAAATTTTTACTGACCACTGGTTGTAGAATGATGCCTGCTGGTGGGAAACTACATTTATGTTTAATGTCCTTGAGACGTTATCCCACACTTCCCCGGCTGGAGGTGACGAATAGTAAGAATTTTTGAATGCTGAAGTACTGTGATTTTGGTGTTGATGTTTTTTTAAGGTTTGATATTTAATCATACTCCATTAAGAGACCCATGATAAGAGGACATGAAGACACATCCTTAAATGAGAATACAATGATATTCAAGCAAAATAACTATTGTTTACACCATATTGCAATAAGAGGGTACTGTTGTAATTTTAAGTCATCAACACACTATATAATGATGCTAAAGCTTGGAAAAAATGATTGTAAAAAACCGCAGCTCAGAAATACCTTTATTTTCGAGAGAAAATAGGACTTGTATAGAGCTACAAATGATTGTTGTGTATGATTTTGACACTCATAAATTTTATATCAGCACTTGACACTCAGAAAATTTTGACACTTACTAATGATACAAGATTGGAATTGATTTGATATTTGTTTTTATTACAGTAATGTTTGAAGGATTAATGTTTCATCGCAATGTGTTAATCTCAAGTGATCTCAGGGAATGTTTTCGACATTTATGAGTCATTAACATTTTATTATTTGGACGGTACTATGTGTACCCATGCAAAATGAGGGTAACAGTGCCAACATGTCATAAGGGTTTCTATATTGTTTTGTTTTTCAATCATGCTAATTATCAGAAAGTGTTTGAGGGTCCCTAGTTTTTGGGAAGAGTGAGAATTTTTATTACTCCATGATTTCCATTTTTTGACCCTGACACTTTGTCAATCACTAAAATTCCAGCTTGAGTTCAACTCCCAAATATACCATTACATTTCGGGCATTTATTAATTCTTGAGGATATTGGAGATAGTTTGGGAAGCTATATAAAAACAGATGTTGAGAGAGCTATATCAGGTTTGTGCACTTAACTCGTATCTATTTTGAGATAGACGTAATAAGGGTCATCCCAACAAAATTATTCTAAAGCGAGAATAATATAAATGGACTCGGTTTTTGGATTACGTGAATACAACTTTCCAATGTCAAATATATCAACAAACATGACAGCTACAGGATACTTGTATCAATGCACAGGCCCATCCTTCAATAAGAAAAGGGCCCAAACCAAAACCAAAAAGTCGAAAATTCTCTGATAAATTGAAACCCGATGGTGAAGGTAATCAAAGTGAAGAATTACAGTAAACAATAGATTTATATTGGGATCCAAAAACCGAGTCCATTTATATTAATCAGTTGGGTTTTACATTGTAGAGGAACAAGCCGTGTCAGTATTGGTTAAGAATTCCTATTAAAAAAATTGGCAACTCCGCTGGGGATCTAGCTTAATCTAGTCATATCTGGGGAAGATCCAGTCAGATCTGGTGTAGATCCAGTCAGATCTACAAACTTCGGTAACCATTCCATCTATGAAGTTTGTTCTCTCTCCTTTTAGTTATTTCAGTTGATAAGGTAAGCTATTCATCTTACTTTTATGATCATTTCCTCTGTTTTGGAGTGGTGTTCACTCTTTTCAATTCTAATCAGTCATTTTTGGTTTCTCCCACAGGTCCTTAGCCTTTCAGTCTGTTGCTCGATCGGTGCACCTCTCTTTGTCTGATAGAGCATTGACCCTCCCAAGGCGCCTTTGCTCTCTTCGTCGAATGCACTAACAGTGCCTTCTTGCGGAATTGACAGAGCATCAACAACTCCTGCATGCAGAAGATTAGGAGTGCTGGTCTTCCTGATAGCGCTCTGGTGCAGTGCGTCTCAGCGCGCCAAGGTAGGTCTTTAAACTGCCTATTTTTATTTTTTGTGTGTTTTTTGGCTTACCTTTTGATGAAAATGAAGTGTATTTTTGAAAAACAATTCTCCCTCATGGCCATGAATTGTATATTCTACAAACACTTTGATTGCAATATTCCATTTGCATTCAAAGAAGAGTCTATGTTTCTTGCATTGGATTTTTCATTCTTTTCTTTGCTTGAAACATCTTCCTATTTTCTGTAGATATTATTCATTGGAATTGGAAAATACACATTTCATTTTCATGTGTATATTTTGGTTTGTTTTGGACTTGGAATGTGTGAGTGATCCATGTTGTTTTGAGTCTTTCTTTGCTTGGGATTATTTTTGTTTCCTTTTGCATGCTGAGTTTTTCAGTGTTGGGTAGGAGAGATTGGTTCTTCGTTTCCTTGTCTGTTCCAAAGAGAAGTTTTAGTTTTCTCTATCTTTTGCTTTATTCGCAAGTGTGTTAAATGATTTTCTTCTTGTTTATGCATGATCATTTGAAATTCTAGATATTACTTTCATTAAGAAGAAATATTTTTTTGTGCATTAGAGTTAGATTTTTTTGGAAGTTGTTATCACTCCAAGAAACTCCTCTAGGTTGCAGCTCGAGGATGCCTGGTAGCTTAAATGTTTTTATTCGTTTCTAAGTGGATCAAGTCAGGTGACCTACAGGACCTCACACTCTCAAGACATGCATGAATCTCAATCAGGGATAAGGCTTCTAACTACCACTGTTCAGAGGTTTGATAATATGGTGCAGAGATGGAGAACTTATCATGCTGGTAGATTCATACATAAACCAGATATATATAAATGGCTAATCATAACAAGGAAAGTACTTATAATTCAAATCATTAATATGCCAATAGGATGACAGCTATCAGACATCAATTAACCCGAATAAACCTGAATAACACATTCAAGCATAAGCACAAAATAGACAAGAAATGGAAGCTGAACATATGATAGCAAAAGAGCTTATATTAGGTCATGAGAAATATGAGAAGCTTGACAATAGTAATGGTCTACAAGTCCCCGAAGTTGAACCCTTTCTTCAAAATAAGTCTTAGGCTTTATAGCATTTACAAAAATATCCAGATCCTGAAAAATTGGATCTGTTATACTAAAAATAGATAAAATTAATGTTTTTTGCAAAATTAGATTAGAAACCCTAATTTAACTACTAGTCTATCTAATGCTAACTCTTGTTTACTCATTGAACCTTTTGATGACTGTACTAAGCACTGAAGTATAGCTTTAACCTTTCTTCTGATAGATAATCCATTGTTCATAAAAAACAGGTAGGGTTTGTGACCCTTTTCTCCATGGTTGTATCCTCAAAACTGGAACAGACCTCTCCCAATGGTGTTTTCCAACAAATTTCAGCTTTATATTTCATCCTTGAGGTAGTTGTACTCACCAAAACTGGTTTTGCATGCCAAAACATCTTTTTGCACCCTTTTCTGCTTTTGGTGGTTAAGGAGGCAAAATCCTGGGTTTGTTAGCTGTCTAAAGCTCTGCTTTCGGTGGCTAATGAACAGTTGTTGCGTTCGCCTAAGCCACCAAAAGCTCTGTTTTCTACAAAAATTTATTTAGCCTTTAAATCAGACTTTTACACTTTACTCCAATCCTTCTGGTACTTTCTCAACCTGCATAAAATTTGGAATATCAGCAATATCATGGGCTACCTCCGGATTTTGAAAGCTTGCTGCTGCCTCTGCTAGGGTTTCCACCGCAAGATGTGTTTTAGGGTTAGGTTTTGGATTTTCCTTCTAAGACCTCTAGTTCATGTATTCGCCCTAATAGCTGGTTGATTCTCTGGGACCTAGGTTTTATCTTTGAACTCTTGAACATTTGCAGCAAATATTCATGGAGTAATAGATGAGGTTGAAAATGCCACCTGGAGGACTGACAGGTCATCTTTTGCCCTAAAACTTTGGCCAAACTGCTGAAAACTGGGGCTCAGAGATGGATTTGGTCCTTCAAATCTGTGACAACTTTGTATAAATGGAAAGAGGTTTTTGTATATTGGTTTTTTTGAGAAAACACCTCTCTTAGTTTTTTGGAATAAATTTTAATTTTCCTGGGATCTAGATTTCAAAAACATGTGTCAAACAGGAAATTCTGAGATCCAAACATTAGGTCTCAGAGATGGATTCTATTCTCCCAATCTGCAATACCTGTAGGAAAATTGAGAGAGGTTATTTTTCTATGACCTGTTAGGAACAAAAACCTTCTAGAATTTTGCAAAATTATTCTCCAAGCGCTTAAAAACACCGTTCAAAAACAATGCCTTTTCACAGTAAAATGCCACTTTCGATGGCTTGGGGTGCCCTGAAATTTCGGTCTTAGATGCCGAAAGTAGGGCTTTCGGTCGCTAATGAACCATTGGTACGTTCTCCTAAGCAACCGAAAGTCCCTTTTCAAAAAATGTGATCAACAAGCTTTCAGTGGTTAACGTGGTCCTGAGTCGAAGTTGTTAGCTGCCGAAAGCTAGCTTTTCAGTGGTTAATGAACTGTCGAAAAGTCTTCCTAAGCCACCGAAAGCTAAACTTTCAAAATTTATTTGAAAAATAGAGCACCATATATTCAAACTTTGTTCATCACATATAAAATATCATAATGCATCTTGAAATCCTCATCATTGAGCAAAAATAAATTTTCTGAGTTTGACTGAGTGAAAACTAATTTATTTAGGAGATAACAGAAGCGTTAGTGAAATCATCTTTCCATCATATTTTTATGCATCTTTTTCGAGCATGAAAAGATAGGAAACATTTGTTGCTTATTTACATTAGATGTTCTCTAGATCTCTTTTTATTGCTTGAGAGATTGTTTGGGGTGCATTGATATTTTACTTTTTCGTTTGAAAAGATAGAATTGCATTTGCATTTGGGTGTGCATTTTTGGGAAGAAAATATCTCTCCCTCTCGTAGGTCGAACTTCATTGAAGAGGAAAACTTGCATTATCCTGTAGAGAAATGTGCATCTTATTTAATTTCAAGTTTTCATTCCATGGTTCCACCTAAACGCACAAGATAAAATTAACGGTAGTACTAGGTTAAAAAATTTAGCAATTTGAGTATTAGGTTAGCAACGTGTTCCGGCATCAGTAAGTCTGGTAGATGTCATTAATTTGTCTGCACTACCACCTGGGACTCGCGCGGTTCTTCCATGTACCGTCGGTATATCAAACGGCCTTTCACGTACCCTTGAGTTATATAGAAAGGTACTTCACGTACTCGATTGTATATCGGAAGGCCCCTTTTGAACGGTTTTGCATTAGACAGCACCACTATGGATTTGAGCTCTCACGTACCTTGCGTATATCGGGAGACCCTAATAGGATACCCTGACCATCTGAGTTATCCTTTTGGCCTGTCCTGTGAGGTTCCTGACTCTTATCCACTCCTTTCACATGATTTCTTGTTGCTTTTAGTTTGAGTAGTGCTTCCTTGTGTTTGGTAGTTAGAGGGTTTTTAGAGAGTTTATATATGGCATCCACATCTGGGACTACCAATCAAGAGGTCCCTTTCCAAGGTGTACCTTTTTGTTCCCTCCAAGTGAAGGTATTGGAACTCCCTTTATTGCCACTCTAAATATTCCTTGGTTAACTATAGGATTACCGGTCTGGTTGTTTAATCTGGTAATTCTTGTTACACCTAATGTCTCAAATGTCACCTCTCCTCCGAGAGAGGATCGACCTCAACCTAATCCCACTCCTTCTCCGTCGGTAGTGTCTTCACCCCTTTCTTCTTCTTTTCCTGACCAAAGCTCTATGGTTAGTAGTCAGGTGATAAGAAGAAGAAGAAAGGGAAGGGTAAGAAGAAGAAGGATAAGAAAGAGAAAAAGCAGCAACTATCTACTCAATATGGTGCTCGTTCTAAGAGAACTCCCGAAAAACCCAATTTCCCTTGCAAGCTTTGCAAGGGGGGGCACCTTCTTAAGGAGTGTCCTGGTCTCTCTCGTGTACAAGAAGAGTGGTCTAAAAGGTCCAAACCGTCCATTTCATCAACCTCTGATCATCATTTTGATGATACTCCCTCAACTAGTGACCCATTGGTGAAAGGTCGTAAGGGTAAAGTCTTGTATCCTTGTTTGATATGCAAGGCTATGCATCATAATTTTATTTTTCCAAGCATGGATGAAACTTCGTGTTGGTTGGAAAATATTACTGATCATCAACAGGTGATTCCAACAAGTGATAGTAAGTTATCCCTCGATTCCCCGCTGGTTGACCAAGTGATCAAGTGAGTTTCATCTGTAATTGATCCCACTCTTCCTTCGGAGAGTGAAGTGGTCGAGTCGATGTCATTTCTACCCGATCCCGTTATTTTATCAGAGAATGTTTCGATAGAGGCTATCACTGTGATCTAGTCTTTGTCTCCCCCTACTCTCCCCGATGAGAGTGGAGCTCAAGCTGCTGATGTCTTTATGCTTCAATCTGATTATTCTCGACAAGAGGAAATTTTGTCTCTTTCGACAGAACCCTCTCCAAGTAGTTAGGTTATTTCCTTTGACTGGAGTAACCTAACAGAATGTTTTCTTCATTTGATTGTTCCTTTCCAGATATCCATGCGAATTACCACTAAGAGTATACTCCGCACTATCGTCGATGAAGGGGCTTCTGTTAGCATTCTATCCTCTACTGCTTGGCAATCCATAGGTTCTCCTCCACTTGTGCCAGCTACAGATCAGATACTGGATTTTAATGGAAGACCTACAACACCTTTACAGATCCTTCCTCAGTTTCCTATCACTTTGGAAGGAAAAAATGTCTGTATCGATGTTATGGTAGTCCAAGGACCCTTAGATTTCAATCTACTCCTTAGGCGTGAATCATGATTGTGTTTATGCCATGAAAGTTGTAGTGTCCACACTCTTTTGAGTGATGTATTTTCCCCATGATGGGAAGATTGTGATCGTTGATTAGCTTTCCTTCGTTAAACTTTATTATCGTGTGACTCCTAGTCATCAGACTTCCCTGAACGTCTCGCATGTTCTTGTGGATTTTTCTCCTTCTAGTTAGATTCTTCCCATCATAGGTAAAATGGGGGGCATGGATCCAGCCTCTGGATATCATACTGGATTTAAGTCGCTAGCTTCTTAAAGAGGGGGAAACCCACCAACCTCTGGACATCATGTTGGATTAGAATTTTGTGGTGGGCAAAGTTCCCATTCTATGTCAAGATCGTTAAAAAATGAAATAGATTTATGTGAGCACAGTTCCCATTCTATGTCAATCTCATTAAAAAATGAAACAGGTTAGTGAGCATAGTTCCCTTTCTATGTCAAACTCGTTAAAAAATGAATCAGATGCCTGTGAGCATAGTTCCCATTCTGTGTCAAGCTCGTTAAAAAATGAAACGGATGTCCTCAAGCATAGTTACTCTCTGTTCAAGCTTGCGTAAAAATGAAACAGGTATCCTCAAGCATCGTTACTCTATGTTTAAATCTTGTGTAAAAATGAAACAGGACTCCTCAAGCATAGTTACTCTCTGTTTCAAGCTTGTGTAAAAATGAAACAAGTTCCCTCAAGCATAGTTATTTTCTATTTCAAGCTTGTGTAAAAATGAAACAGATCTCCCTTGAGCAATGTTTATTCTTAGTTTCAAGCTTGTTAAAAAATAAAACTAACTTTGAGCATAGATCCTTTTTCATGTCAAGATCGTTAAAAAATGAAACAGATTCTTCCATTTGGTCAAGACTCAATGAAGCTTGGGGGGCATGTACCCTATCTCTTTATTAGTGTTAAGTTACTTGACAGTTATACTGGGGGAAAGTACCAACCATTGGACATCATGTTGGGAAATCACCCATCAATGGAAGTCATTTTGAGCATACTTTATTTTAGTTTAGAGCTCATTAAACCATGAAATGATCCTTTAAAGCATAGTTCATTTTCTATTTCAAGCTCGTTAAAAAATGCAGGTTTCCTTAATCACGGTTTACCTTTTGGTTTCAAGCTTGCATAAAAAAGAAACCATGTTTTGAGCATAGTTCTTATTCTATTCCAAGCTCATTAGAAAATGAAGCAGATATCCTGAGCATTCTTTCAACTGATCTTCGAGCTCGTTAAAAACAGTAAGATGGTGTTGAGATTACTTTTTATTTTTTGTGCTCTGGTTAAAACATGCAACTGGTTTGAGCTTACTTTATCTCTTTTTCATGCGCTGGATTCAAACATGAAAAAGGTTTCGAGTGCTTTTTATACCTTTAGTGTGCTCGTTAAAAACTCAATGAAGAGGTATCGAGTATAGTTTTACTATTTTTCAGACTCGTAAAAATTGGATTATGAAAAAAGAACTCGTTCCGAAGTTATATCTTAGCTCTTTTCAGTCTCCTTAAAAACACAAAAAATTGCCAAGTGAGCTTGTTACGTTCATGCTTGTAAAAGAATCAGAACGGTTGACTAGTCGGGGGTAGGTTATCTCTTTTTCAGACCAGCTAGCCTTATTTAGGAAAAAGGACCTTTTGGAGTCTTCTTAGTCATTTCAGACTCTCTAAACATGAAACGACAAGTGATTTTTCTTTCGTCGAACTCGTAAAACAAAACGATGAAGGGCCTTCTTTTGGGAATGAATCCATCCTTTCGCAGGTTCGTGAAAAATAAGAGAATGGACTTATCACTTGATGAGCTTCGACGAGTCTTGTTACCCTCTTTGGATTCGTAAAAATGAAAAGAGGCACTCGCCTTTCGAGGTGGGGAAATTAAAGGAGAGGGGAATGGTTTTCATTTGTTTATATGGAAGTACTCTACAGTCCACCTTTGAACATGGAACCTGTCTGCATTTGCATATCTGAACAGTTGGGTTCTTAGCTTGTCTTCGAGTCGATCCACTTCTGTGAGTCACCTGACTCCTTTGATTCCATTCAAATAATTCTTTTTCATAATTCCTTGCATTACACCTGGTTCTATTCTCGTCAAGTTGAAATTGCCAATTCATGTGTCGTGCCATTAAATTGTTCAAAGGATGTCTCTCCCAGAAACATAATCCATCAGTAACTTCACTTGTCATTAAAATTCAATCATTGTCTGAGTCGGTGCGTTACTTCAAATCAGTTTTTGTTCCTAGTTTTATGTCATTGATGAGGGAATCATGATGGCCCTCCCGTGACAAGTCTATTCCTATCAACTTCAACTCATTATCTGGGAATTAGACCCAGAAACCTAGAGAGTACCTTGCGCCTGCATGCCTCAATGACAGGTTACCTCGCTTTCAACATGAGTTTACATCATTGACTCTTGATTAAAATATCTCATCGAGTGTTTGACTTTAAGTCCTTTATTCACATTCGATGGTATGTACTGAGATACCTTTGGAATCATTGACATCAATGGTGATTTCCCTCGCGCTTGTTAACAGTTGACATTAATGACTGGTAATCAAGTGGTTACTACCATGTTCAATGTCAAGAAACTGTAATCACATGGTTAGATTCGTATCATTTGCAGATCGAGATGAATACCTTGAGTGGTTAGGATTTTCGTCATCATCTCCTAAGCTCAGGTTGCGTTTGGAGATCATTTAGAGTTATGACACGGATCCACATTGTATGTTTGGTGGCTGTGTTCTATATCTGACATTGAGAGACATAGATCTACTTTGTATATCTTGTAGCTATGTTCTACCTCTTATAGCAGTCATTCATGGATCTACAGTCTATTATTGGTATCCATGGCATGGTCATCATCATAGATCTACAGTGTATTGGTCCATAGCTATGATTGAGTTGGATGAAGTCAGTTACTGGTCCTCTATAAATCTATCTCTCTTTTCCTTTGTATCAGATAGAAAACCTGCAAAGTATTTCACCTATCACTTCCTTCTAGCTTCATACTTTGGGGGGAATTCTGTTGCACATGAAAATCTCACACTGCCTAGTCAGCCTTCAGAAGAAGTTCTTGTTGCTTGTCAACCTCCCAGAAAGCCTGACCTAGGTCATCTTGACAATTGTTTTCCCTGACCTAAAAAGGACGGCACTCTTTTGTATTTTCCATAGAGCATCAGCGATGCCTCCTTCAGTTAAGCAAGAAGTGTCGATGTCCCTTTGTTTTGGAAAAAATCCCAGATTGATGCTCTGTCTATTTTGGCTAAAAGCGTCGATGGCCAGTTGAAAGGGAAAAAAAGAAGTTTCTAGAAGTTTTCATACAGAATCCTTCATGGAATTAGTTCCTATGTTCCTGGGAGAGGTGGCATTCGCCTCCCTCAGCTATAGGGATCTCATTCTATCCTTTTATCAAAGTCGTCCTTTGGGTTCTAGGCTTGTAAATGAAGCCTTCATGAGGAGAGTGGAAGGAGGCCAGAAAAAGCAACCTTATGATACTAGTTTGAAGTCTGAATCAGAGGCAAAGTAGAGGTAGCTTATGTTTGGAGAGGTCTTCATAGTCATAGAAGATTGTAGGTATTCTTGATTGAGACAGAAGCCATCGACATCAAGGATTTTGGTTGTACTTCTTTCTCATCCATCTATTAATACAAAGACATTTCCCTTTCCTATATTTGATTGTTGTGTTTGTGATTACATGTTATTGGACTCCTTGATCACCAATGTGGATATTCAATTATCATGATGCTGTCATCTCTTTTGTTTGTCTGGTTATCTATTTCACAGGTATTGGACCATTGTAGAGACTTTCTGGAGAGAAGACAAACAGATTTGAGGTTGAGGTATAATAGTGTTATGTTAAATGATTTGATTATTCAAGGAAAGGTTGTGTTGTTTTGTCTTTTTGTTATGTAGTTGTGTTTTACATTGTAGAGGAACAAGCAGTGTCAGCACTGGTTGATCATTCCTATTAATAGTGACTAGATTGAAAGGCCATGCAGCACTATGGTGGGATAGTGTGCAGGCTGAGAGGAAGAAGAAAAACAAGTCAGTAATAAAAATTTCATATAGGATTATTGCTAAGATGCAAGGTAAATTATTGCCCAAGGAATACCAAATGAGTCTCTATATACATATGCATAACCTTAGGAAAAGGTTGTTGACTGTTAGAGAGTATACAGAAGAGTTTTACATGGTAAACTTAAGAGTAGGTTACAATGAAGATACCTCTGAGAAGATAGCTAGATACATCAAGGGGTTGAGAATGGATATTTAGGATGAGATTAGTATGTTATCTCCTAGAACTATGGAAGGGGCTCATCAGTATGCTCTAAGGGAATAATAGAAGATAGCTAGGAAGCAAAACTTTGGTAGAGGAAGAGGATCTACCAAGGGAAAGGGACAAACAACTGGAAGAGATAGATTTCCAACCTGCAAGGATAAAGTTGATGGTTCTAACCAACAATATCAAGTAAGGAAAGGAGATGAAACTCAAGTTGGGAGATCCTACCATATAGGTAGAGGTAGAGGCAGAGAGTCAGCCTACTAGTGTTACAACTATAAACAGCTAGTCCATCGGTCCTATGAATGCCCTAACAATGAAAATTTAGGACAAAGAGGAAATTATGTTACACAAGGAAAGAAGGTAGAGGCACAATCTCCTATGGTAGAAAATGCACTTGAGGTTGGGGAGGCTCTTCTTATGAACAAGGAGCTATTGAAACCATATAAGAAGGTGGTAGATTCTTCACAAAGGAAGGACTTATTTCGAACTACATGCAAAGTTCAAGGGAAATGTTTTGAAAGTAGTTGTTGAAAGTGGAAGCACCGAGAATTTGGTCTCCACTGAAATGGTGGAAAATCTTAAGCTTAGGAAATTCAATCATCCAACACCTTACAAGGTGTCATGGCTGCATAAGGGACACCAATTGTTGGTTACATAACAAAGTGAAGTGGAATTCCAAATATGAAGATATCAAGACAATGTGACTTGTGATATCATACATATGGATGTGTCCCATGTTATGCCAGGAAGACCTTGGAAATTTGATAGGAAAGTTGTACATGATGGGAGCAGTAGCTACGAAGTGCAAAGGAATATCTTATCCTATCTTATCTTTACATATGTCTGAGATCCAGGTTTCCCAACTAAAATTCATCTGTTATGAGGCAAATTGTGTAGAAATACTCATGAGAGAAGCCCAGGTTGCATGAACAACATTTGACTACCTATGAATTTGGGGTTTTTTCTTCATATTTCATCAAAGAAACTAAAATAGTGAAACCAAAAGTAACCATAGTGGAACTAGAAACAGATTAAACTAAATCTCTTCAATGAATATCCAGTAAAAAAGAAAAATGATGGGTCGTGTTACGTGTAACCACCCATTTTGTATGGGTGTCCTATGCATGTGGATGTTAATGGGTGTTCTCATCATGATGGTGATAATCCAACATCAAATAAGCAGTGTTGGGAACACATCATCAAGCTACGAAATTTATGGACTTTCTCATACTCATGGAGCAATAAGAAGGGTAAATAATCATTTATGGGTTTGTTGTAGTGTGTTTGGCCATCAAAAAGTGATTCTAGCCATTTCAAATAGTCATTAAGAAGTATGTTAGGCAGTATCTCTTTGAAGCAACAACACTAAGCACTAATTCCTAGCAAGGAACATTCACATAGAAAGCATTGACAACAACATTAAAATTCAATCTGAGCACATATAATTGTACTAGGTTATTCATGGCACTTTTTTAGATTATTCCAACTGTAAGCATGCCTTTCATAATCGTAAGCAAGACAAAGAAAATTATGAGATCGTCATCTACAAGTATAGTAAAGGTTGTTGCAGGGGTGAAGTAGCCCTATTCTAGGGAATCCTTTTCAAACAAACAACAATACAAATGTGTGTTGAATGTGTCAAATATATTGGATGAGATATTTTATAGTGCTTTCTTAGAGTATCTCAAATCATGGTGGATGCCTGAAAAATAGAGATTTGGGGCAATTTGAACAGTAGTAAAAGTATATTTGGTTGTGATCTAAACAATAATTCATACCTATGAATAATGGAACTTAAGGGAATTTGATAAAACGCTTGTTCAGGTTTTCAACAACCATTTATGCATTTGTATCAACTGGCTTTCCTTTCAACAGATTTCATACCAAATTACTATGTCCATGGAATTAACAATGGAATGGAGAGTTTGAAACATGTAACATACCATCTTGGAGATCCTCACTTTAGGAACAGGTTTCTTCATCAAGCAGTATGTTGGTCTCCTTGTATAAGTAGGTTTGGGTGCTGAAAGGCCCTAAAGAATAAATTACGGGCATTCCATTTGAATTGACATCAACAATAAGATAATATAGATATTCTTGATGAAACATTGCTAGATAGGACCACCTTCTAGGAAAGGCTTGACTTGTAGCAGTTGGGCATAGTTCCTCGTCATAAATACATTTATAAAAGGTAAGAAGATCAGGATAAAAACATGTGTTAAGATTTTCAAGGGAGTGATCTATCCTAGCACAGGACCGGGGCAAACTTGTAAATAATTATAAACTCTAGGTTTGACTTATGAATAAACTCAACATGAATTAATTATTATATGGATGGGTATAAATATTAGCTTGAAAGTTCCTATTGAAGGTCAATTTGTAGCACACCTATTATATTTTTCATCATTTTATAGGGTTAATCCAAGGAAGATAATCTATATATGCCAATTGCAACTTGTTCAAACCAACAAATTAGTCCTCATGTACATCTGATTAGGGTAGATTTACAGACATATTGGGGAAGCATTTCATTCTATATCTTACTTCGTTATGATTTAATCTTGGAACTAAGAAGGAAATGTTCTTGCTATGTCCCCACTCCCACCCCCACCCCACCTTATCCGCCAACTATTTCTATGTTCTTCTTATCCATATGTGCTTATCTACCCAATTAATTTCTGAATATATTTGGAAAATGGATATTAATGTGAATTCATTTTCTTTGTAACCCACTCCATTGTCATTGTGTATTTATTCTTAAGATTAATAAAGTAAACCAAAACTTTGGATCCCACATTGACAACCAATGCATTCATCTCCTCTTCCCATGGGGTGATCTTGCGGAGAATAGGTGTGAATTCGACTTAGCAAGAACACTTAAAAAAATGCCTTGCAGTTTATAATGCAGCATCCCAAATTAATCCAGAAGCATGTGAAGTGGGTTGAGTTCTTGCAAGGTTTCACTTTCTTTATCAAGCATGCCAGGGGAAAATATAACTGAGTGGAAAATGCCTTAAGCAGGAAAAGCTTAATGGTGCAAGAGAGACAAGTTCAAGTCTTAGGATTTGATTTTCTTAAAGATTTGTATAAGTCTGATATAGACTTTAAGGAAGCTTATGAGATAAGTTTAAATCCTTCCCAAAGATATAAGGGACCTTGGAATGACTACGTATTGCACGATGGACTATTATTCAAGGACAACAGACTATACATTCCACAATGCTCTATGAGGGAGAATTTGATTCAAGAGAAACACGATGAAGGATTGGCTGGACATTTTGGCATAGAATAGACAGTTGGACACTTGAGTCACTTCTACTTTTGGCCTAGGATGAGATCATAAGTAGAGAAGTTTTTGAAAAGGTGTAGGATTTGTCAGCATGCTAAGGGGAGGATCCATAACACAGGGTTATACACTCCTTTACCTATTCCAAGCAGGCCTTGGGATTTCGTAAGTATGGATTTTATTCTGGTTTTACCAAAGACACAAATAGGTAATTATTCCATCTTTGTAGTTGTAGATAGGTTTAGCAATATGGCACATTTCATACCATGATATAAGACTAGTGATGCAAAAAATATAGAAAATTTGTTATTTAATGAAATTGTTAGGTTGCATGGGCTACCAAAGAGTATAGTTTCAAACAAGGACACTAAGTTTACTGGACATTTTCAGAGGACTCTATGGAAAAAGATTGGAACTAAACTAAACTTTAGCTCAACCTATCATCCTTAGACAGATGGCCAGACTGAGGTACTGAATAGAAGTCTAGGTAATATCTTGAGAAGCCTAACTAGTGAGCATCCAAGAAAGTGGGATCATGTCCTAGCTCAAGCTGAGTTTGCATACAATGATTCACCCAAACAAAGCACAGGCCTAAGTCCTTTCCAAATTCTGTATGGAATGCATCATAGGGGTGTATATGATCTAAGAGACTTAGGGAAATTTGAAGGAAGGAGTGTTGAAAGAGAATAATTTGCTACATCCATCACCAAGCTACACGAACATGTCAAGCAACAATTACAAGTGAACAATCAGAAGTATAAGTCTAGAGTGGATTTCAGGAGCAGAGAGGTCAACTATGAGGTAGGTGATCTTATATTCTTAGCTTACCTAAGGAAGGAAAGATTCTCAAAAGGTGAATATAACAAATTGCAGCTACCATATGTGATTGGTATATCTCCTATATTTAACATATCTTACTTATATCCTTATGTAAAGGATGGAACAAAACAAGTTACAAATAATCTAGAACTAGGCATATTGAATAAGGAAGTGAAGTGGGAAAAGCAGATGCCAATGAAAAAGCCTTTGGAGGTTGAAAAAGATCTTAGACACCAGATTAGCTAAGAAGACTAGAGGTAGAGAATACCTAGATTACTTAGTCAAGTGGAAAGAGCACCCTGAAGAAGATGTTACTTCGATGAATGTAGCAGAGATTGAGAAGAAGGGTTACTCCATTGAAGAACTTATGAATAGGGATTCATAAGCATTTTAACCCTAGGAGCATGATGCAGGGGCATCTTTACAATTGGAAAGGGAAAAAAATAAACATTCGAATAAGTTTTGGTTTACTACAGGAGTTGATTCTTGAAATATAGATTGTAGGTTAGATTAAATTGGATTTAAGTTATCTGTTTTAATTGTTTGAGAAATCATCACAAATAGGCTATTCTTGCTTGTTTGTTACCCTTATTTGAGGAAGAGAGCTATCATATGTCTATTTATGCTTGTAAATTCGATGATTAGAGGTTAGAATACATTGTACAGACATTGTGGATTGGATTTTCTTTGTGAATCAATAGAAACCAAAAAAATTTCGAAATGGTTGTATTTTTTTTCAGTGTGTATTTGTAACGAATATGAAATAAATTATTAAATAGATTAGTTAATTATATGAAAGGGTGTAACCCTTCACGCTCAAAGCCTATAAAGGAAAGCCTCCTTTGTAATTTTTATCATCATCCAATATATTATTATTATTCATATTCATTATTAAAATGATAGTCGGATTCGACAAATGGACAACTGGATTCAGTTGCTCCATTTGGTATCAGAGCGGATTCTCTTCGCTCCTGCACTCTGAGCTCGAACCTGACTCATCAATCCTTGATTTCTTTCACTGCTCCATTTCACCACCTATCACTTCATCGCAAGTGTTGCAGACAAAAACAAAAAAAACAAAAAAAAACACCAATGTCCTCCACCCTGCTAGTCGCCTACATCACCTCCGATCCCTATTCCCCTGCTTCAATCCTCCTTCTGCGTTGCAAATTTCCCCCCATATACTTCTCCTCTCTAACCACGCATGCCCAAATCCTACACAACTTCAACCATGCCTCTCATCATCTCCACGTGCCATCTCCACAACGCACCTACTCCCTGCCCTCACTGTCCTCCTCCCTACCTCTGCTTTCCCACCAACCCAACCCTCAGCTCCATCCTTTACCCATTGTCAAAACTTTCCTCCCCCCACGGCCGCCACCTGCTCTCAAGCTTCCCTCCCGCGCTCCAATCTACCCTTCCCATCCTCTGCTCCGCCATCGCACTCCATCCATTCGCCCCTGCAAACACGCCTTCCTTATCCCTTCTCATATCCTTGGCACCTTCCCATCGTCCCTTCTCTTCTGCTCCTATGTGCATCCACCAGCATCCTACCTGCTTCCACGTGCCATCCTCACCGTGCGGTCGTTCACACCTCCACAGCTTGAAAAATAAAATTTAAAAAGAACTATTTTTAAATAAAAAATAAAATCTTATATATAATAATAATATATTATTATTATATTATAATATTTATTTTAGAAAAAAACTATATACAAAATATTATATAGTTTATGAAAATAATAATAATAATATTAATATTAATTAATTAATTAATATATTATTAGCCAAAATAGTGTTGAAATACACACCTCCGCATACAAGGTCCAAGACCATGGTGGAGCTAAAAGAGCAAATCAAAAAAATGGAGAAGGACATCAAGTCCCTTGTCACTGACCTAAAATGCTTGAAGGAAAAGATGCAAAATAACAATACATTACTCAAAGACGAGCTTGTTTTGGTACTAGAAAGAAGGCTCGATGACAAACTTGACATCCTGAACGAAAAACAAAAAGACTTGGATGACAAAATGAGTACCATGATGCAAAACATAAACACCTTAACACAGAACATGAGCACCATGACCCAGAACCATAATACATTAATCAAGATGTTACAAAGGCTCATACCCAGTCTGGGCCAAGTCAATAGTCCCGACATGCTAGATGCCTCATTTCATGTTGCCACCCAGAAAACACTCGCAAACAATCAAGAAGAATTGCAAAAAGAAATAAAGATTAACAATGTGATGCTTAATCAAGAGATAGAAACACAAGTATTGCCAGATATGGAGGCACGATTAAACAAAAAAATAGATGCTATAAGTAAAATAGTAGAGAATAAAAAAACTAAAAATCACCGCCGACAACGAAGCAATTCAGATATGTCACTTTCATCGTCCAGTAGTTCTGATCCACCATCAAACCATAAGGAAAAAGGAAATCAACGTCGTCCTTACAAAGTGTACCCACCTAAGGCAAAAATAGAGATGTCAAAATAAAATGGGAGTGAAGACCAATACGTTGCTTGGTTAAACAAAGCAGAAGAATACTTCGACATTTACAACATTCAATCTGACGAGGAGAAGGTGAAATATGCGTCAATGCATATGGAAGGGTACGCCTATAATTGGTACTTATGGTGGAAGAGAGATAATTTTACCTACACCTAGAACTTGTTCAAAAATGATTTTTTTAATAGGTTTAAAGGAATCAAAGAAGATGAATTTTTCAGTAAACTTACCAGACTATAGCAAGTCAGAACAATTGAGGAATTCACTCATCAATGGGAATCCTTATCAACACGAGTATTTGGGTTGTTTTACAAGCAAAGACTCAAAACCTATTTAGGCGGTCTTAAACCACACCTCCAAAAAGAGTTAAAGTTACATGGCATACCTAATGTAGAAGTAGTGAGACATAAAGCAAAAGCTGCGGAACGCGAATTGGAAGAACTAAAAACAACAGGTGATAGCCATTATCGACAAGAAAAAGAGACACAATGTAGGTACTGTGCAGATACTTGGTCTCCCGACCATCAATGCCACAAACCTCAATCATATGCCTATGAAATGGAAAATAGATTGAAGTCATCTAATAGTTACGCTGATAATAGAAAAAAAAAGAAAAACATATGTCATCGATGCGGTGATGATTGGACCCCTGGTCATAAATGTAGGAACAATGAGACAATACAGTGAAAAATCATCAATGGAAAGGAAGTGTAAGTCTTTGCACAAGAGAACTCATCCGATTCTAATACCGACACTGATTCAGAATGAAGAACGACACCAGGAAAATACCTAAGCTTTGAGGACAAAGCTTCCTTAAAGGGAGTGGCAATGTAACAAATATAAAATAAATTATTAAATAGATTAGTTAATTATATGAAAGGGTGTAACCCTTCACGCTTAAAGCCTATAAAGGCGAGCCTCCTTTATAATTTTTATCATCATCCAATATATTATTATTATTCATATTCATTATTAAAATGATAGTCGGATTCGACTAACGGAAAACCGGATAAAATGAATCTGTTATAGTATTCAGATTTCATTAAAATACTCAGTATTTTTTTTGAATGTCTTATAACGCGTGAACGGTCCATTATCATCCTATAGTGGTTCTGTTAGTGGAGTTGAAGACTTTATTATTGTCCATCCATGTCGGCAACAGATAGCTCATATAAACTTAGAATAGCTCGAGAAGCTGGGATAGCTTGGAGGCTTGTAGATCCTGAGAGAGAGGTAGTATATTGATCTAGGGAAAATCTATGAACTACTTGTTCTTTGAGCAGAAGTGACGGTGTATGGGTCTGTACTCTATTAAGATCAATTTTATTTCATGTTCAAGCTCTGGAATTTAATTGAATGGTACAAGTGAACAAAGCAATTATTGTATTGATTTATTGTTTACATTGAGTCGAATTATTTCATGAATTCATAGCAGTGTAATCTATCTATAATATATAGGGGTTAGATTTCATTCGAGTGTTTCAAATTGCGACTTGTATTGATATGGTTCATGAGCATTTCAAGCAAAGCACAAGAAGTAAAATGTGGTTCGACAGTTATTGTGCACGAATAGTTTGAATCGATGGTTTATGTTTATCAAGAAACTGATCAACGATGACAAAAGAGCTTCTGTAACAAGAAATGGAGAATCATTCAAATGTAAATCATTCAATTTTATATTCAAAGGAGGGTCTGTAGGATTACCGTTGAATATTGACTGATCCTATTGTGGAAAAGTGTCTTCCACCTTATATGTGAAAACTGCTTGATGAGAATTCACCATAGGAGACTATTGCCGATCAATATCCTGGAGAGGAGGAGCTTCTTCATGCATCCCTTAAGGGATATATTCAGTGCTCGAAGCCGAAGCCTCCCTTGGGAGCCATCCTTTTTGTGTCAAGGATTTTGAAAACCCCAAGTGACAATTTTTTGCTATATGTCCAGTTGCATAGAAACGATGACATATAAAGGGGATCCCTTCATAGTCTATAATTTTATTCCTAACAGATTCACCCCGGATAATATTAATGTGTTCTCGGATATATGTTCAAATGTTTAAAGAGACAAGTATCTATGCTACAGTTTTCCTTCTTGTATTCAAAAAAGAAATATCGGCCTCCTAAAAGACTATGAGTGCACTCCCCAAATTGGGAAGCAAGTTCGGGTTCCAAAATTCCTAGGGGAGTCCTCGAAGACACACCCACACTGGCATAGTGTCCAGTCTCTCACTATTTGCATAAAAGAGAGGAGTCCATTTTTTTAACAGAATAGGAATAGCTCCATAGCTCCACTATTTCGCAAGAATTGTTTCAACATCACTTGCGCAGTTGAATATAAATCCAGACCACCCCTTTGTAAGGGAATCTGTTTCCATTTCATAGTTGAGAACACTTGACCAATTCTTCCTAACCCAAATTTCCATATCTTCCGAGCTAGGGTTTCACCCACGATTTTTTCCCACTAGAGTAGAGTCTTCCATAGGCCCAACGTCCTCTATCGACATGTTGACACCACAGATGAGATTAAGAGGACCACTAGTTGAGGAGATGCAATTGTTTTTGCATTTTTTGCTAGGGATGTTTGATAAACCCCTGCTGTCAGCTTGAATTTTTGCTTCTGGCTCTTTGTCGCTTCTGTCAGATCCCGAATCAGGTGGTGTCCCCGAAAAATCTTCAGGCAAAAAAGAATCACTGTAACCCTTTGGGATAACATCGTCCTCTTCTTCTGAGGTCTATAAGGGAGGCAAGGTAGGTGGAGTTGGATGAGATCCCAGCCATCATGATTCCAACAACTCCAAATCGTTGTACAAAAACTATTGCATAGATGAAGTAGGGTTCCAAAGAGGGTCTAAGAAGGGTTATGTGTGAATGATTATGGAATCCATAGACAGTGTAGATCCTATTTCTTTAGGAAAAAATTGAGGAAAAAGATAAAGAGGGCTTCCCCCAAGCCCCAGATCTAGGGGTCTTACTTCTATCAGTAACAACGGTGGTTCTTCTGGTTGTTACGGTGGGAGATTCAATGGGTCATTGTTAGCCCTAAATGCCATCAGGGAAACAGTGTCAGCAACTGTCCCACCTGTCAGTATTCTCAGTTACACCTGGTCGATTCTGAAGTTACTGACAGCGTAGGTGAAAGAGGGCAGAAGTATATCTGTTAGCCAAATCGACCCCTACCCGTCGGAATCCAGCGGAGAAGGAATTCCTAAAAATGCGATTTTGAGTGTTCAATTCACGATTTCAACAATTTGGGTTGTTTTAAATTGTCACATTTAACCTGTAGTAAGAAATTCTGATTGCAAAATTGCATAATAAACTAAAACTACATAATATACCAAAACTTCATAATAAACCAAACTTGCAATTCTTACTAGTAATTTTAACCAGATTTAATCACCCATCCACCAGAGATACAGGGGGTTTTGGTTCCTTTTTATCCCAAACGTGAAAGAGGTGGTGAAAAACATCCTCTGCAACCTCGGGCCTAGTTCGTGGGTGAGGTAACTGGAAAACCTCCTCTATAACCTTGGAAAATCCTATGTGACCTCGGGCCTAGTTCGTGGGTGAGGTAACTGGAAAACCTCCTCTGCAACCTTGGAAACTCCTCTGTGACCTCAGGCATAGTTCGTGGGTGAGGTCAGTGAAATATGTAAAATTTCGTTGTCGCGACAGGGGGAAGGTAAGATGGATAGTTTTAATTGTTTGTTGTTTTTTAATGTTTATTTTTTTTGTTTTGTTTATTATTTATATTTATTATTTTTAATGTTTATTATTATTTTAATGTTTAATATTTTTAATGTTTATTAATATTATTATTATTATTAATTTTAATGTTTTTTATGATCATTGTCATCGTCAATGATCATCACCATCGTCATAAGCAACACTATCGACATCATCATCATCGTTAGTGATGATGATGATGATGATGTTGATAGAAAAATTATCGTTGTCACTGTAGTCAACAGGATTATCATGATCATTGTCTTTATGGCCATCATCGTCATCATAGATAACATCATCATCGTCAATAGACCCTTTCTTGAAAAAAAATGTCATATGAGTGTAATATGGTGACCATTTCAAAGTTTGACACACAGAGGATGCTTAATAAAGTCCACTATCAAGAAGACTTGAGAGAAGCATAACTAAGCAGTAAGGTTAGATGGAATTCATTGTATAATACAATTTATTTCTTACAAATCTTTAAATCCTAGAAATGTGTAAAATTCAATTAATTACAACCTTGATAAATAGGAAATGGTTGTCTTATTATTATTTTTAAAATGTCTTCTAACATAGAAGAAAAAAATTTAAATAATTAGGATCATTCAATATATCCTAGAGTGGGTAGTTACAAATTATGGATTACATGTGTTAATGCACACATAAATGAAGATAGTACACGATGAGCATAGTTCCGATGATATCTCTCCATGTCAATTATGTTATGGTTCTCATCTATACTAGTACATGTGAACATTTTTTCCACGACAAATCTTCGGCGCTAGGATGAACATGATGATGATGATTGTTATTATTCCAATGAGTATGAACATGATGATCATGATGATGAAGATGATAACATTTATGACGACGACGATGATGATGATGATAACATTGATGATGATGATGATTATAACATTGACAAGGATGAGGATGAGGTTGATTATGATGTCGATGATGACGATGATGAAGATGGTGATGATGGTGATGATTATGATGATGATGATGATGATGATGATGATGATTATAGCATTGATAATCATAAATATGAAGATGATGATGGTTGTGATTATTATAATGAGGATGAACATGATGGTGATGATTGCTATTATTCTAATGAGTATGTACTTGATGATCATGATGATGAATATTATAACATTGATGACGATGATGATGATGATATCATTGATGACGATGATGATTATAACATTGACGAAGATGAGGATGAGAATGAGGATGAGGTTGATTTTTATGTCGATGATGATGATGGTGATTATGGTGATGATGATGATGATGATGATGATGATTATTATTATTATTATTATTATAGCATTGATGATCATAAAGATGAATATGATGATGGTTGCGATTATTATAATGAGGATGAACATGATGATGATGTTTTATATTATTCTAATGAGTATGAACATGATGATCATGATGATGAAGATGATAACATTGATGATGATGATAACATTGATGATGATGATGATGATGATGATAACATCAATGGCAATGATGATTATAACATTGATGATGATGAGGCTGAGGCTGAGGATGAGGTTGATTATGATGTTGATGATGACGATGATGAATATGGTGATGATGGTGATGATGGTGATGATGATGATGGTGATGGTGATGATGATGATGATTATGATACCATTGATTATCATAAATTCATCAATCAATATCATCACCGAGTACAAAATCACTGCTAAATAACCATTAAGAATTGTAAATTAGCTATAATTAAAGGCAATTAAGTTTACCTTAAAATGTTGATGGAATAATAAAAATTACATGAGTAAGATATAAATTAAATTAAAAAATCAATTATATAATAAATTAAATATACACCATCTAATTACCTTTCACTTTCCATGTTCTACCTTTCCCCAATAGGACCCCCCCTTCAAATTTGTTGATGGAGTTGATGTGCCAAATGCGAGGAAGATTGATATTTTTTTCTAAATTTGGAACATATTGACTAATGTACACCATGGATTGATATACCATATAGCCCTGCACAATAGAACCCTTAGGACGTGCTCTTTGTCTAACAAAATCCTTCAACGACTTCAAATTTCTTTCCACCATCCACATTGATCTTGTGTGTACAGGTCCACACCAATAAATCTCCTCAACTTGGTGTATGAGATAGTGTTCTTGTGCACTGAAAAATACTGGAGGTAAATAATTTTGCATTTCACACATTAGACGAGGAATTTCTCTCTTCCAATACCAGCTAATATCTTCTTTATGAATTTATTTATATGAAATCCACGTATAAATGATGCAAGAAAATAACAGTGATCAACAAGATTGAGGCATATATAATGAAGTTACAATATGTAAAACAAAATATGTCAATAATATATGAAACAAAGTGAACAAACATTTTCATGCATATAAATTGTTACTTACCTCATCAATTTACCAAGATCATATATAACTTGTTTTATGTCATTGTCAAAGCTATCTGGGATAGATAGAGGTAGAACATACTGTAACAAAAAGAAAATCATTATTTATTTAATTTCCAAATAAGAGACAACAATTACTAAACAAGATGTACTAAATGGAAATTATATACATAAATAGTTACCTTAATGAATGTATGTTGGTAATGAGTTTTAGTGCACCACCAAAATCACCTTTTTCGTTAAGATATTTTGTATGTTCGATGCAAACCCATTCATAAACCTTAGTTTATGAATGACCTCTTTTATATCATTGATTTTTTTCTCTCTGAACAAAAATGCACAATGATCAAATTTCAACAATAAGAAAAATTCAATGATTGTTACTGTGATGACGGTTGATTTGCAAGTGCTTAGCGTTATGTCGCTATAGCGACCAATGTCTGTCTTTGTCACAATAGATATGAATGTTCATCACTATATAGAAAAATTTTCATTTATGTCGTAGTAGCAACAATGATCAGGGGCCAGAACAATTTATTTTCAAAATATTTATCAATTTATCCACGAAAATTACCATTTTAACTTATTCGTTGCAATATATTGTGGAATGTTTGAGCCATATGTACTAGTGTATCTCAACTAAATAGGCAAAGAGTTCAAGAACCTCTACCAAAGGTCCATCTAGCACCACAGGTCCAGCCAGCACCACAAGTCAATTCACTAGCATAGGTTGATCCACCAACACCAAAGGTTGATGTGCATGAAATAATTAAAAGTGATATTGAGGAGGAAAAACTCCCCACTAGTTTCTCATGCCCAATCGCTGTCCATCTCACCCTACCAACAAATGGATCAGTGACTCACACATCTGTGGATCCATTTGGGGGCTTAGTGAGTGATATTTCATTTTCTGAAATCCATTTCACAGATATTATCACCCCCACCACTAAGGCATCTTATTTTCCTTTTTACACTCCAATTAATATCCCTTCCATCACCATGTCCAAAGTTATTGTTCCATCTTCAATAGCAATTGAACAACCTGCTTCTCCAACTCAACTTACTGTTTCATAGATACCTCTACCACCACCTTCCTCAATATCTTTACAGCCACTTGTTATTCCTACTTCTACCACCTCTGCAGAACTCATTAATTCAATAACTATTTCCACTCCTTTACCCTCCACTTCTCATCCTCCCATGCCATCCATATCCACCCCCAAAATTAATATGCTCATTCCAATTCCTCTTGATTCCCAAATGGTGTCTTTAGTCATAGTATCTGAAGTATCACCACCCACAGTTATGCAGACCCATGGTATTGGGTTAAATGTAGTATTTTCCCATGGTATTTTTCACCTATAAAATAAAGCATTGTAACACGACTATGCATGGTATTATATATACATATACATACATACATACATACATACATACATATATATATATATAGTCATGGTTGTAAGTAACTCTGTCCCTAGTTCAAACACTCTTAAATTTGATGATGATGTTGGTGTTATTCTTAGCGAGAAAATGTGAAGAAAAAGCACAGGTGACACATCAGGTAATGTGTTGGCCATGGAGAGCAAGGGGAGACAAAAGGAGAGAGGAAGGAGACTAGGTAATCGCAGCAAGTATAGAAAGGGGAAATCCAAGTCCAAATTTGGAAAGATAGAGTGTTGGAACTATGGTAAGAGAGGACATCTGAAGAATGACTGCAAATTTCCAAAGAAGAAAGGAGACGAGCAACAAGAGACTACTAAGGAAGAAAATGTAGCAGGTCATGTGTTACAAGATGCTTTGATTCTTGTATTAGATAATAATAGTTATTATTGGCTAGTAGATTCAGGGGCTTTATGTCATGCTACAACCCATAGAAAATTCTTTCATGATTATGTTCCAGGTGATTTTGTACATGTTTTATTGGGGGATGATGAACCATGTAAAATTGTTGGAATGGGTAAGGTATGGATTAAGTTAAATAATGGAAATGAATGGCTACTAAAATATGTAAGGCACATTCTGTTAGATTTTTTATCATTCAAGCTAGCATTATGATCTTAGGATCTTTAATTGAGAGAATAACATGCACAGCAATAAACATAAGAGACAAGAGACACAAAGAATTTTCCTCGGGGAAACCATAAAGGAGAAAACCCCGCAACTTCCTCAGAGATAGAATCATCACCAAAAGTAAAATCCGAAAACATAAAGATGATCTCCCGACAGCAGTAGTCTCTCTCTTGTCCTAGCAACTTCTCTCTCACTCATGCACCCTAGTGATTGAGTGTGTGTGTGTGATAAATAGAGAGGCTCACTCTCTATTTATATTCTTTCATTCACTTAATGTCCACTTTCACATGTCAGCCTCACTTAACAATTACTTACTAGATCTGACATCTCTATGAGAGTCTAATAACCCTAGTGCCCCACAAATCTAGGGACTTTAACCCTTGATCAATAGGAGGGTTACCCACAATGACTTTACATGACTTGTTTACATTATTGAATCTCTCAATAGGAACATTGGGGCATGACATGACTCAACTACATTACAGAAACTTCCCGGAATAAACATCGGGGTACAATACATAAGATATACAAGTGAATACATTCTGAAGTTACAAATACATCAACACTCCCTCTTAACTAGGAAGGTATTCTCTCGACACAATTTATCAACACAAGTATTCTTCTCTGTATAATTTGGATCATCATTGAGTTCTCGTCATCTTCATATTCAGGTCATCTTTATTTGGATCTGGATCATCACTCGATCTGGACCATCATCACTGGATCTGGATCATCACTCGATCTAGATCATCATCACTGGATCTAGATCATCACTTGATCTGGATCATCATTTGATCTGGGTCATCACTTGATCTGGATCATCATCACTAGATCTGGATCATCACTTGATCTAGATCATCATTGCTAGATCATCATTGTTGGATCATCATCACTGGATCTAGATCATCACTCGATCTGGATCATCACTGGGTTATCATCACTGGTGCTATCTCTTTATTCTTTTCGTCACAGGAAGTTCTATAGAGATAGCCCTTTTTCATGTTGGTTGTAGTCCTAGCCTCCATGTAGGTCTTCTTCAGTGCTTCTATCTGACCCTAATACAGAATGGCCCACCCAACACTTACATCTAACCTTAACTCGTCAGAAAGGCATGCTCAGCACTCACATCTGACCATGAGAGGAACACATCCACCATCATGTCAGAATGGCCCAGCCCTCACATCTAACCATGGAAGGAACCTAATCCTCTCACCATGTTAGAATAGCCCAACCCTTACATATGACCATGGAAGGAACTTAATCCTCTCACCATGTCAGAATGGACCAGCCCTTACATCTGACCATGGAAGGAACTTAATCCTCTCACCATGTCAGAATGGCCCAGCCCTTACATCTGACCATGGAAGTAACTTAATCCTCTCACCATGTCAGAATGGCTCTCAATCCCAGACCGAGGGTTCTTGGTAACTGACCAAGTGCCTCCATTCTCCCAGAGAATGGCATCAACCCTTATATCTGATTAAGTGGGAACACATCCCTCAATCACATTACAATGACCCTGGACTTATATCTGATCATGTGAGACTACATCCCACAGTCATATCAGAACAGCCCTTTGTCCCAGACTGAGTATTCCTAGTAACTAACCAGGTATCTCCATTCAGAGAATGGCAATAGCCCTTATATATGATCATGTAGGAACCAATCCTACAATCATATCAGAATGTCTCAGCACTCGTATCTGACATGGAAGGAACCAATCCTCTCACCATGACAGAATGGCTTAGCCCTTACATATGACCATGGAAGGAACCTAATCCTCTCACCATTCAGAATGGCTCACAGATTCATCACTTCCCCTTGGAGGGAACCTCGATCTAGAGAACACCAAGCTTCTCCTTAAACTACTCAAACTTCACTCTGGATAATGGCTTCATCAACACATCAGCTATCTATTCATCCGTCACAACATACTGGAGCTTCACTACTCCTCTCTGCACCATATCCCTGATATAGTGATACTTGGTTTCGATATGCTTCGACTTGTCATGAAACACTGGATTCTCCAACAACTTCACACAACTCTAGTTGTCGCAGTATATACAAGTAGCATCTAACTGGAGATCAAATGAATCAGATAGTAGCTTCCTCAGCCATATTGCCTCACAACTAGCTGAACAAGCTATGACATACTCTGCTTCAGCTGTACTCAGTGCCACACAGGATTGCTTCCTACTAAACCAAGAGATCACACCTGATCCCATACTGAAGTAACACCCTAAGGTGCTCTTCCTATTGATGGCACTGCTTGCCCAATCTGAATCAACATAACCCTCCAGGTTAATCTTTTGATTTTCCTCATAATTGAGCCCATAATCAATTATACCCTTCAAGTACCTCAGAATATGCTTTGCAACAATCAAGTGAACATGTCTTGGATCTGTTAGGAATTGGCTCAAGTTGTTCACAGCAAAGCAAATATCTGGTCTCATGTTCGTAAGGTACATCAAGGACCTAATCATCTGATGATACATCATAGCATCAACCGCTTCTGATGAAGCATCACTCAATAGCTTCATGTTCGATGCCATAGGTGTGGTCATGGCCTTGAAGTCCATCATCCTGAACCTCTTCATGATCTCTACTGCATACTTCCCTTATTTAAGGAAGATTCCATTTGCATTCTGCCACAACTCCATGCCTAGAAAATAGTGCATTGACACATAACAGGAGCATCACTGGTCTTCTGCCTTCAACCTTGAAGCAAAGGTTGGAATCCACTTTACTCTCAATAAAGCATAGAGTCATCAGTAATCGATCCATCATGTCATACCATGTCGAACCTCGGAATCTTCTGCAGTCACTCCCTCTATCTTCCATACTCTATGCACTGAAACATTCTATACTGGAGTGACAAGTAGCTTCCTCTACTACTAATATTCTATGTATCCATCTAGGGTCATTGGATACCAAGATCCTCTATCTTTGAAAGCGTTCTTGCACCCATATGTGAGCTTGTCATCCTCTATAGGCTTTCATCTTCAACCTTGTAGCAAAGGTTAAGATCTTCATCAAGCTCCTCATGTATGTGTTATCCCATGGGTGTCTTCTGCGCTCGTACAAGGCTTTCTTTCATTTACACACATGACTCTGCCTGTCATGTGACTTCACTTGCAGTGGCTGCAAATGTCCCCATTAGAGGAAATTTGGGGTCTAAAATGGGCCTTACAAGAAAAAGTGCCAACAATAAATTTTGTGAGTTGGAATTCAGGAACCAATAGAATTTCAATAAAATGAGTCAACCATAATGGTTGAATTGACATATTTGTCATAAAAGAAAACTACTTTTTTGTTCGTATATTCAACATATCTCCCTGTGTTTTTACTCAAATTTCGAGCGAGAGAGATCATTGGATGCGGAATTTAATTTTGAATCCAACAAGTACCCACACTGCATACTTTTAACGGACCCCGCTACCCCAAAAATAAGAAATACCTGAAAAAATGTGATGATGACATCATCATCACATTTTTTCATGTATTTCTTATTTTTGGGGTAGCAGGGTCCATCAAAAGCATGTAGTGTGGGTAATCGTTGGATGCAAAATTAAATTCCTCATCCAATGAGCTCTCCCGCTCAAAATTTGAGTAAAACCACAGGGATATATGTCAAAAATACGAACAAAAAATTAGTTTTTTTCATTCTTCCACGAAAATTAATAACTATTATTTTATTATTTTCCTTAGGAGGCCCATTTTAGACCTCAAATTTCCTCTAATGTTCGTAGTCTATGCCTTCTTTTCATGAGAAGCCTCATTCTACGAATCTTGCCTTGTATCCCACGATGTTTTCCATCTACTACATGATGGAACTCCGAACTTCCCTTCATGTATCGATACTGCATCCTAGACATTATTCTTCTTGAACTGGTCTTCCCTTTCTTCTTAGTTACTTCTTCATGGATGGAATGTTTTGCATTAATGATGTCACTGCATTTGTCATATTATTCTTCATCTTGAACTGTCATCACTTGTTCTTCGGAACAAGTCTCATCCTTCTTTGCTTGTAGGCGATTTTACGTGATCTTTCCTATAAGTCAAATGCATTATTTGTATGGTTAGAAACATTCCATAAGGTATATTCATAATGAAAAATATTTTGCATCAAGATATATGATTATGCAACTATTTATCCAATACAACATTCATCCATATCTCACGGAAACTTTTCTAGATGCCTTCCATCTCCACCAGGACAACATTGAGATTGAGCACTAATCCAATATGTCAACAAAGAGGTTTCATTCTAGATAAGTAGCAATGGAGAGTTGTATAGCACCATGAGCTACTTACCCATCACATGCATATTAGTAGTATATTGTCATTAATGAAAACATTCTATCATGCATAATACATCAAGTGAATATAAACAAATGCATAACAAAACAGTAT
>LPNX011061407.1:24968-43373 GCA_001517045.1 Pseudotsuga menziesii | reverse complement strand
CAGAAGTGGTTCCGGATTATCCGGAGGATTGGGATGATTCAATTTATGATTTGAATGATTCAGCTTATTCGGATGGGGATAACTCAGTTTATATGGATAGGGATGGTACTAGTGGTGCTTCATATACAGCTTCATACGGACCACCTTAAACTGGAACCGGGCTAAGGGGAGCTACTGGGTATGGCTATCGATCTCGATCAAAAAAGTCATATATATCTCCTTCACGAACTGGATCACCACGATTCAAATTTGGTGCTTCAACTGAACTGCATAACCAACCGATGAACCAACCGAAGCCACTGCTGCTTATGCTGGGTACGGGTCTGGGTCTCGATCATGAACAACATAAACTAGGTCTCGATCTCGAAATGTATCTGTACTTGTCCTTGCTTATGATGCAACAGGCTCTGCTGCTGGCTTTGATTCTGGTTAATGTACTATACAGAGAGGATCTATTGCTTAAGATGTAGCTTAACGTGCTTCAACACAAGAAGTAGAGGTAAAGGGAAAGCCAGGAGCGGAGCCATAGCCGGCCACACAGCAGCATAAAAGGCAGGAGTAGATGCTGTTAGTGGAGGTGGGACTTTTGATTGGTTTGACTCAGTTATTTACTCATAACTAGCAGAGCGAGATGGAGATCCAGCCACATCTTCACTAGTACCATTGGCATACGATTCAGCAGCTTATCTACCAGCATATTCACCAGTCCCAGCAGTCCTAGTTTTGGATCCAAAGCTAATTTCAAAAGGTCCGGAGGTCTTGCGCTTCTGAGGGCAAGGCATTGTCCACAAATTGAGATGGAGATCCATATCCTTACCAATCATCACTTCGCCTAACATTCTTTTTTGTTCCTTCCTGCGGGGTGTATTCGCTTCTTCATCGTTTCGTTATTGCATCCGCTACGTTCTACAAGAGGGTTGTGTTCCGTCATCCGCCCAATTAGAGTCCCTACATACTTTCCGAGACCACTACCTTGTCCAGTCCCAGGTTCTTTTCTAGCCTCCCCTAAAGAGAAAGATATAAAGCCAGCAGCTAGGTTAAATACATATAAGACATGCAACCTATTGTTTTTTGAAGTCAAAAGATAGTAATTAAGTTGTTCACATTGATCCACCGTCTTTAGCAATAAGTTGTAATTGGACGGAGGCGAGTGCAGAGATAGAGACAGAGATGGAAGCACAGCTAATTGCTAAAGTTTCTTCCTACCTAACCATCAGGAAGCAAGGGCATAAGCATAGGAGGTTTTAGCCATATATTATTAAAGATCATTTAAAGCGCACAGGATTTTCCCAAAATAGAATAATGGTGGGTCCAAGCCAGGCACGGATTCATTAGTTGCAGTTTAATCCATTGATCTTAGAGAACCATAGCCTATTAATTGGATATAGGTAAAAGTAAGTTGAAAGGAAGAGCCAATTCGAAAGTGATTTGACCCGTAAAGAGTCAGTGAATGATCCCGCAAAGTAATAGAGGCAGTTGAAGCTATTGATCCTTTTGAAGTTGCAGAGATCTCCTTAGCAGCAGCTTGAATAGAACATCAGCAATGGAAGCACTGAATATGATATGATAAGGTGGGCATCCTCAGAACCTTTAGGCTGATAAGCCTTCCTCCTGATCTTGGTTGGGCTTATAATCTTTAAACCCAACCTCGTTCTAGTTTTTGGGCCGCATCCTTGCTAGCGGGTTCTTGGGCTTGAAGCTTTTCACTGTTACCTCGTGCTGCTATTGTGCCGAGAAGCCATTACCGAACCATAGCCATTGGTCTAATCTGGTCCAAGCGAGTAGAGTAGTTTAAGTAACCTAACCCTTCCATACAAATAAGTATAGTTTGAATCTGTCCCCCGTGACTTGTCCTAGTTTAGTTGGGCTAGTTATAAAACTGACCTCGTACTGCTATTATATTAGGCTGGATTCATAGCCATCGGTCTGGTTGAAGCCGTCAAGCCATAGTATGGTTGAAGCAGTTACCGCACAATATAATAGGCTCCTTAAACTGGGATAACAAAAGCACATTCGAAGCTCAACCTCGTGTCCTCGTACACCCCGACGTGTCATGGGGAAAAGCAAATAGTTCCGTCAAACAGAGGCAAAAGAAAGAGTTTCATGCCAAGCAAGCTGTCTTCGTACATCGTCCGTGTCATGGGAATAAAGAGTCCCGTGAAACAATGCAATGGAAGAATAACTGAATCAGATAGAGAAAAATGAGACTTGGGAACTGGTTCCAAGACCAAAGGACAAGAACGTGATTGGGGCAAAATGGGTATTCAGAAACAAGTTGAACGAAGATAGTAAAGTAACCAGAAATAAGGCAAGATTGGTGTGCAAAGGATACGCACAAGTTGAAGGAATATACTTTTATTAAAATTTGTCCCTGTAGCTAGAATGGATGCAATTAGAATGCTCCTGGCCTATGCATCCTCCAGAAAAAGAAAAGTATATCAGATGGATGTAAAATCAGCCTTCCTAAATGGAGAACTGGAAGAATAAGTATACATAAACCAGCCAGAGGGATTGAAACTCTCGGAAAAGAAGGTCCAATTCTCTTTTTTATTTTCTTTTATTTATCTATTCCCACCCAACCTTGTCCGCATCGGGAAAGGGGCACCAAGCTTCCAAAGGCCATCTCTGCTCAACCACCATGTGCTTTGTGTGATTTTCATGGTCACCAAACAAATAAATTCCTAGCACTCCCTAAGTTGCACCATATTCTTCATGCATCGCTCATCCCAATTCCATCAACTAGGGGCATTAAAGACAAAGAATGCCTTACCAACTTGCGCACCACTCATGCATGCATCATCTATGGTACCTATGGGCACTACACTCATGACTGTCCTAACCTCCCCCATTATAGGGATGCCCTCCAAGTAGTTTTACAATTGCAGGCACCTACTTCTCCTCAAGTTGCATCTACCCCACCAACACCAACAACCAACCCCCTTCCGAGTGTTGACATCTTGTACATATTCACCTCTAGCGGTGATCAACCTAGTTACCCACCATCACCAAGACCTAATAACATATCTTTTCAGTTCCCGCTAGACTCTTGGGATCCTCACCACCGTCGCTCCTAGGGCCTTCTTCTTCAGAACCTGGTCCCTTGACTCCACCACCTCTGGAGTCTCTCGGATCTAACATTGCCTCTAGTAGTTATTGTATACCCCCTATGACTAACTGCCAGAAGAAGTAGACTGATAAATAAATATCCTTTCCATCCATACAGGCTCAGCCCTCCTTAAATTATGTAACACCCCTCATCTGTTGTGCTTCTTCACCTTGATACTATGGATGTAAGGCCTACCTCATCCTCTACTAGAAACAATGAACCAATACCATTAACAGGAGCACAAAGACGTCGTCAGGAGGCATTATACAACCCACCAATCAAGGACTCAAACTACTATATCTATGGCATTTGCAATGAGGTTGGGCATTGCACCTACCTATGCCCCCTCTTTCACAAGTATGAAGCCTAACTAAATAAAAAGATTCACAAAACAGCTAGTCAACCCACCATTACCACTATTTCCACAACCGGCCCCACTGGCCCAACACAATCGTGCGAACCATGCACACACCCTTAGAGCCTATCTTTTCCATTTGACTTGCACCATTTCATTTTTTGTCATGAGCACTCTTATGCTATGGTATCCATTGACATGTGTGTAGGTACTTTTTGAAAGGCCCTTTTTGAAACCAAGGGGGTTTCAAAGTGGTCCCTTATCAGTTACATTCTGTATCTATCATTTAGGTATAATAACCCTCTACTATCAATGCATTTGACCAGTTCCCGCCTTCAGAGTTACCTTAGGTTCCACCCCATCCAGGTAAGTAGCCTTAACCCCTGAAGTTGCATTTTCATCTTGCCAGGCGAAAGTCTTACACCTCCATGGGTTGCGTCATTCTTAGTATCCCATTGCATACTGGCACCCATGCCACTTTATCTCGCATTAAGATAAGGGGTCTGTTAGTCCACAACTCTACTCAGAAATCCACATATGCTCTCTTCACTGCATCTGCTGGCCTTCCCCTTGAACTATATTCTTGCATTCACTTAATGTCCACTTTCACATGTCGGCCTCACTTAATAATTACTTACTAGAGCCAACATCTCTAGGAGATTCTAATAACCCTAGTGCCCCACAACTGTGGGGACTTTAACTTTTGATCAATAGGAGGGTTACCCACAATGACATTACATGACTTGTTTACATTATTGAATCTCCCAATAGGAACATCGGGGCATGACATGACTCAAATACATTACAGACACTTCTCGGAATAAACATCAGGGTACAATACATAAGATATACAAGTGAATACATTCTGAAGTTACAAATACATCAACCCATTCCTACTATGAAAAGAAATCTAATCTCAACAGGGCAGTTGGGAGATAGCGACTGTTTGTCTACATTTGGAAAAACATGGTGGAAGATCACTAAAGAAGAACTAGTAATAGAAAAAGGAGATATGGTAGGTACATTGTATTTATGTCCTCATAATATTGATTATTCTATCTCTTTAGCTTCCACATAAACAGGCGCAACGTTGTGGCATCATAGGCTTGGCCACATGAATGAGAAGGGGATGCAGATTCTCCACTCAAGGAAATTGCTTCCATATCTAAAGGAGGTAAATTTGGAATTTTGTGAAAACCGTGTTTATGGAAAACAAAAGAGAGTTAGATTTCTTAAGGCTGGGAAACAAAAGAAGAGTGAAAAGTTAGAGCTTGTGCATACAGATGTATGGGGACTAAATAAGGTACAATCTCTTAATGGCTCTTGTTATTATGTTACTTTTATTGATGATGCAACTAGAAATAGTTGGGTTTATTGCATTAGACAGAAATATGATATGTTTGCTACTTTTAAGAAGTGGAAAGCTTTGGTTGAGAATGAGACAGGAAAAAATTTAAAATGTCTCAGATATGATAATGGAGGTGAATATTGTAGCAAGGAGTTCGATATTTATTGTTCATACAATGGGATTTGCGGAGAGAACATGATCCCTAGAACACCACAAGAAAATGGTGTGTCAGAAAGGATGAACAGAACGATCATCGAGCATGCAAGGTGTATGTTATTGCATGCAGGGTTTCCCTTACAGTTTTGGGTTGATGTTGTAGATGGTGTTTTTTATTTAATAAACAGAGGGACTTCAAGCGCTTTGGATGGTGAAATTCCAGAGGAGACATGGATAGGTAAAAAGGTAAACTACTCATTTCTAATAAATCTTGGTCGTAAATCATTTGTCCATATTAATGAAGAAAATAGAACAAATCTTGAGGCTAAATCCAAGAAATGTACCTTTGTTGGATACGGGGTTAATGATTTTGGTTATCGCTTATGGGATTATGAAAATCACAAAATAATTAGGAGTAGAGATGTAGTATTCAATGAAAAGGTTATGTACAAAGATTAGTTGCATGGAAAGAAAGAGGAAAAGGAAAACACAGAGTACACAGTGCTTGATGAAATCAAAGAAAATGAAGTTCCAAAGGCACCAGAAAATCGAGAGTAGCAGCATGTACCTCAAACTCCTACCAATGTAAGAAAATATACCAGGTTAAGTAGACCCCCTGAATGATTCTCTCCATAACTGTATTATTTATTGATGATTGATTCTGGTGAACCAGAATGTTATGAAGAGGCAATGCAGGTAGAAACTAGAAAGAAGTGGCAGAAAACATGAATGAGGAGATGGAATCATTGGTAAGAATCCGCGACTTGGGATTTGGTTGATTTGCATGCAGGAAAAAGAGAATTGAAAAATAAATGGTTTTATAGGTTGAAGGAAGAAGATAGAGGCAAGAAGCGGTACAAGGCTAGACTTGTTGTAAAGGGGTTTACACAAAATAAACGTATATATTTTGATGAAATATTTCTCCTGTTGTTAAAATGACTTCAATTAGGACTATTTTAAGTCTAGTGGCAGTAGAATATTTGCATCTTGAATAGTTAGATGTAAAAACAACCTTTATCCACGGGGATTTGGAGGAGGAGATTTATATGTAGCAGCCACAAGGGTATGAGGTCAAAGGGAAGGAGAATTTCATTTGCAGTTTGAAGAAGAGCTTGTATGGCCTGAAACAAGCTCCAAGGAAGTGGTATTTAAAATATGATAAGTTTGTGACAGAACAAGGTTATGGTAGATTCCATTCTGACCACTATGTTTATTTCAAGAGGCTAGATAATGGAAGATATATTATATTGTTATTGTATGCAGATGACATGCTTGTTGCAGGGTCTAACATGTAGGATATAAATGTGCTCAAAAGGAAAGTAGATAAATCATTTGCGATGAAGGATTTGGGTGCTGCAAAGAAAATCCTTGGTATGAGAATAACAAGAGATAGGAAAAATTGAAAATTGACATTGTCTCAAGGTGAGTACATAGAAAAGGTGTTGGGGAGGTTAAGAGTGTAGAATACAAAACCAGTTAGTACACCTTTGTCCATCCATTTCAAATTAAGTAAGGAGATGTGTCCCAAGACACAAGAAGACATAAAACACATGTCCATGGTTCCCTATTCATCAATAGTTGGAAGCCTAATGTATGCCATGGTGTGCACAAGACCAGATATTGCACATGCAGTGGGAGTTGTGAGTAGGTATATGAACAATCCATGTAAAGAGCATTGGAAGGAATTACAATGGATTCTTAGGTATTTGAGAGGTACCACTTCTCATGCATTATGTTTTGGAGGTTCAGACATTATTCTACAGGGATATGTTGACACAGATATGGATGGTGATAAAGACAGCATGAGGTGCACCACAAGGTATGTATTTACTGTGCGCAGAACAACAGTAAGTTGGATTTCAAAACAATAAAAGGTTGTTTCACTTTCAACAATGGAAGCAGAGTATGTTGTTGCTACAGAGGCTAGTAAAGAGATGATTTGGTTGCAAAGGTTCATGGAAGAATTGGGTAAGAAGTAAGAGAATAAAAGGTTGTACAATGACATCCAAAGTGCCATTCATCTTACAAAGAACTCATACTTTCACTACAACAAATACTGGAATTAGCGTCCATTTTTAGTGTAATTTTTTTTACATTGAGTGGTCAAACTAGATGCTAAATGGGACGCATCATGGAAAAAACTTAAAGCGTCTCAAAAAATATATTTTTTTCTTCCTAGATAGCATCATGTATGACGTCCAAAATAACATCTATTTTTTGCTTCTAGAATAGTGTCCAACTTTGCTTCCTAAACACGTCAAGGTTTGCTTCCTAAATAACATCATATTTTGCTTCCTAGCAAGTGTCTGCTTTTGCTTCTTGATTGACATCCCCGTTAATGCCATATTTGCATCCTTAATAGCACCCTGTTAGCATCCAAATTAGCATCCAATTGCATCCATTTTTTCTACCACTTTAGCATCCCATTTTGCACCATGTTTTACTTCCAAATATGTGACAGTTTTTGCTTCCAAATTTGCACCAATTTTTGCTTCCCTTTTTGCATCGTGTTTTGCTACCAAAATGATGCCAAATATTTCTTCTATTATTGCACCATATTTTGCTTCCTATGTAGCTCCATGTTTTGCATCCACAATAACATCTTATTTTGCTACCATATCAACGCCATATTTGGCTTCATCATTAGCGCCACGTCTTGCATCCTTTTTAATGCCTAGTTTCGTGTCTTATTTTGCTACCATATCAACGCCATGTTTGGATTCATCATTAGTGCCACGTGTTGCATATTTTTTAATGCCTAGTTTCGTATCTCTCATTTTTTGGTCACTAATTTAGTTGTTTTTAGTAATTTTGTATACGAATTTTAGTCATTTTGTTTGGTCACTTATCTCTTATTTTGTGCTTACTAATTTAGTTCTTTTTAACTGATATTATAATATCATTAGGGCATGGAGAAATCGAACCACCAACCTCCTCCTTGTAATGCAGGCGCTCTTCCATTGAGCTAGCACCCTTTAAGAATTTGGGAACCTAACTTACAGAGTCCTCTATAATGGTAAAAAGGATCAATACACAACTTTGAGTATCTAATGGTCAGTAAAGGATGATAGACTGTATAAGTTCACAATATATGATCAAGCAGGTTATGAAATCCATAAATATTTTCTAGTAATTTTGAACAAAACTCAAGAAATTGTCTTAATGGGAAAAATCAATATTCCCTAGAAATAGTAAGTGTAGCACTATATGAGACCTATCAACAACAATTATCTTAGTGTGGATGCCAAGGATATAGTAGATAAGCATAATCATCCTAAATCCATGTATAAGTGGAGCGATAAGGAGAATCAAAAGAGGATGATCAACCCAATAGTTGGTGCTTCACATGGATCCTATCCACCATGGGATGAGAAAAGTTCCTTCTTCCATCAAGATAATAAGCATCCACAAGGACAAATGGTTAGGATATATTGTGATTCCAATTCATAATGTTTGTTCGCTTCCCATGGTGTTGTTGCAGTGCTTGCACTAGGAGATCTACATGATCCCCAACAACATTGGATATAAGCATATTCATGGGGCCATAGAGTATAGGATGAGGCTGTATTTTTATATTTTGCTTTGGAAAACTAGACATGATTTGAAACACTGGGAGAAGGACAGTTGAAAACAAATCAGATAGCATACTATGCACACCATATTTTATATACATGGCTAATGAAGCCCCAACTCTACATCAGCTAGAACTTCCATATTCCATGTGAAGAAAAGTGTTGCAGACAAATTAACTCCATAAGGAAAATGTGGCAGCAATCTAGAATAGAGAAGAAAAAACTAGATAGAATACCTATTTCCTCAACTTCATGAGCACAAATTTAAGACGACACATGCACAAACACCTTCTAGCTTTTCTGAGTTGCATTATGCAAGTGTAGCATTTCCATTTCCTCAATAATCCAACTCTTCCTCTATAATACTTGGTGATTCAGTGACTATACCTTAAGAAGTTTTTCATTTGCTCCTTTATGTGTATCCATTCTTTTGGAGGAACAATGTTGTACAAGTGAACTGTATGTTGCCTGCACAATCATATTTTAAAAATAACACCAGAAACCAAATTTCTATATTTTCTTGTGATTATCTTTATGGGTATTGGATGGATTTTAAACTTATTTGTTGTTTAAGTGATTGTTTAAGATGTAACTCTATATAAAAACCTCCAAATTCAAAAACGTTCTTCATAAAATAGGGTATGAACCATGTGAAAAATCCTCCAAAGGGATGAAATGTTAAACCACAGCCATTAGATCCATCAAAACATCTCCATGGGTTTGATAGAGTGTGATGGAAGGATTGTTTTAAGGTTTTGATGTACAAAAATATGCTTAGAATTTTTGTTTCCATGACCTCAACACTGCCCACATTCAAATTTCAGGGTTTCATTTTGTTGTTCTAGGGCACAAAATGCACCCATATCTACAATGATGGCTTCTAGAAGGATGAGACAAGTCAGTGTATGTCCATATTTCATGTTTAGGACTGTTTATACATGTTTTATGCATGAATTTTGTCAAAGAGATAATGATTAGGGTTGCAAAATGGCTATTATCTACCCATAATTAACTTAGAAGTGCCCATATCTATTTTTTATGGTTGTTTACACTCCCCCGACTGTCAAACATTTTCTTTTGAGGTCTGAAATTTAACCAGATTTGTATTTTATCCCTTAGGTCCTTTTATACCTTGTTTCATGACAAAAAAGTGCCCAGAATGTTGTTTGAAAGGCATATTGGGGCTAAAAAATGCCCAAACCGCTAATTAGATGTTGCATGGGGTCTGAAATTTAACCAAAATGATGGTAAGCCACCCAGAATTACTGATTTACCATGGATCTACCCCATTCATGCCCATATTTGAAAGTAAGGTCCTTTTGTTGCTCACCGTTGTTGTTATAATGGTGTAAAAAGTACCAAAACTACCCAAAAATTACCACAAAGTTGTTTCTATCTTCAGGCACAAATATGCCCAAGAATTACACCCAACATCAAAGATTTGGGGCTATTGAGGGTTAGTTGATCACATAACAGTCCCCAAATGTGCTTAGCGAGTCAAAACTATTCATGGTTGTGGTTTGATGTTATTTTAGGACTATTAGGGGCTGAGGTATGCTCAAAAGAGCATTAGTTGTGCTCAAATCTGATGGAACCTCTTCAACACTATTTTTTACATATGCATCATGAATAATAACCCTAAACTCCTCTACATTGCTAGTACAGCCTTTCTCATGACTCAAACATTGATCTTTTTTTTTCTTGCTTATGACTGCTACTTGGGAGAATGGCATGAAATTATGCCCATATTTGAAAGGGGAGGTTGTTTGAGGGGTAAGAAGCACCAAGAATTACTTTTGGGAGTGTTTTCATCCTTCTTACTTACCAAGATGTTGAATTTAAATTTGTTGTCACCATATATCTTGCTTAAAATAGTTACAGTAACAATTGTTGATAAATGTTGATATTATGGAACTACTTCCATACTTCAATAGGAAATTATTAAGTTCAAGGGACTGCAACTCCTTATTTGTCCCTGTCATGTCCCTTTACAAGGGAAATAGGAGCTCACAAACTCTGGTTAAACGGAACTTTGTATTTTCAAGTAAAATGATTGTGAGACAAACAAAAAATTGCAAATGAAAATGGACCAACAAAATCTACAATGTAGTATATACTTCATACAATCACAAAAGTCTTCAAATAGAAATATATGGGCAAAACCTGATTTTGTAAAACATGATGTTAAATCTTTCCTTATTTGTGTGCCCATTGTAGCAAGCTACCATTAAAAAACAATTTATCTTCCTACCATACAGTCCATCCATCAGATTGCAATATCATAATACATAATGGCCAAAAACATTGGCAATACATGTTTTTGTTGAGCGTGCTCCTCCTCCTGCTAATAGTAAGAAGTGTTCTGAGAATACTATAGGAATTCAAAATTTAAATATAAGCATAGCACTTATCAATGGCTTAAAATGTATATACCACAATCTTGGTTTCATAAAAATAACTTTCTATAATAATAATAAAAAAGGACCTAAACTGGCCCTGTTGAGGTTGTCGTTGCGATTGTACATAATTTTGTGCTGCTTGTACATAATATTGTCCATATGGATGCTGAGAATGTTATCAAACCACGGATTTAATTAAGAACCAAATACATTATTTTATGAATAAATAAAATTACGTGAACACTTCAATGACATTAGATATTGAGAGAAAATAAGCCATATTTTGCATAAAATAAAATATTGGCAATAAGAAAGAATGCAAAATCTCCAATGACATTACACATGTTACACAAGTGCAAGAAATAGAAAGGAGTTCCTTTACCATCTTGATACTGTGGTTGGAGCATAGATTGTTGTTGCCACATTTGTTGTTGATATGGTTGTTGTGTCTGTTGTTGATAATCATCATGTGAATCCCTTTGGCTGAACATGTTATCTACAGCATGTTGAGGCTGATGTTGATAATATGCCTATACATATGCACAAATCACACTTTCAACTGTAAATATATAAACATTCACAATAATCCATACTATGTTAGACCATACATGACCAGATTTAGATGTAGTGGTGCAGGTAAATTTTAGCAAAACTAAACTTTAGTACATAATCATGAGTTCATTATACACAAATAGAAAATGAGAAAACAAAGGCATTTTTTCAAAAGGAAACAATATAAAAGAGAGTAGTTTCAACTCAAGTGTTCTCTATTACATGCCAAAAGAGAAATAAATATGCAAATGGAGGGAATCTGAACATCTAATTCATCTTTAAAACTAGAAGTGGAGGGTCAGTGTTAACCACAAGTAATCAAATACAACTTTGCAAGAATAAACACACAGTGAATGCAAGTCAACTACAGCGTTATTCATGAGAGTAAGTTCACATATTGAATAGCTTCAACAGTTATTCAGACTCAAAATTTGAAATGGACATTAAAAACCGAAGATAAATACGGACACGGCATATCACTACCAAAATGGTGGGAAAACTATAAGGATTCACTTATATAAATAAGGGCACTAACAAGATGGTGCGAAAACTATAAGGATTCACATATACAAACAAGGGCACTGACAGGAGTATCCATAACCTTTTCAATAAAAAGGATGAGTTTAAAAGGCTTGAAAGAAGACCATTTGAGAATAGAATTAAACTAAAAATTCCACTAAATGCAGCAATCTAGCAGAAACTAATCAAGAATTGCCTACAAACTAAATTGCATGTAAATTGAGACAAAAAAATTAAATATTACCAAAACTTTTTTTGAAAAGAACCAGAAACATAGAAAATTCACAAATTATGATCTCTGAAAATATCTTGCTCCAAATTCTTCTAACAAATTCATAAAAGAAAATTGCTATGAGATACTACCTTTAATATGGGGAGGGGCTATTTATAGGAAAAAGTTGGGTTTTTAGGCCCTCGCACTTTGCCTCTTTTATGTTTTATATAATGATTTTTAATGTGCTTTAATAAAATAATTTTTTAAGGATCCACGAGCTTGTAGTTTCCAGACAGCTGAAAACAGGATCTCAAGTATAGCCTTGCAATTCCTAACTGGAAACATATACCAAGCGGATTTGGAACTGCAGAAAAGTGGATACTGGATTATCTAGAGGTGGATCTGCTAATATAGCCTACAATAGATTCGAAAGGAAAAGTAATCATTAACAAAAAAGAGTGACTTTGCAATTTACCATTCAGTTCCTCAATCAAAATCTATTTCATGACCTTGACATAACATTCATGCTTCCATTTTTATTTTCACATATGGGTGTGCATCATTGTTTCAGGTGGGACATGAATGTATGAAGTTTGAAAATTTGCAAGTTCAACATGAAGATGACTGCTAGCCTAAAAAATATACAGACATTTAACATTTTAAGTGGTAAAAAAATATTGTGGTGACTCTGTCAAGCTATCACTTTTGGTTCTCTGTGGTCTTACTTGGTCAGAAAGAAATGGGTAACCGCCTAGTGCATAAAAAAGATTCATTAATTTTCAAATTGTTGAGATATATTGACATAAGGAATTACAAGACTCGAGGAGATAAAATACCAAGCCATGTGAAATGGATGGTAGACAACAATAGCAATATTTTCTTCTTCTACCATCTCTATAAATATATGGTATAAGCACAGGAAGGTCTCGCCAGACTCCCAATACACTACATCAATAAGATCATCCAGCTAAATACAGACAAATTAAATTTAACACATGGAGAAAAGGAATTAAAGAGAAGCATGAAATGGAGAAATGGACAACCCCACTTTTAGGTCTCAACTCGGTGTTTACATGAAAGAGTTATATATTAATCTAATAAGACTAAAGTTTGTATAAATTCAAATCTCAATTTAAAATCCCTTTCTCACTTCATTTATCCCATGAGCACAGTTTACAAATTTATTACTCTCCCTCTTAAAGAATCCATGTAATTTTTGATGATGCAAAAATGTTGTGCATGCTATTGTTGCATTGACTTTAGAGATCATCGTGGTTGCAAATCAAGTTTAAAAGCAGATAGGAAGCTTGGAAGGATAAGGAGGAAAGGTACTGTCAACTAGACAACCATTCAATGACTTCCCTTACCAATAGATTGGAAATGGGAAACCAATATCTTGGTTGCATATCAAGTTTAAAAGCAGATGGGAAGCTTGGTAGGAAAAGGAGGCAAGGTACCATTAGCTAGATAGCCATTCTATGACTTCCCTTACCAATAGAGGGAATAATAATAAAAAACTCTATATGTGCAAAGTGTTGTGCCTCCCATTTTTAGTGTTTCTTCTCCCACTTTTATTAGAAAATACATTTTGGGGTTTTCTGGGGCCAAGGGTAACTTTTCTATAGCTCAATTACGTTTTGGGGTTTTTTGGGGGCTCAAATATATTTTGGGGATTTTGGGCCATGGGTGTTTTCTTTCTCACGTGTAATCATGTTTAGTTTACCGTGTCTTTGCATATTTGTGTTGTTTTGATATATCTACAATAGTTTTGATTGCCCAAGGAATCTATTTTGCATATGTAAATCAGATGCACATTCTGGATAGAGGTCCCAGGGAAATGGTGGATAAATGCCCACATGTTTGGGTAGAACCATTACGAGAAGTGGCAGAGTTTCTTGCTTACCACTAGTTTATTTATCATAATCGTTGTGGCATTGTGGTTGTAAGTGGCAACACTCATTCGTCCCATGAGTTTATTATTCCCATATGTGTGTATACATCCTGAAGTTCTTTTCATATCTGACATGTTATGCTTTTATAATGAACGATGAATGCCAAAGATGTTGGCCAAAAATGGTAGCTTGGCATAGTTTGCTCTCTGTAAGTTTGGATAATTTTTTTATATAAGCTACATAAATATTTCTGAAAATGCACAAACACACACAATCATTTTGAAGTTCACCGTGAAGAGTTAAAATGACTACCATGTGTTGCTTATGGCTTATTCACTGCTTTCAATTGAATTTCTACAGAATGCAGTTGTCTGTAGCAGAGTTTTATTTCACGGTTTTGTTGACTAGAATGTACTACAAATCACAGTCTCTATGAGGGACGAAAGTTGAAAGATTTTGTGAATATCAAAGTATGCACACTCTATCTATACCAGGCTCCACGCCCATAGAATGAAGGTTAGCAATGAAGTCTAGGAAAATGCAAAAGAAATTTCATGATTCAGATTGGAGAGTTGTGGCACTTCAACGTCTGACTCAAGCAACCGGAAAATTTTGAAATCCTGGTATACTGTTGGTTTAATCCATGGTATGAATCTCTCCAAATATTCCTTGGTGAGAGTTCTTTAAATATGCACTACTGTTGTAGTATATATGTTCAATTGGTTTGTAGAATCTGCTGTAATAGAGGTTATGAGGAAAGTATCAGGACTGCAAGAAAAAATGTCCTAAATGGAAAAATGACAAAAAAAATTGATGGATAACTTGAGCAATAAGGTGTTTCCTGCATCATGTCAATGGCCCTAAAACGGTATGAAAGGCATCTGTGAGCTGCAAATCACTAGAGGAACCTTCAAATTTTCCTTGAAGATAAGATTTTGAGCAGAATTCTGAATACAGGAAAACCTTGATGGAGCCAGAATTGTAGAACTCATAAAATCCCTAAACGTAGGTTCTGATACTGACTGACATGAGGACAATTAGACGACAATGCAAATACTCATACACAAACAGAGAAATGCAAGTGCAAAGGATATTTCCACAGCTCTAAGTGTTGTGCACGCTATATTGTATCAAGGATATATAGAAGTTTAGAATTGATGGAGAGTGATCATATTTGACCAAGTTACTTATGAAATATTTTTACAATGAGGTAGGTGAGATAGAAAATATAAAATACAAGATTCAAATATAATACATATTTAGACTAAATTCAATAGGAACTAGGACTGGGTCTTTTCATTTATAACCATTTCCATCGTGATAAGCTATCTTCTTTAATTATTTAGCACAGAGGGTTAATGTACCATGATACCATATGTTATGAATATTGACTGTGACTTATCTTTTCTTGATTAGTTTTGAATTTTAGTTTTAGGAACATCTAAATAAGACCTGATACTTGGAAATGTTGTCTGACGGTGGATAGTGTATGTCCCTTTCCCGTGATATCCAACCTACTAGAAAAGACGGACTCTCTCTTTCTATAATAGATTACTATTAATCTCACTAATTAACATGCTATTTATTATATATATTTTATGGTATAGGCTAAACAGAACTTTGTCCTTTTTATTTTGATTTTTTGCAGTGGATAAAATTTGTTCTATCATCTATGTATTTCATACTCTTCATGCATTGGATTTATTTCCAACTCTTAAAGTGTTTTGATAGTTTTCCCACCTACAATGAATTAATTATGTTAGGTTTATGCTCTATAATTGGTTATGTTTTATTATGGGCAATGCTTTGGCTGGAGTGGCATTATTTACATTCCTCAGTCAGATACGAATGCTATAACTGGTTCTTTGCAGGTATCAATGACTAAAAATAACTTAGCAAGGTAGGTTCACACTGGTGCAAGGAAGACCTAAGAAATTTTAACTAGGTACACATTTGTATGTTATGTATGTAGAGTGCAATTGATTATTTGCACTACTATGTTGCCACGTTCAAGATCATTGGGTTGGTTTAATTGTTAGATATATTCTACATTTTCATAGTACAAAACAAGTTGCCTCATGGGATTACATATTTGCTACTTTTAGGCCCGAGTCCATAACTCTAGTTCTTTCCATGCTATGTGCACTAACTCTAGTTTGATTTTCTTCATCTAGGAATTGGAAGCCTTTGATACTCAAGGGGCTTATACTCAAATCAACATGGTTTATGCCATGCTTTTTAATTACATTTTAATTGGGTTTTCATTGATGTGGGCATTGTGAAAAATTATGATAAATGTGGAATAAGTGCATCTCATTTGTTTGATTTTCCATCTAGGCACTTGCAATGAAGAAATTGGACCAGATCATAGGGTGAGTGCAAGAAGATGAGGGACCTTTAAGATGCAATCCTAGTTTTCAAAAACAACATCATGTTACCAAAAAATACATCAACCCGAGCCTGACATAGCACTTGGTATGGTTCAACCCTAGCCTGACATGTCATGGAACATGTAGGATAGGAAGACAAATCGCGTACGCGTTATAGAACTACAAAACACGCACGCGATTTGTAAATCATAAAAAAAAAATTTAAATACATAGTCCCGAACCCGCGGCCCATTTTCACAATCAGGAACGCGAATTCGACAGGCCATTGGAGCGTTTGGAGCGAGACCACACCATTCAGGAGCTGATTCAAGTTGAGGAGAGGATGTTTCACGCCCACACCATTGGTTGATTCCTATACCCTAGGTTGATTTTCTATTGGCATTCCTTGTTCCAACATGAACTCACCCTTGTATGAAATTGTTGACCAGTGTTTCTAGATGTTACATGGTGTATTCACCTTTGTATGAAATGAATGGTGTTTTTTAGATGCTACATCCATGTGAAGTAGTTTGCCTTAGATGGATGCTTATATATATGGAGATCCAACAAAACGAGCCCACTCTATTGTACTATTTTGGTAATTAGGGAATTTTTGTGATGGAAAATAATCCAATCTTCCATGAATGTACCAATCATGTTGATGTTCATCGCCACTTGATTCGATAGCTTGTAGAAGATGGAACATTGGAGTTTAAAAATTGTCATATTGAGGATCATACTACATATATATATAAATTTGAGACTGTACAAATTTGTAAAATTTAGGGACAAACTTAGTGTATTTTCTAGATGAATCATTAAGGGAGGGTGTTAGAACTTTCATCTAAACTATAGAATTAGGCATATTAATAAAGTCACTTGGCCATTTTAGATTACTTTAAAGCCATTTTAGTGTTTAAATAGTTAGAGTTTATGTCATATTATTATAACAAAGAGAAGGTACTTCTCTTCATTTTATAACAAAATTACCATTTTCCCTCTTATAGTTATGTCTTTTAGTTCAAGGTTTCTTTGTGTGTTTGGTTTTCTAATATATATAATAGTATCATGCTTTCAAACATATTATATAAACTCCATTTTTCCTTTAAACAAATATCAATTATATTCATATAAGTTTTTGAGGGCATCCATTAGCTAATGAGATGAAAGGCTTTACATAAAATTAATTCCATGAGTATTGGGCTATGAGAGAATCTATGAGCTATGGAACAAGCTAATATGTCATCTTTGCATTATATCTTCTCTTTAATTATAAATTGATCAATGCTTGCAAACTCTCATATTCAATAAGGGTTGGAATCATTAAAGCCTCCATTAGGGTGATGGGGTCACTTTGGAATCAAAATGATAAGAGATCATGTTTGGGGATACTATGGCAAATCAATACTAGGTTCGGGTTAGAGTAGGTGCATTTGACATGGGATTTCAAGAGTTTGAATAATATTCTAGTTGTTTTCACCTTCTAGGTTTCCCTTGTTAATCTCAACCTCATTAGAAATGGACAACCACATAAGATGGATATTTTATCCACCCTATGTTCCATCGTTAGTAAGTTTTGAGGAGTCATTATCTCATTGATATCTAGTCTTCATCCATTTTAGGTTCTCTCAATTACATAACTTATAACCCTATGAGGCATGCAACTAGAATCAACCCTATTTTTGTACTCCATTCAAATTCCAACATTTCCTTTGATATTACTGATTTTGGTGCCAACTCGGAGAACTACTATGTCATCAACCATAGATATTTAAAACAACCTTTACTAGATGTGTATTCACCATATTTTTTGAAAAAATCAATATAACCAATGTTATGACCTGAGCTTGATTTTTAATTAGATTTAGTTTGAATTTTGAAGAGATGAAGTGGGTTTTACATTTAGTATATGAATTGTATGGT
>LPNX011061400.1:399127-442510 GCA_001517045.1 Pseudotsuga menziesii | reverse complement strand
TGATCTGATTCCCTAGTTATCAGTAACCGCTCGAACCCACAGGAATCACATAGGTTAGCGGTATGGGCCTCAGGGCCTAAAAGGAAGAGGACATTACAAGTCCACATTTCGTAAGTAGTCTTCTTCTCAGCCACATGTGGAATAAGGTGGTCCCTTATACCATCCAGGATCAACCTTTGAGCTTTGGCCTCTTTTACTTCATGAATATCCAAAGCAACAAGATCATATTCAGGAGGAGTTACCACGGTGCTAATATGATCCATAGTCTGTTTTCCTTGAGAACAGCAGTCATCCTGACTTTCCACTGCAAGTAGTTGGACATACCATCCAACCGATCCTCATATCTTATGCAAGTAGCCATCTATGTTGTCAAAGAAAACAATAGACAACCAAAAGAACAAGAGTTTCACTCTTTCCCCGCCACCTGCAACTCACATCCAGATAAGGTCTTCCAATGCACAAGTTGTTAAATAAAAACACAACAAGAACCCTTGCCCAACAACTCAACAATACTGTTGTACCCACAATCAGTTGTAATCACAGAGCCTCAGCTCTGATAACATGTAGAAAATTGACAAAAAACCAGACTTTTGTCAATCACTTAGTTAAACCTAGATTTCAGACTTAAAACTTGTCATTAATAAAAATACTTCTCATGCATTTAAATCAACAACCCAACAAGCTGAAACACTGAACATAAGTCTGTAGCAGCGAAAAACACACATAAAAAACAGTAAACTGATAAACCCATAAAACAACAGAAATTTTGGTCAAAGTGACCCTGGAAAACCCACCCCTAGGGAAAACCAGTTCAAGAGAATTTTATTGCAGCATTTTCACGCAAAAATGTCAATTTACAGCAGCATTTAAAACAGCATATAATGACTATACCAGTGCCTCGATTTTCGTGCCCAGCTGACAGTATGGCCTCCACAGCAACAACCCACTTCAAAACTTGTGCCCGACTCCTCGAAAAACGTGCCCAGTCAATGTCATTGTACGGCCCCTCAAAATCCATGCCCAACAATTCGCACACTGTACAGCCTCCACGAAAATCGTGCCCAACAAGTACAGTAAGAACTGTACAGTACAGTACAACCCAACTGAAGGAAAATGCCTTGGAATGTGTGCCCATCTCCTTGGGATTTGTGCCCACTTGAGAAAAAAATTATCCTTGGGATTTGTGCCCACTTCAGAAAAATACAACTCCCTCTCTCTCTGAAAATTAGCCCAGCCAAAATGCTCTCTTGGAAATGTTTTCCTTGTCTTGCACACTACCCTAGGGCCGAGGCTCTCTCTTATAACTTGAGAATGACTTTTCACCTTCTCCAATCCCTAAATCCAAAGGCCAATATTAAATCTTGCCTTTCCAAGGTCAATGGTTGAGAAACTTCCCTCCAAAAGCGGTCACTTTTAATTTTAATAAAGTTCCATTTACTTATGAAATAAGTGCACTTTATCTCATAAAGTCAATTTATTAAATTAAAACAAGGGAATACTTTATAAAATGTCCCATTACATAAGAGTCACTTTAAATCTTTATAAAACACCATTACAAAGTAAAGTAGCCTAGCTAGTGCATGATCACTTCCGCATACAAGACAAAAACATGCGGATTGCCTCCAGAGCTAAATAGCTAACATTTTTAGCACCGTTGTCGTCGAAATTCCATAGTGGTGTTGGGTTAGTGGCTGATTTCTTGCCAATCAAATGGCCGCTAGGTTGTGCATAAACATGTTCTTTGTTATTTATTTCTGCATCTATTTGGAAAATACTCTAACATGTTAATGAAATCTGTATAACAAATATATCGCATCAATCAGATTTCAAAGCAATCAAGTTAAGCTGTCATTAATTAAAAGCTTAATCAATCAATCAAAACTTAGGGAAGCCCCCTTGACCTAGGGACAGCCAGTCAAAAGTGAGTGTACTGTGGTAGCTCGCTTATAGTTAACCCAAAGATAGAATTCATGGATTAAAATTTTCTCCACTTGAATGCTAATTGAAGTGGTAACACATAGTAAGCCAATAACTCGTCAAAAATACGAAACTTATTTAACTTATATCTCCAACTTCTCATTGTTTACCAATCTCCAAAATCCACATGTAGTCCACATTATGTATCATAGTTATTGACTGGAAAAAAAAGGAAAGGCAATTCTATTTAAGCTATTAGGAATTACATTATTTCCATACCAATTTCAAAATGCACTTGACCTAAACCAATGTAATTTACAGTCTAATCAGCGGACTAGATTTAAGAAATTATGCGTCACGGATCTAAAGCTTTAATGGAATAATGAGCATTCCTAGTCACCTCAGTTTTCCAGCCTCTTCCTTGTGAGAAGAGGCTGCAGCTAATGCAAACCTCCTTTTTCCATCAAGTCCAGTCAATCTCTGTTATTCACAAAGAAGAGAAAACTAATCAGCAAAGGCACCCTTCCTGCAAATTTTAAAATAAGACAGTCTAGACTCTAACTCAAAACTCATACTGAACCATTGCTTAGAGGTTGCCTACTGACATGATGAGAAACTAATAATTCTTTAGGGAAATTGACTAACCTCAAAAGTGTGAACCAGTTCTCTATCAGCACTCAGCGAGTCCCTTGCTTCCGATGCTTCAACAGAAATAGACATCATCCCCTCTATATCCTACATGAAATATGAATCTGTTCAGTGCAGGCAATATCAAAAACGTATATGCACATGCACACATGAATATCTCTAAAATCATATACTTTGTCAAATAGATAGGCTCAACAAAATAAATTCAAAAGAGACAAGAAGTTTGAATGAAGCTGTTCAGAAAGGACTCTAGATCATTGGTGGACTATTGAACAAGAGGCAGTTTCCAGTAACTCAAGTACCTAAGATGTTAACGTGGCATTCAACTCAAAAGATTCCTTCACATTCTTACTTGCTGTTTCATTTCTGCTCCCTAGGATAAAAGAAAAACAGTGTGGTCTAACAAAGAATATATCTTCCCACTCTCAATACTCTCATCATTCAACATTACACCACTACAGATAGGACATGACAAGGATCTGTTATGGATATAAATAACATGAATATACATAAGATGATATAATTTATAAATAATAAATAAAAATAATAATTAATGAAGAAACATAATGAAAAGATGTCTTATCGAAAAGACATGACTATTTAGTATTAATGAAAGGGCACTCCGTCTAGATATAGATAACAGGCCCTTAGTTGTAATCTATCAGCTCATTCTTTCATATACATTTACTCAATATATTATTATGTTATCCAAATGGATTTCTTTATAATGTTCCAAATATTTTGCATGTTTGTAGTCTGAACCGGATTGGTTCACTACATTTAGCATCAGAGCCAAGTCTGATTCCAGCTTTTGGCCAAAACATAAACATTCAGAGTTTCTCTGATTCAGGTCTTTGACCACAATTGGCTTTTGGGCATTTCCATATTTCAATTAAAAAAAGAAGATTCCGCTGCAAGCCTAAAGAAAAAAAGGAGAAATCAAAATTTCCAGTACAAAGATAAAGGGAATCAAGTAACCAAAGATCACTCCAAAACTATTCTCTAATCTACAACCAAGGAATGTACAGGATAATTGCCATAGAGGCCACAGGAGAACTTAATTGAGGTTGGGACAATCAAAGAGCAACCCAGAGACAGTGATCGCATGGGGTTGTGCCTGTCCACATCAAACCACCATCAACCCAGCATTATGATAGTCTGTCAAACCATGTAAACAGTTCTGCGTGGTCTAAAAAATAAAAGATAAAAAATAAAAAGACCGCTACATATTTCAGTGTGAATAGATGCAGATAGAAAATTGCCATAAAAGACAGTCGCCATTCAGCCACCTTACGTTGTTGCTCCACTCTGAGAAATTCTGTCAAGAAAAAAAATGATTAGTATATCTAACATGAGTGATGGAAGCAATCAATTAAAGCCGCTGCTTGGATAAAACACAGCTGCCATTTAAAGCTCTAAAAAAAATTTAAATCACCTGGCAATGTACCAATCAATAATTGGGGTGACAGTCTAACCAAGAGGGCCGGTCGAAGGCCACCGTGGAGGGAGTACCGCCACGCTTGGAAGATAACTTAAAGCCACAAATCAATATCCACTTCAATATCTCTGTCATACAAATCCGTCTTGAGGTAGCATTGATATCAAAAAATCCGATAGGCTGGAGTAGTGGCGGCGTTAAGGAGGTTCAACATGGCTCAATACTTCCACAGACTGTCAAGGGTCTTTTGTCATTTTGCATTTGGTGGGTCAATTAATCTTGAGTAGCAAGATATTGAAGAGAATAAGCCAAGCCTTTCATAACCGACATCCAAAGGGAAAATTCATAGGTGGGGAGATTCATTCCTATTGCTAAATAGGATAACTTAAATCGTGGTATTCAATAGCAAGAACCGCCACCGTAACTATCATTGTTGTTTTATGAAGGAACAAAAAAAAAAATCCATAATATTCTAAACGTTACCACCTAAAAGAAGGTCGTGACGATTGGTCAAGAAAGTGGAAAGTTTCAAATCGTTCGAGAAAGTGTATTATTCTCAAATTGAGAATTACTACCATCGTAAGGTTATAAGATAAATTACTAATTTTAAAATTTCAAAGGTAAACAGGGTATTATAAACAATAGACCTAAGTTTCGAAGTAAAAGATATAAAAGGGTTACTTAAAGTTATTTCAATTCTAAATTAAGAAAATAAGTTATTCAAGTTATTATAAAGTGAAAAGGGTTATAAAAATAAAGGTGGAATATTAAATCTTTTAAAAACTCATTAAAGTTTTATTCAAGGTATCAATTAACGTCAAGCATCAACAAAAGCAAATGGAGTCCAATAACGAAGAGAAAGGAAGGTTCCCTAAAACTTCAAGAATTTATGCTTCAATGTTATTTAGAATAAAAGGAACAATTGGAGGGAAAGACATTACTATTTCTATTGCTCCCACTGAATGCAGTAATTATGTTAGTGTTGGATTCGCTAACGAGTTAGTGATTCCGGAGTCAAAAATAGGTGAAAAGTTAGACTCTTGGAATAAGAAACAGTATGAAATAAGTGATTTACAATTGAATGTTGGAGATTATACCGTCAGATCACAATTCAGTGTTAGGTCCTTGTGGAGCAATGACGGTGGCATAATTTTGGGTTTACCTCGGATAGAAACATTGGGAACTTTCATCTTAAACATTGATAAGAAGTTTCTGACGTTTTCCTATCAGAAGAAGAAAATCTCATTGTAGAATGTTACAATGAAATCAGATTTAAAAGCTCCATCCTCTGAAGACCTCAAAGATATCTCGAGGGTGATTTCGCAGGAAAATCAGAAGTCAATACAAAAGATGCAAAAAGAATTTGGCGAAATTATCATAGATAAAAATGAAGAAATTTTTCACTGAAAAAACCACAGTCAAAAACTACTTACACAGATCAAGAAGTCAAAAGATAGAAAACAATGCATTCAGAAGTTCGAACAAGAGAATCATGATCTCGAGAAGAACCTATCAGGATATTATAAAAAAAAACTCGTTTGAAAAACCTTAATCAAGGGCTAGTAGAACAAATCAGAAAGATGAAAGAAGAGAAACTTGAAAATCCAGACAATAAATAACAAATCAGATAATGAAGAACTTTCACACTTAAGGAATCATAATCAAAGCCTACTTACGCAAATCAAGAACCTTAAATATTATAATAAATCTTGGGAAAGCAAGTTAGAGCAAATCCAGAAGAAGGAACCAAAGTCCTCAGGAGTGAAAATCCAAGTTGTGGAAACAGGAACAAATACCGATCCAATCCACATCATAGCTCAAGAAGATGCCAATCCATTTGAAGAACAGACATATAGGGATGTTAAAGTACAAACTGTTAAAGAAATGTAACTATGGAAGATATTATATTTTGTATTATTATTATTAGTCCTCATTTTGAAGACGTTGTTCCTCCGATTGGAGATGTCATTGATGTAATTGTTCATGTAAAGTCCTGAGGTAAAACCTCCGTTGTAAGTCGGGTCGGTAGTACTCACAAAAGTATTATTAAAATGTTATTTTGAGTCTCCCAAGGTAAGTTGGCCTTGGTTGAGAGGAGAAGTCAGCCCTGTTGGGTTATTAGGCTTCTCAAGTGATCAATGTAAATAGGTGAGACGCCCCCGTCATGTGGTGAAACTCAAAAATTGAGCAAGTTCATTAGAGAGAGGAGTAGTCCATCTGAGAGGGAGGAAGCGGTCTAGTATTATATTTGGGTCTAACACTGTATTTGGTTGAAGTCTATATCGAGGAAATTTTGTTGGGTTTTCTCCCTCGTGAGGGTTTCCTAGGATAAATCTTTGTGTTCTTTTATGTGGTTGTGCTTGTCCTTCTTTCAGTGATCCCTTTGCATATGGTTATGATATTATGATGCTAAATGTTTTAAGATCTTGTATAACCATTAAAATCTTAACATGGTATCAGAGCCACCCTGAAAGAAGTCTTTGTGCAGCCATAACACTGCCACTACTACAACAAAGAGAGATTAGGGTTTCATGCTTGAAAACCTTAAAAGGCAAAATCTAGTCATCTTATCATTTTCACTATAACTCAATTTTGACGAAGGCTCAAGAGATGAAACTTTGACAGGTCGAAGATGAAATCTTGATGTACCATGTGTGCGAATTTTGGCCTCAAATTCGTTGTACTTTAGGAGAAATGATCCCTCCAAAACAGGGTTCCAGCCTCTTCCAGAATTCAGTCTTAAATAGGTGACCTAGGGAGAAATGCTATATCTCGGGCTAGGAAGATCCAAATCAAATTTTGTAAGATGTTGCAGATAGGGCACAGACTGTAGTTTCTGTGGTGCGAGTTTCAGACCCAAAAGTTGAAACAGTGACACGTGGCAATCCGTACAAGTTTGCTATACTGAACTAGTCCACAAACAAGTCACCTTGGGAAACTTAGCATAAGTTCCACTTGGTGAATCAAATCTTTCTCTAACCTGTGGGGTTGGAAAGAAGACATATCAAGCTATCTTTGCAAAAGAAATTGAAGAAACTAGGGCTTCTTGTTCTGAGCACTTCCCTCCACATATCAGTTGAAAAAGGAGGACCATCCAACTCGTCCTAGGGGGGCGCATCTTTCTATGGAAAGAGTTTCTAAGTCTATGAATTTTCAATTTTTGACCCAACACTGCTGCAAGGAAAACTAGAGCATCAGATATTTTCCAATTTTGTCCACAATTTTGGGAAAAGGAGTATGTTGCTCAGCTCGCCTCGAAAAGGCGCATCTTTCTATCCAATCAGATAGAAAGATGAGAAAACTAGGGCATCAGAAAACTACAGCATCATATAGAAAGATGAAGAAAACTACGACATCATATATTTTCCAATTTTGTCCACAGTTTTGGGAAAAGGAGTATGTTGCTCAGCTCACCTTGAAGAGGCGCATCTTTCTATCCAATCAGATTTTAAGGTCACCTAAGTTGAAAAATTAGGGTTTCTCAACTTAGGTGACCTTAAAATCAGAGGCACAGGTACAGACGAGAGGACTTCAGAAGAAAAAGCTCAGAGCTTCTGAAGTCCCCTCCACCAGAAGCAGTCTTCAAAAAAAGCATTGAAGTAAACATCCAATTGAAGCACTCTCATTGGTAAGTTCTATTCTCTTTATTTCCATTTGAGGTTCTCACTTTATCATGATGACAAACAGTACGAAGCTTGAAGAAGCTGAGAACTTACGTGCATTAAAGTATAGAGTGATCCTCATACTAGAAGAGCATGACTTGGAAGACTATGCCAAAGAATAAGTTGCAGATCCAGAGAGAGATGAGGATAAAGAAAGCATAAGAACTTGGTCAAAGCCGAGAGAATTATTTCCATCTCCATCAAAAGACCATTTGATCGCATATGTATTCTATTTAAGAATCCCAAGGAGATGTTCGATGCATTGACCAGCTTGTACAAAGGAAAGAACATCAACAGGAAGATGATTGTAATAACCCAAAAATTTGTAAAAATTAAAAAATTTTAAAGTGACATAAACTGTCTAAAGTCGCAACTAAGTAACTACTAATGGTTAGCGAAACATGAAACAGTTTATAAAAGATCATGGGATTGTTTCATTAAAAGAAACTGTAAACTAAAGGATGTAATCTTAACACCTGTGTTAGTACTATTAATGACTTAACAGCTTTATTTCTATCAGAGTTAGAAAAGGACTTGCATTAAGCTGCCACTAGATACACTGATGATTTACTTTTGTCAAGTAGGTAAGAATTCTTGTTTGAGATCGGAGCTTACTTAGCATTCTGCTAACTCAAATGGACTGCTGGTTCCTTACAGGTTTAGCAGGTAAGCGTAAGATCCAGTAGGTGTTATTTAAAATTACGTCGAGAAAATTACTCTCCTAGCATGTTAAGATGCTAGTTTAAGAAAAGGATAAATATGATGCTTGTCTTCAAGGAGGTAATGTAAATTCTTTTTCGTTGTTTTAAATCCATAAATGTATTTATAACTAACGCCATAATGACTTTCCATCAAAAACATAAACAATGGTTTAAATTGCAAGAGCAAGTACTTACCAAAGTTCCTTCAATCGTATGAAGATTATTTCCTAAAAGTCTAAAGGACATGGTTAGTTTTCTTGAGTTTACAGTACTAGTTATTTATAAATTCCCATAGAGAGCATAGAGCTCATGGTTTTGGCTTAAGTTTACTTCAACTGCTTAGTTTTCTTGCAGCTATTCTCACTTCAAGATTTAATAGAATTCCTTCTCTTAAAGAATGATCAAGTTACCTATGTTTTTCAATTATGATTTTAACACTGAGTTATTAGAAATTTAACGGGATTCTCCAACATTTTAGTCTTCAATTTCTCGAAGACTCCTTCAACAAACAGCATAAAGGTTATGTTTTGAGAAGTTTAAGGCTTTTCCTTTTTGCTATAGTCATAAGCTATGTTATAACCATCTCGTAATCCCTTTTACTATTTCTAATATTACACCATTTATTGACTTGTTTGAAAGCATGAAGATCTTCTAGGATAACAATAGTATCCAAGTTTTAATCTAGGGTGGAATACCTAAGTATCAAACTCCTATGATGAAATCGAATGATGGCAATCATAAGTTATAGTTTAAACCTATACTTTGCAAAAATCCATGGCATAATATATATATCATTGGCATAATGTATATCATTGGCAATCATAGGTCGTAAAGTTTTGAAATGATCGTTTGTAAATTGTTTTATGCAGCGCTGACTATAGGTTTTAACCCACACTTGGAGAATTATTTGGTTGGACACGTGGATAGGTTACATCCACTCGATGGTTGACTTAAAACCTTGAAACCTTACTCAGTTGCAATGCAGACCACGAGAGTTTCTCCTTGTTTGGCCGAGCTGAGAGCTCGCGGCCATGAGAGGCCTGTAACCACCTTCAGACTTTTGGCATTTCGCCTACAAATACTATGCTGTGACTGTTGAAAGTTACATCACGAGTGTGGTTGTTGGCCTTTCATTGTGGCCCAAAGACTGTACTTGTCTCAATCCTGCAACTATTCACCATAGCTTCTGCCTTTGTATACTTGAGTCGATTTCTTGCTTTTTCCTTCGCAGAGGTGACTTCAAAGCTTCTTCCCTTTCGGCATGGTGCCAATACGACCTGGTGTAGCCATCTCTCCGCAGCTTCCACTCCAATTTACTACAGGTAAAGTCTTACCTTTAACTTGGGTTTAAAATTAGTTTTTCTCACAAGGGTTTTTACAATTTTAAGCAAACAAAGTATTTATGACGTTACTGTTTGAAACTTGCAGGCCTTTGCTCCCAGTTCCAGCCCTATAGGTGAAAGCGAGCTCACCCTTCAGTATTTCGTGGGCAAACAAAATGGTAAGCCCCGGTTTCAACAAGGGTTTCTTCCTGCGTGACGTTGTGGTTGTTGGAAGTTGGTTCTTGTGGTTGATAATGGCACGGCCTCGGTTCTCTGTTAGCTTATGTTTCTAGCTTGTTTGCTATTTGTAAAGTTCTTAGAAACCCTTAAAGGGTATTTCGTGCAGGGTGAAAAAGGCTCTGGAAGCCGTGATGTAGATGGGTTTTAATTGATGTTTTCAACCTTACGGCTTGAACAATGTAAAAGCTTTCGTTTTAAAACAAAAGAGCCTAGCTCTGAACTCAAAGAGGCTTGTTGACCTCTGTCTAGTTTATTTCAGTTTTTACAATAGATTTTGGTTGGTGAAGGAAGACTATGAAGCAGTCGGGATTGTAAATGGGAACAGGATTTTTCTCCTGTCAATAAATTATTTTGATACTGTTTAATATATATATAGATTTTGCGTATTTTGGTTTTATTAATAGGCCTGAGCCTCGACCCTTTGACTCTAAAGGCTGTAAGCCATTCCTTATTAATGGATTCTGTATTTGCAAATGGTTTAAGTAATATTTGATTATTTTAATTATGTTTTCAATAATTTGTTTATGTAATATTTTAAATTATTACCCTGTATTTATAATGATTTCCAATGCACAGTTTATGGGAAAAATTACTGTGTTTAAGAGTAATATTTTACTCTGGTTTTGGCTTAAAAGGGTTAATTAATAAATAAACCCTACAGCTTGATAATAATATTATTATACTTAGTAATTCTTAGGTCTGTTTATTTAGTGAGTTCTTTAATGATTTTTACAGTTTGTTTATAATTTTCAGCTAAGAAATATTAGGGTTTATTGCTGCATAATTGTGAATAGGATATATTTATCTTTCAATAATATATGTGGTTCTAAATAGGTTAAAGTAGAATCATTCTGTCTTCGACAGAGACACATAGTGCCTGGAACTCAATGTTATAAAAATGTTTTACAAATTCTTTTACCTGGTTCTTAGTTGTTAGCCTATCAACTATACTTATATTTAATTATTAAACTGTAATTTCTATGTTTTATAAAGAATACTAATACTAGAATTAATCCTATAAATATATTACTACTATTCTTTTACATACCTATCTTTTAGTTTATAATTGAAGTAAATAGATGCAGACAATATTTACTACTTCTTTACAGTGGAAATCATAAGCAAACTAAAGTAAAATGTAGTTTACAATTTTTCATTCAAATGAAAGAATCATCTTATTCACCTAAACACCCATCTGTACTAAAGTATTGCCTGAGTCGGGCGTGGAAAAATACAATACAGAAATTCTAATTCTATCTGTTTCTCATTTTGCATATTCATTACTATTTCTAATATAAACTGCAAATTACCAAGTCTAACATTACACAGTTACTTCTTTCTTCACCAACCCTAATTAAATACTAACATGCCTGTATTTAAAAACTAGTAAACATTTTACTGAGAATGGTAAAGAAAGATAACATAAAGACAAATAGAACCTGTCAATAATAAGACGACAACAGCTTAAGGAGGCTGTTCCTCCCAAGCAATCTCCTGGAGAACGCTCAGACAGCGCTTCCTCAGGACCCTCAAGCTTGTTCCTGGTCTTCTTGGCAGAGAACTGGGTGGAAAATATAACTTTAAGACCTCTGTCACCTGACTGGTCCAATTACCTCAGTAATTAAAATCTGCTCTCAGCAGTAAGAACTTCAACCTAATAGCTGCAATAAATTCAATCTCAGCAGTTAACCCCTCAAACTCACTTCAATAATCCCCTCCATTGAATTTCTCTTGAGTAAATTCATTCACCCTGAATGATCACCTCTAGAATGAGCAGCCTCAGCTATCTTCAATGGGAAATTTTATAGAGATGCCTAGGTCTTCTAGGTCAGTTTTCATTTAATGAGCCACCTGCTCTGATTCACATTTCTTGGGGAATCATGACTACAAATATAGGAAAGTTGCCACCTGCAACAGTTGGAAGTAGTTTGAGAATGTTGCCACTTGTCAGTGTACTCTCCACCCAGTCTCCTCCACCAATTGACCAGTAAACACTCTTTTAACAGCTTCCCTAAGCTGTTGTCTCATCATTTATTTATTTATAAATAAAATATTCTGAATTACATTAATTATTCTTAACCCCACTGGGTCATCAATTACAAACTTAGCATAAAATATAACACAATGTTCCTCAAATAACATTAAATTGTTTTTGCAAATTGGGGCATGTGACAATGACCTTGAGAACTCAACTCAAGGATGTGAAAATGCAGATATCAGAAACCATTCAATCCCACTTCACAAGGGTTTCCCATAGCAAGGAGCAACTAGAAGCCATTGGAGAAAATGTCAAGGAAGCATAAGTGGTGATGACCACCTTGAATGGTTTCCATTGATCATGAGAATATTTCATTCAAGGTATGTATGCCAGAAGGAGGCTCACCAAGTTCAACAGCAAGAGAAGAAAAGCTAGGTGATGATGACAATCATCCCTAACAGCTCATGCCATCGAAGATGATGAACCAGCCGAGAAGAGAAGGGATGATTCCTCAAGCGATGGGGAATATGTACTTTAATCCAGACGGATTCAACACATGATGAAGAAGAACCTCTTATCCATCTCAGCACTGGATAAGAAGGGATGCAATTGTGATTGATGAAGAAGAAGGGACGCTCATATCTATGATGTAGAAGACTTGCTCGGCATTGCTAATCATAAGCAAGACAAACACGGGTCCTCAGAATCAGGTGATGGAGAAAAGCACACTGTCAGAGACTCCAATAATTTTTGCAAGGAAACAAAGATCAAGGAGTCTACCAAACAAACAAAAATAAATGTTTAAATTGTAATTTCTTATATATCTAGTTACTTAAATAATATTGTTTACATATTTATATTCCTAGATTTAGAAAATGTATTATGCATGTTAGAATGTTTGCATTCATGAACAATATACTACTAATATGCATGTAATGGGTAAGCAGCCTATGGTGGTATACAACATTCAATTGCTACTTATCTAATATGAAACCTCTTTGCTGACATATTGGGAGTACTGCACACTTTTAATAATGTTCTGGTAGAAATGGAAGGCATCTACAAAGTTACCATATGGATATATGTTGTATTGGCTAAAATAGTTGCATGACTGTGTGACATATGTCTTTATGCATTAGAATTTGTCACTATTAATATGTTTTGGAAATTATGAAATGTTTATAATCATGCGACTAAATTTGACTCGTAGGAAAGATCGTGTGCAAGAGAAGAATGATGAGTCTTGTTCCAAAGAACAAGTGACAACGGTTCAACCATAACACTCAAAGCAGATTTACTTAGATAAAACACATGAAGAAGAACCTGAAGCTCCGAAATTCAGAGGCACAGTGATAGAAGAGGGGACTTCAAAAGAAAATGATGACCATGAGATGACCAAGCCACAGAGTCCTGTAGATCCACCTCAAGAGGTGAACACATACAAGAGAAGATCAACTTGGACACGAGAAAAGCAATCCAAGATGCAAAGAGATTCCTCCACTTATAAAGAAGCGGCCGAGAAGAAAGAATGGAAGGATGTTATAATGTATCTACAAGATCAAGCATGTAGTAGATGGCAACATTAAGAGATACAAAGCAAGGTTCATGGTTTCTCTCAAAAAGAGGGAGTTGATTATGGCGAGACATTTGCTCCATTGACCAAACACACTTCTCCAGTGAAGTAGAAGTGCATATCGAACAACTTCTAGAACTACGGACTGTCTAAAGAGAACCACATGTGCGCAAATTGAAGAAGGCTTTGTACAAGCTCAGAAGGCACCCATGGGATAGCACATACAATTACATGACGAGCTTCAGGATCACCAAGAGTGATGGAGATCTCAACCTTTGCTACAAGGTTGAAGATGGAAGCCTACGGAGAACGGGAAGCTCTTAGATGGGCGCAAGAGGAACTTTCAACAAAGTTCGAGATGAAGGATCTTGGTATCCAGTGACCTTGAGAGATGGCATAGATGGATACACAGAAGATCATCAGCAGAGGAGGCTACCTATCACTCCAGTACAGAATGTCCCAATGCAAAGAGTAAAAGATGCAGAGGGAGGATGGTGCTCTGCTTCATAAGGAGTGACTACAATAGATCTCAGAGTTTGAGAATCTTGACATGATTCTCAAGATTAGAGGTTTGACAAAATCCAGTGGGGATTTTCCTTAGCCAAGGCAAATCTACGGAAGAGATCCTGAAGAGGTTCGAGATGTTGGACTATTGCTACACCGATGGCATCGAACTTGAAGTTGTTGTGTGATCCTACTTACAATTGGTGCCACAGCCTACATGCAGATGATCGGTTTGTTGATGTACTTGAAGAACACGAGGCCGAATATATACTTTGCAAAGAAAACTTTGTGCCAATAGGTTGCGGCAAAGCACGTGCTAAGGTACCTGGAGGGTATGATCAAGTATGGCCTCAAATATGTGAAAGTTTGGAGGATATGGCTGGAGGGATATGTTGACTCTGATTGGGCCGATAGTGCTATAAATAGAAAGAGCACTTCAAGGTGCTGCTTCAGCTTGGGGTCTGGCATGATTTCTTGGTTTAGCAAGAAGTAGACAAGCATAGCACTGAGAACAGCCAAGGCAGAGTATATTGCAGCTTTCCCAGCAAGTTGAGGCAGTGTGGCTTTGGAAGCTACTTGCGTGATTGTTCGATGTCGAGTTAGAGATGACTTGTGTGCATTCCATGACAAGTCGAAGCACATTGAGATCCGATACACTATGTCCGGGACATGGTGCAAAAAAGACCAATGAAGCTTCAGTATATTGCGACGGACAAGCAAATAACAGATGTCTTGACCAAGCCTCTAGCGAGAGTGAAGTTTGAGTACTTCAGGGACAAGCTTGGAGTTGTGCAGATCGGTGTCCATCACAAGAAGGAGTGATGAGTTCCAGTGGTCTAGCCACTGTACAGAGAACCTGGTCGTATTTTCAAGGGTAGATCCCAACATGGTTTGTGACATCACCGAGGGTGGATCCCTTTATGACTAGTCATATCACTAAGGGTAGATCCCAACATGACTAGTGGCATCCCCAGAAAGAAGATCCTAGGAAAGTTGGTTGTATCTTCGAGTAAGAAGATCCCAACGAGATCATCCTAGGATTGATGGCCATTCTATAGGAGAATGGAGGCGCCTTGTCAGTTACCAGGATAGTGGTCTTGCATTCATTTGCAAACGTGGTTCTGCATTCATTTGTGGACGATGAGGATTCATTTGCGGACGATGAGGTCCTATATTCATTTGTGGACGAGGTCATGCATTCATTTGCAAACGATGAGGCCCTGCATTCATTTGCAGACGATGAGGTCATGCATTCATTTGCGAACGAGGTCCTGCATTCATTTGCGAACGATGAGGGCCAGAATTCATTTGCGGACGATGAGTGTCCTACATTCATTTGTGGACAGGGTCTTGCATTCATTTGCAGATGATGAGTGTCTTGGATTCATTTGCGGACAAGGTCCTGCATTCATTTGCGGACGATGATGTTCCAGCATTTTTCATGTTGTGGGTGATCCCACATTCATTTGCGGATGTTGTTCAGTATTTGTATACCGATGATATTGCAGGTGATGTTGCGAGATGATGATGCTCGTGATGATGTTCCAAGATGATGATGCTCGTGATGATGTTCTAAGATGATGATGCTCGGGATGATGATGTTCGTGATGATGATCCACGATGATGATGCTTTGTGATGATGATGATGATATAGTTGTTGAAAACTTCCTATGACATATAGACTTACCAACTAGTTGTACAGATGTTGTTACTGTTGCTATAGAATACCTTCCTTGTTAAGAGGGAGTGTTAAAGAAATGTAACTGCAGAAGATATTCTATTTCATATTATTATTATTATTCGTCCTTTCGAAGATGTTGTTCCTTCGACTGGGGATGTAATTGGTCATGTAGAGTCTTGAGGTAAAACCTTCGTTGTAAGTCGGGTCAATAGTACCCACAAAAGTATTATTAAAATGCTATTTTGAGTCTCCCGAGGCAAGTCGGCCCTAGTTGAGAGGAGAAGTCGGCCCTGTTGGGTTATTAGGATTCTCAAATGATTAGTATAAATAGGTGGGGTTCCTTCCTATTTGGACACACTCAAAACTTGAGCAAGTTCGCTAGAGAGAAAAGCAGTCCATTTAAGAGGGAGGAAGCAGTCTAGTATTATCTTTGGGTCTTACATTGTACTTGGTTGAAGTCTATATCGATGAAGTTTTGCTGGGTTTTCTCTCCCACGAGGATTTCCCAAGATAAATCTATGTGTTCTTTTATGTGGTTGTGCTTGTCTTCTTTCAGTGATCCTTTTTGCATATGGTTATGATGTTATGATGTTAAATGTTTTAAGATCTTGTATAACCATTAAAATATTAACACAAACGATTGGAACTCCAAGTATACTTAATAATAAAGTTCACCAATTAACAATGCAACATCAATGCATGAAGAAAATAAAACTCTGATAGTAAGGTAAAGCCATGCTACCAGGACACCTTATCAGCATCCTGATCACAAGAACAAACTCCTTAACAAGTCAAAGTATCAACATAGTTGAGAAGGAAAACGACTAAATTATAGTTCCAATGTTTGATCTTTCTTTAAACATTCCTGACAAGAAAATAAGTGAAAAATGAATATTTTTGGTTTTGACATGGTTTTCTAATCATACCAAGGTTGCAAGTCTGTTAGTTGTATACATTAAATGTACTGCAACAATGACCACTTTAACAACCACAACCAATATGCTTTCTTCCAAGTCGTAAAAATATTCTCTAGCATTATGAGTGTCACTTCCATAAATAGCACATGATTGGGTAGGTTCAAGATGTTTACTATTTGTACAATTATATTGTAGCTGCAAGAGCGTGGTGGAGAACATACATCATCGATTGTCATTTTGCAGTTTTTGCTCTAAGCTCCATCCATGCAATAATGTAATTCCTTCACTTGAATCTTCAACTTGTAATTCCATAGCTTCTTATCAATTTCAAGTAATGTTAAACATACAACATCTATTGTCATTTTACAGTTTTTGCTCTAAGCTCCATCCATGTAATTCCTTCACTTGAATCTTCAACTTGTAATTTCATAGCTTCTTATCAATTTCAAGTGATGTTAGCATTGCTATAGACTTATGTCCTTGTAAATGTTAGTTGGCACGAGAGAAAATGAGAGAATATGAGAGATAAAAAGAGAAATTTTATTAAACTTGATTGCAATGCTCATATACATGGTCTCATTCTATTGTGGAGTGAGTAACAATAGCTTTGGGTAGTCGGCGGTCGCACATGTAACACTCATATTAACACTGATGGCTAATAACAGTAATGTGACATGTCTCATATGGTCTAATACTAAATATAAAAAAGCATCATCTCCCAACACCACCTTTGATGTTTATTTCTTTTTCACCCTAACATTTTTTTTAATTTCAAATTATTCTTTGTCAAGTGCTTTTGTGAATATTGTTGTAGATGTGTTATATTCTTTGCACATAAAATGTGCACCCACGCATGAAGCACTAGCTGCAGCATGAAGACTGTGCACCCATGCACAAGGCAGTAGCTGCACCAAGCACGTCCAATATTCACCAGGCTGGATCAGTTTTGTCTTTTTCAGCCAATGGTTTTCGGCCCATTGTAATCTAATCCTAATTAAGGGATTAGAGTTATAACTTATAATCTAATCCAGGGTAGCAAAGTAGGGTTTTGAATGTTGCAGAATATCTAAATATTGTATTGTGAATGGTTAAATTAATACGAGGAGAAGATAGGGGTACAACTCTAAGTTATGACAGGTTTCCCATTTTTAAAGGTTGCCAGGGTAAATCTCTGTGTACTCTGTGTATGTGCCGCTGTTTATTTTCTGTTTTGCTTAAAAATATGTATGCATTGCTTCACTTGCAAAGGTTTGAAACTTACAAATATGTCCATTGCTTCATCATTTGTATGACAATAAATCAAATCAATCTCCTTGTTTTGGACTTACTCTCTAATATAGTGACAATGAACTTCTATGTGCTTAGACTAATTCTGAAAAACTCATTACTTTGCCAAATTGATGAGACTTTGATTATCACACTTCAATGGTGTATGCTAAATTAACGCCCGAAAATTCCCATCCTGCAAAACCTGAAGGGTTCTGGATAACATTAGCCTTTTCTTTTATGTGAATAATATAATGACGAGCAAATCAACTAGTGCCTTATGGAGTCAAGAAGATGAAAGGAAGAAAGTGAAGATGGTGGATTAAATTATCATATTCCTACTACTTAAATTCTATCAAGACAAAACTAAAAGAAATTAAAATTCTACAGAAATTATAGAAGTCTTACACAAGTAAAGCAAGAGATAGTCACCAAAAACTTAAAAGCCTTGATTGTCTTTATTACCAAGGGACTGTAGGATGAACAAGACTCCTTGACTTTCATGTTCCTATTTTGATTGCACCGTGGAGCAACCCTCTAACCCATTCACTCCCTTGGGTTCAGGAGGAAAATTAAATAAATTAACTAGGAATAAAATTGGACTATAGTTGTTTTGTATTAAATTAAATTAGAAGTGATGTAATCTTTATTTTGAATATTAAATTTTATTAATTATGATGTGAGCTGGAAAATGCCAAGGGACCCATGAGGGCGCATAAGGAGATAAGGATGGCTCTATGAGTTGTCAACCAACAAGGAAACTTGAAGAAAAGTAGCATAAAGCAAGAAAGCAGCACTAAAGCAGAAAAGATGGAAAGCAATCAAAAGCAGGAAAAGCAGCACAAAGCAGAAAGCCAGAAGTTTCCTAATTTCTGCACTCAAGAAGGAATAGTAAAAGCAGAAAGCAGTCAAAAGGATTTAGGAAAAGCTACAGGGGCTAATTTCATCCAGTGAGGGCGAATTCATGAAGTCAAGTGGACCAAATGCAACGCTACTTGTCAAAGAAACATCAAACTCATCTCTAATTCGAATCCCTAGAAAGCAGGGCTTAGAAGTAGGAAACAACAAGCTAACAAAAGTTAATAAAAAGGGGACAGAGAGCAGCATTCACATCTTTTGGAAATTTGTGTTTTGGGATTTGAGAGCTCTGAGCTTTCAAAAGACTTGGGAGATGTGCCCCTAGTCACAGCTAGGAGATGTGCCCCTGTTGCTTATTCTACTAGTTGATTCTTCAGCTAGATCTTGTAGAGGATGGTATCCAACCATCATCATTGATTTATTGCAGGTCCTTCAAGTTATCTGCAGGCCTTGATGTTGTTGCAGGTCTGGTTCGAAGTCTGAAGAAGAGAATTGGTTCAAGTCAATTTGAATTCAAGAATTAGTTGCTCTTTTCCATGGAAGCCTGATGTACTAAATTATGCAACACACTGAGACTATCTTGTAAGGCCTATTGGCATGTTATTGATGTAATTTCTGTCTTAATAAACCTCTGATCTCAATTCTAAACTTAAGTAATGCAGAGATCTGGTTTTTATATGAGTTTTCTACACCCTATCTAGATTTTCATGAATTTTAACTAATTTTCAGAATTGCATTGGTTAACTGTCTTCTGCTCAATAAATTTTAATCCTGACAATTGCTGCTGTTATATAAGGTCCTAATGAACATATTCCAAGTCCAAATCTAGAGAATCGTGACCCTTACGCTTGCTTGAATTTGAGTTGAAAATCACCTTACTACGCAGTCCCGAATTGTCAAACTTTTCCCAAATCCATCCAAACCACAAAATAACATTCCAAACTCTGAACCAAGTGTCTTTGACTACATATATGACTGTAACAGAGTCTAGATACATCCGGTGAAGCACCAAGAGCTGTTGGGTTTCCACAAAAGTCTCGGGGACTGAAACTACGTGGTCTTAGGACCATCCCAGGCATGACGTACCCAGAGAATGTGCCCACCACAGTACGTATGTGTTAGTTTTGTACCTAGGGAAGTGTTCCCCTAAGTGACTTTAGCCTTAGTCACTTAGAAGGGGGAAATAAAGTGACCCTTGCATTAAATGATTTAAATGACATTTAATTTGACTTTAGAGTATAAAGTCAGTTTTTGATAAATTTAAGTGGGTGAGTGAAATTAATATTTTAGAAATAAAATATGAGCAATTAATTTCAACCGCAGATCTAATTCATTCTCAGCCTTTGGATTAGATGTCTATTCACCTACCTAGGATTATGAACAAAAAAGCAAGGGAAAGGCCATTTGCATTCATTCTTGTGAGGAGAACGAACAGGAGAGAGCTGAAGGAGAGTGTGGGCATGAATTTCAAGACACCAAGCTGAGAGTGATTTTCAGTGGGCACGAAAACCGAGGACATTAACTGTTGGCACAGACTTCGAGGAGTGTACGGCCTCATTTATTGCAGGCATAGAAATTGAGGGTACGGCCAGCATTAATTGTGTGCACAGAAATCGAGTACAGCCTCATTAATTGCAGGCACAGTTTTCGGGGAGAAGTACGGTTGCATTTATTGAAGTCTGTACAGTATGGATTTTGGCACAGTTTTCGAGGGCAAATTTGGGCACGTAGTTCGAGGAAAGTACATGCACGAGTTTCAAGGTTGCATTCAGGGTTTTCCAAGCACGAGTTTTGAGGACTGTATGGCAGCATTTAATGATGTCTGTATTGTATGGATTTCCAGCATTTAAGGCACAAAAATTGAGGGCAGGATCTTTCCAGTTTTGCACAGAAATTAAGATTGAAGGTTGTTGCTATTTTGGCACATTTTTCGAGAAAAATATTGCATAGAAATCGAGGCAGCATATGCACGAAAAACGAGGCAGCCTGTTGGGTTGAGATAAGTTGATTTTGACTGTAAATGAATGTCTGATTTTTTCTGAAGCTTAATAATAAAAACTCTCTCTCTCTCTGACTGGTTTTTCCCTCGTGGGTTTTTCCAGGGCCATTGGCCAAAAATTCCCAAGTATTGTGTGTTGAATGGCGTGATGATTATTTATTTTTTGTCAGTGAAAAAGTGAAGTTACAGCAGTGTTTGAAGTCTGAAAATTTTATGTTTATTTCCAGTCATTTATTTTTCTGAGAATGAAATAAACTGTGACAATTTTACTTATTAACCGGAGGCTGAAAACTTGAGAAAAATCTACATGGTATCAGAGCTGAGTGGGGCAGAAAATTAAATATTTGCAGATTGACAGTCATTTCCAGAATTCAGAAAAACTTTTGTGACAGTAGTACATTTTGTTGAAACATGTTCTTTGTGAAAAATGACTTCCGTTGGGTTGAGAACTGAGGATAGGTTGGATGGGGCGAACTTTGTCTCATGGAAGGCTCGAATTTTGCTTTTGTTGAGAGAGAATGAGATGTGGGATGAGGTTGTCAATAACACTACAACTCACCCCATTGTCATTCCCAGTGCTACTACTGATCCAATAGTAGCAACTGCCTTTGAGAAGAAGGATATTAAAGCCATGAGGATTATCTTAGATGTTGTTAAAGACCATGTTATTCTGCACATTTCAACGAAGGATCATGCACATGAGATGTCGAGTGCTTCGACCGGGTTATTTCAGAGTTCTAATGAGAATAGGAAGATGGTTCTTAGGGAGAAGCTGAAAAAAATCAAGATGGTCTAAGGAGAGGTTTGTATGACTTATCTTACTAGGATCTCTCAGGTGATAGATGAGCTTGCAGCTGTGGGGGTGGTGGTCACTGGTCCTGAGCTAGTGCGTACAGCCTTGAATGGGGTGAGTGCACCTTGGGTTGTGTTTGTACAGGGTTTGGTGGCTAGAGAGAACTTACCATCTTGGGACAGGGTCTGTGATGATTTTGTTCAGGAGGAGACTCAGAGGGGTTTCTTGCAATACAGTAGTTCTACTAGTAGACAGGATGAGGAGGATGTGGCACTGACAGCGAAGGGGAAGAAGAAGAACAAGAAGGGTCCCAAGAAGGGTGGGGCCAAGCAGCAGCAGGATTGGCAGAAAAAGGATCTGAGCATTGTAAAGTGCTTTGCTTGTCACAAGATGGGACACCATGCTGCTACGTGTCTGAACAAGAAGAAGAAGAAGAAGAAGAAGCAGGCAGCAGCTTCAGCGAAAGTCGATGACTTTGCCGCGAGATTTCAGATTGCGTTTTCACTATGCACTGGGCATATTGAGATTGAGAGAGCATCTATTCTCACTAGTGTGGATGTTGACAGACAAAGGGAGTTTTCCCTAGTGACAGACCATTCTTATAATGCATCTACTTCCAACACTTGGTACATTGATAGCGGAGCCTCGAGCCACATGACAGCTGCTCGTGAGATGTTCTCCAAGCTTTCACAGACAGAGACAGATGTGGAGGTGGTGTTGGGAGATGACTCATCAGTCAGTGCAGTTGGGCGTGGGACCATTACCTTTCAAAGGGAGTCCATGAGTCCCATGGTGTTGCGAAATGTATTCTATGTACCTAGGCTGAAGAAGAACCTAGTGTCAGTTTCCATGATCGAGGATTAGGGTCTTGGGGTGTCTTTCCTAGATGGACACGTGCATATGTTTCCCAAGACTGTAGGACCATTTGCTTCAGTTGCCATTGGAGCTAGATGTGGGAAACTGTATAGGCTCTTGATTCAGCCTAAGCATGCTTTGGCACACAACAACGGCAGTGAGTTGTGTTAGCTTTGGCATAGGAGGATAGCTCACTCGCATCATCCAGCCTGGGGTTGTTGAGACAGATGGTTACAAGTTTACCAGATTTCAGCACAAGGCAGAGTGATGTGTGCAGGGGGTGTGCTTTGGGAAAGTACACCAAGACTGCTTTTCCGAGCAGTGATAGTAGGTCAACAGGGGTCCTTGACTTGATACATTCAGACTTATGCGAACCGATGTCTTTAATGTCCTTGAGAGGATACGAGTATTATGTGACGTTCATTAATGACCATTCCAGGAAGACCTAGATCTACTTTCTGAGGAGCAAGAAGTCCGAGGAAGTCTTGCAGAGGTTCCAAGAGTTCAAAGCTCTTATGGAGAACCAAACAGGGAGGAAGATCCGACTTCTTAGATCGAATAACAGGGCTGAGTATACCTGTTATCACCAACCTTGTAGTTGCCTATGTGAGATGGATCCAGGATGGATGGTAGAGGGACAAGCAACGAAGGAGGTGGAACCAAGATTGCCTCAACTCCCAAATGGATGGTTGTCACGCCAATCAAGGCAGTCTTCGCTTTATGTTATCTCAGCCCAAGACAACAAAGAGGGAGACCCGAATCTACTCCCGACGGGAGAGATCAACCCTAGACACCAGATCAGATCAAATGGGTTTGAGGTACGTAAGGTGTAAGGTAAATGGAAACCCTAGATCTATGGATGATGTCACTTGGTGAACCAAGGCTTGGATTATGGTTGAGGAAGAGTGAGGCTTGATCCAAAGTGGGACACAGGTGACCTATGAAGTAAAAACTAGATCTAGCGTTAAGGTACTAGCAATAGGTAAAGATATCCGTTGCCTTGGGAAATGTAACCAATGCAGGGAGGGCAAGGACAGGATTGGGGATCTCTAATATCCAAGGACAAACTCGATGAAAGATATGACAATGTCACAGTACCCGAGTTACTAGAGAAAAGTCAAATCTCAGGAAAAAGAGGCCAAAGTGGGGGTAGCGCTAGGGTTGGAGATCAGTGCATGTCAGATCCAGGGCAATGGAGTCACTATCTGCCCAGCGTTGGAGGAAACCCACCTAGGAAATAACCCGATCTACAAACCCAAAAAGGTATTTGGCCGAAAAAGTCAGATCACAGGAAAAACCAGCAACAGGATGGCTAGCGCTAGGGTTTGGGAGGTTAGTTTCTCAGATCTAGGGCAACCTGTCAACTTCTAGCTCAGCATTGAAGGTGATTTGGTGAGATGATGACCCGATCTACAAACCCACGAAGGTATTTTGCCGAAAAAATCAAATCACAGAAAAAGTCAAAAAAATGGTGGATAGCGCTAGGGTTTGGGAGGTCATTTTCTCAGATATAGGGCAAACCAGCCACTTTCAGATCAGCGTTGAGGGTGATATGGTTAGGCGATGACCTGATCTACAAAAACCAACAGTGGTTTGGCTCGAGATCAAGCAGTCTATTTTTTAGTATTTTTTGGTTTTTTATTATTATGGGATTTTTCAATATAAAAGTGAAGAAAAGCAGATGTCAATGGATTGAGATCTGAAGAAAGGGACTAACCTGTAGATCTTACCTGGAAAACCTTGTAGATGCCTTGATGATGATGACCCCTGCTATCCCGATGAATTTGAGAAGCTTTGAGCAAGTTCTATGTCCAACGTTTTGCCACAAGGAGTCAATGCGCCCTCTCTCCTGCACAACAAACGTCAACCATATCAAATTTGTTGTAACATGAGAAAAAAGCTAAATGCTACAAAAAAATAGCAAGAAGAAATCATAGATCGCAATGACACTAATGAAAACCCCCCTGATTAAAAACGAAGACAATCCAAGCGAGTTGAGGTCCCCCTGCAAAAACGCCCAAGCTGAAGTCACCCTCCTGTAGACAAGACAAAGATTCTCGAAAAAATATAGATCTCACAACAATTTCCCGAATGCTAGGAAGCAAAAGACTTTCTAATCACCATCTAAGAACACCAGATGTAAAGGAGATCCAAGAATTTCCACAAGAAAAGTTTTTCTATTATCCAGATCCAAGAGCCAAAGACCCCTTACAAAGGAGAAGCTCTCTCATTTAAATAGGAATGAGAGAACCAAAATCCTAACCACTTTTCAAATGAGTGGCTAAGATTAAAAAATACAAATGTCTAATCAATGGTTGAGATGAGCTCAACATACAATACATGGATCAATATAACAATATAATATAAAAGTGGCCTAAATCACCCAAAGAGAGGGGACCCCACTCAACAAGAAATAAATGAAGCACATGGTGGGTCCATGGAGTGTTAACTAACTCCCTCTGGGTGTCCCCATGGCACAATAAAAATAATATATTTTTTAAACTGTGAAATTGTGCCTCCTTGAGGAAATCGTGAGCCGATGTGGGCCCAATCAGGTGTTGCAACTGCTGGAGAAGGTGCGGAGGACATCACTCTCATCATCATGACTCATCCCATGCCATTTCCTTGCCTCAGTAGCCATTTAATCATTTTTTAATCTACCTTGGAAACGTGAACATGCCAAAACAGCTTCCTAGGGTGCCTGCGTTGTCCAACTGAGCCCACCACGTCCTTTGGGAGGGGGGTAGTATGGTGCAATCAAGTGGTTGGACCCCCTATGCCCCATACAGCGCCCTAGGAGATCCAATAAGATCATCTCCCTGCTCAAACATGACTTCTAGTGAAGCAAAACTACACCAGAAGAGTAAAATGAGCCTGATCATCTATGTAATTGCCCGGAACTAACAACACGATGTCTCACTAGACTCAGAGAGTCCAAATTCATCTAAGGTATATACTCATACCCATTCCAGGTGTTAGCACTCCAGGAAACTCTTCTAGGTTGCAGCTCGAAGATGCCTGGTAACTTAATTATTTTCTCAATGATTCACTCAAATGGATCAAGTTAGATGACTAAATCAAACCTCACTCACTCAAGACATGCATAAACACAACCAGATTAACAAGGCTTTTAACTATCACTGTTCAGAGAGTTGTAAATAAATGAATGTACGAAGAACACTTAATTTACTAGCAGAAACATACACACAAAGTATATATGAATGGCCAGATAAACCAAGTAAAGTACTTTCAAATTCTAGTTTATGGATGTATTGACAAGTTGACAGTTATCAAACATCAGACAAACAGAACTAACATGAATTTGACATTCAGGTGCAAGCATAGAATAGACAAGAAGATGAAAATCTGAACAAGTAATGGCAAAAGAAGCTTGTATTACTGATCATGAAATGAGAAGCTTGAGCTTACAATATGTGAAAAAGTCTCTCAAGTTGAACCCTTTGTTCTACAGAAGTCACAGGCTTTATAGCCTTTACAAAATTATTCTAGATCCTGAAAAACTGGATCGAATTTGCTAAAAATAGACAATTAAAAACAGTTGCTAGAAAATAGGAAAAGATCCTATTTTGATGGTCAATCTCCATATCTCAAAAATTCTTTCTGATCTTCAAACTAAAGATCCTATTTTGATGGTCAATCTCCATATCTCAAAAATTCTTTCTGATTTTCAAACTCTTCAACAGCTGCAATAAATCTTCATGGACTGATAGATGAGGTCGAAAATGCCACCTGGAGGACTGACAGGTCATCTTTTACCACAAAAAAAATGGGCCAAACTGTTGAAAACTGGGGCTCAGAGATGGATTTGGTTCTCCAAATCTGTGACACCTGTGTATAAACCGAAAGAGGTTTTTGTAGATTGGTTTGTTGTGAATAAATACCTCTCTCAATTTTTTGAAATTCGTTTTCATTTGCCCGAGATCTGTATTTCAAAAACATGTGTCAAACAGGGAAATTCTGAGATGTTTTTGTGTCAAACAGGGAAATTCTGAGATCCGAAAATTAGGGCTCAGAGATGGACTCGATTCTACCAATCTACAACACCTGTAGGAAAACTGAGAGAGGTTATTGTTCTTTGACATGTTAGGAACAAAAACCTCCGACCGTTTTGCAAAATGATTCTCCAGTCGCTCAGAATCATCATTTGAAAATGATGACTTTTCATAGTAAAAACACCAATTTCGGTGGCTTAGAGCGCCCTGAAATTTTGGTCTTAGCTGCTGAAAGTCTACTTTTGGTGGCTTAGAGACTGTTTTGAAACAATGCTTAGCCACGGAAACCTGTGTTTCGAGTTTTTTGAAATAAAGACTAACTCCAAAGTTTTTTTTTTTTAATATTTACAAGTTAGAACTCATTAAAATGAGCCTGAAAAAATTTAATAAAGTTTTTCCTAATGACTTTCTACCTCTTAATAAAATAAATTTGACTAATTTATTTGAGGAGATAACACCAGGTCTCTTCATGGTCATCTGCAATATCCAATAGACAAAATAACCACATGTAAATGACCAGATACCAATAATATAACTCAGGCTGACATCCATCTGCTGCAAGTGTTAAAAGGCTAAGACATGCTCTACAAATCATTTAAGTAACAATCATAGCAAGTAGCAATCACTTCACTGGCGGTACATCAACCAAATATATATAGAGAGTTTTATTTATTATAACTCAAACCAGACTTTCAAGACTATACTCACTTCATAGTTGTAGTCAATTTGCTAGTGAAGGGTGAAGGTTAAAATTCATAAGGTTAGGCCAAAGGATGACTTCCCACTCAACACTGTGACACTTTGGATATGGAAAGGGAATACTCACTATAGCCATATGCCGGACAAACAACAACAAAGGGGATGGCAGTGCCTCACAAATGGGTGAACTACTTCAGAGATGCTTACTCACCTTGACAAATGCTCACAATCCAACTCAATACAAGTAAGTCCAGCAATCTTTAGATATAACTTTTAAGAGCCATTGTTTTTTGGGCCTTTGTCCATGTATTTTTTATATGGACTTTTATCATTTAGGCTTTATGCATTCATGTATGTTGAAAAACACTACTTTTCATGAATGTTTAAGATATTTCAGTACAATATTTTTAGAGCCAATTTCATTAGGCTAGCCTTACATTCATGAATGGGTTTTTTCATAGATATACATTTCATTTCCAAATACATTGTATTGATGGCAGCGCTACTTGTTTTAGGTAAGCAAAACACATCCTAGGCAACTCAGAGCCGAGACACAAATAAACAGCGAGGCTTGTCCAACAAAGGCTCTAGCAGGGAAAGGTCCTCCATGCCACAAGTTAAGTAGTAAGTCGGACTGAAACACAACTGGAAGGTAATGGATGGGTGGAGACAATGAATAATGAAACTGACACTAACAAGCCAAAGTATGATGGGAGTGACTACCTCTATTCTCCCTAAGGAGGGTAAAACCAATGAGTATAGATCAAGAACTTTCAATTTTGAGTAGGGACATCAATACATAATATAGATACATCCAAGTCCACATATTTATATGACCGCCAGATTATGATACTAAATGCTAACACATGTCACAGAAATGAATATAAGAGCAATGATAACCATAACACAATATAATATAAGCTGAGTCATAATCATGCAAATAATCCATCTGAATCAATATTTGTTCAATGAGAAAACATTGATGCAAATCTGGGCACTGCTAACTGCTCTGCACATGGCTAAATGGCTACATCAGTCGTCAAATCTGAGTGTCTTGAGACTCAGTCCTAGCATGGGAGAGTGCTATAGTCCATCAAATAGTTAATGATCCATCATAAACTCTAATCTCAACATCTCATATGTAGGGGGAGCTGGCTGAAAAATGTACTAAACATGAAAAATAGAATATGGTAGCTCGGCTACTATATATGTGATAACAATACCTCCAAGGAGTTTGATGGATTTTGCAGACAAGAGGGTATCAGGAGACAGTTGACAGTTCAATATACTCCAGTGCAGAATGGAGTAGCAAAAAGGAAGAACAGGTCCATTGTTGGAGCAACCCGAGCTATACTACATGACCAGTCACTTCCTTTCTTTCTCTAGGCTAAGGCTTGCAGCACTGCTGTATATCTTCAGAACAAGAGTCCCCATCATGCAGAGGGGAATATGACACATGAGGAGTGTTTTTCATGCAAGAAGCCTGAAGTTAGCCATTTTCAGATATTTGGTAGTTTGACTTACTCTTGTGTCCCTTCAGAGAAGAAGACAAAGTTGGAGCCCACGGTAGAGAAGGGCATCTTTGTGGGCTATGCTGAGACTTCGAAGGCCTTCCGGATTTACCTTCCCTCTCAGAAGAAAGTTGTGATGAGAAGAGATGTGAAGTTTGAGGAGGAGCGGGCCTTCAGGAAGTCGAGAGAGTCAGAGCAGGGAGAGTAGCAGGTCCCTGCACCTCAGGTTGTTTCAAAGGTTCCATCTGCGCAACAATCAGGATCACAAGTTTCCGGGGTTACAAGACCGCATATTGTTGGCACAAGTTCACCAAGTTCAATGGTTCGGCCAGCAGGGTCTTCGGGGACAGGTGATGAATCTACTATTACAGGTACACCTTACAAAGGATCAAGATCAAGATTACAGGGTACACCTAGTGTTGGTACACCAACTTCAGGTTCACAGGTGACTGTGGATACTACCTCTGGTAGTTCTTCTGATGAGTACAGGCCAGTGTGGGAGCAACCTTCAGGGAAGAAGAAGCCTAAGTGGCTTCAGGAGACCTTGAAGGAAGCTCGAGATTTTGGGACACCCAGGGAGGAGGTGAGGGCCATCAAGATGCCTGACAGATTGGGCATGTTGTTTGGTGGCTAGTACATGAGATTCTGAGCCTTCTACTTTTGAGAAGGCCTCCCAGCATTCGGTTTGGGGAGATGCCATGATGGATGAGTACCATTCCATCATGAAGAATGATGTATGGGAGATAGTTCCAAGACCTGAGGGGAAGTCAGTGGTGACTTCTCGGTGGCTTTACAAGCTAAAGCTTGCAGCGAATGGGAGTGTGGAGAAGTACAAAGCCAGGTTTGTAGCGTGGGGGTTTTCACAGGTTGAGGGCATTGATTATGATGAGACTTTTGCGCCGGTTGCTCGGTATACTTCTATCAGGGCATTGATCTCCATTGCAGCGGAAATGGGTTGGAAGATCCATCAGATGGATGTGAAGACCACATTTCTCAATGGGATCATACAAGAGGAGATCTATGTTGAGCATCCTCCGGGCTTTGAGATTCATGAGAGAGAGTCTCATGTTTGCAGGTTGAAGAAGGCCCTATATGGGCTGAAGCAAGCTCCTAAAGCTTGGTACTCCAAGATTGATTCTTCCTTGTTGAGTATGGGGTTTCAGAAGAGCGAAGCAGATCCGAATCTCTACTTCATCATGGTTGGAGATGATCCGCTTATTCTTTTGCTATATGTTGATGACCCATTGCAGCGTGTAAGAAGGATCTTGCAGCAAAGTATGAGATGACTGATATTGGACTGATGCAGTATTTTTGGGGATTGGAGGTTTGGCAGGAGCCTGGACATATTTTTCTGGGATAGGGAAAGTATGTTGTTGATATTTTGACGAGATTCAAGATGGGGGATTGCATGCCTATGCCAACACCTATGATCCCCAACTGGAAGAAGCTTCATGCTTCTGAGGGAGAGTTAGTGGATCATACTTTATACCGTCAGCTTATTGGGTCATTGATGTATCTGGTCAACACTCGGCCAGACTTGTGTTTTGCAGTTAAATCTCTTAGCCAGTTCATGGTTGAGCCTAGGAGTGTGCATTGGATCACTGCAAAACATGTGTTACGTTATCTACCAGGGACAGTGGATTTTGGTTTAGATTACAGGAGGTCAAAGGGGATCAGATTGGTTGGTTATACAGACTCAGATTGGACAAGCAGTGTGGCAGACCGGAAGAGCACTTCCAGATGTTGTTTCAGTTTGGACTCGACAGCAGTGTTGTGGTTCGGTCGGAAGCAGAAATACATTGCATTGAGTACTGCTGAGGCTGAGTATTTGGCAACCAGTCAGGCCAGCTGCGAGGCCTTGTGGCTTCGTAAGTTGCTGGCGAATTTATTTGATCAAGAGCTTAGGCCTATGGTGATTTACTGTGACAATCAGAGTTGCATCCAACTCTCTGAGAATCCAGTATTTCATGACCGGTCAAAGCACATTGAGATCAGATATCATTTCATTCGAGACTACGTCCAAAGAGGAGCAGTTGCGCTTCAATACATTTCCACTGATGAGCAGGTAGCAGACATACTGACGAAGTCTTTGGGGAGGGGAAAGTTTGTCTTCTTCAAGGACAAGTTGCGAGTGGTGCAGAACACCTTCCTCGGTAAGAGGGAGTGTTAGTTTTGTACCTAGGGAAGTGTTCCCCTAAGTGACTTTAGCCTTAGTCACTTAAAAGGGAGAAATAAAGTGACCCTTGCATTAAATGACTTAAGTGACATTTAATTTGACTTTAGAGTATAAAGTCGGTTTTTGATAAATTTAAGTGTGTGAATGAAATTAATATTTTAAAAATAAAATATGAGCAATTAATTTCAACCGTAGATCTAATTCATTCTCAGCCTTTGGATTAGATGTTTATTCACCTACCTAGGGTTATGAGCAAAAAGCAAGAGAAAGGTCATTTGCATTCATTCTTGTGAGGAGAACGAACAGGAGAGTGCTGAAGGAGAGTGTGGGCACGAATTTCAAGACACCAAGCTAAGAGTGATTTTCAGTGGGCACGAAAACCGAGGACATTAACTGCTGGCACAGATTTCGAAGAGTGTACGGCCTCATTTATTGCAGGCACAGAAATCGAGGGTGCGGCCAGCATTAATTGTGTGCACAAAAATTGAGTACGGCCTCATTAATTGCAGGCATTTTTTTCGAGGAGTACAGTTGCATTTATTGTCGTCCGTACAGTACAGATTTGGCACAGTTTTTTAGGGCAAATTTGGGCACGTAGTTCGAGGAAAGTACAGGCACGAGTTTCGAGGCTGCATTCAATGTTTTCCATGCACGAGTTTCGAGGACTGTACGGGAACATTTAATGATGTCTGTATTGTACGGATTTTCAGCATTAAAGGCACAGAAATCGAGACTGAAGGTTGCTGCTATTTTGGCACATTTTTCGAGAAAAATACTGCACAAAAATTGAGGCAGCATATGCACGAAAAACGAGGCAGCTTGTTGGGTTGAGATAAGTTGATTTTGACTGTTAATGAATGTCTGATTTTTCCTAAAGCTTAATAATAAAAACTCTCTCTCTCTGACTTGTTTTCCCCTTGTGGGTTTCTCCAGGGCCATTGGCCAAAAATTCCTGAGTATTGTGTGTTGAATGGCGTGCTGATTATTTATTTTCTGTCAGTGAAAATGTGAAGTTACAGCAGTGTTTTAAGTCTGAAAATTTTATGTTTATTTCCAGTCATTTATTTTTCTGAGAATGAAATAAACTGTGACAAATTTTACTTATTAACCAGAGGCTGAAAACTTGAGAAAAATCTACAGTATGGACTATAAACCCCTCTGATCAATATTTTTCAGACCTGTATAATTCCCGTTGCATACCATATCCTTGTGTTGGTTCAGATCCAATTGAAACAACTCCATTTCCTAGTCTAGGATTCAAGATTGTCTCCTGGATTCCATTTGCCAATTTGAGCTAGTCATGGTGTGGGTTAAGGTTTCATGTACAGTGTTTGACAAAAGTCCTGAATCAGACCTACATAAATCAGAGGTCCAATCCTTAATATCAGATCTGAACTTTGACCTCCAATCATTCCTCTTAAGTTGCACTCTCTCCCCAAACTGTCTTTCGATGTTCCGAGTGAGGTAAATCACCTAGTTTTGGGGAATTTTGATTCCCTAAAACTGTGGGTGAGTTGATATCTCTGATTTTCAGATTAGGGATATTACATTGACAGGTCTGGACAAAAATGAATTCTCCAAGAATGTGATTATCCTTTGCAAAATAGGATAAGTACAATCGCAATGCTAAAAGCTCAAATCCAACAATCACATTACTCTCAATGCTAGCTCTCAATATCACCCTCTCAAAAAAGGAAAAAGGAAAGGTGCAAGGCAATAATCAATATGCTTTAATGCTCCAATTACTGACCAAAAACTAGACCTATTGCATCTTTAATGCTTGTATAATATATACAAGAAGAGTGTAAGAATAGAGGGTAGATGGAAACAGAAGTGAGTAAAAATAGTAGTCTTCAAGAATAGTGTTGCTTAAACAATATACACAAGGAGTGTAAGAATAGAGAGTAGATAAAAATAGAATTGAAGTAAGAATAGTAGTCTCCAAGAATAGTGTTCCTCTTTTCAGATAAGATAATAAGATAATTTTATTAATGTGCAACAAATGACCACAAATAGATCAATGGGACTACTAAGTACATCCATGAGAATGCAAAGTGGGAGTGCAAGAGCATCTATTGGAAAATCATGATATGAACAAATATACCCTATGTTGAGAAGAATCCAAAGAGATGGTGAGATACATGCAAGTGCCACGAAGAACCGAAGGTCAAGAACCATCAACCCCCTAGGGGGGATGTCTTTCCTAGGGTGCAATCAACATCCCTTAATGCCCCTCTCTCCTAACATTGCAAGTCGAAGGGAGACAACACCTATTACAAAACTAGTTGGATTATCTGGAAGAGTTAAGAGATAAGGTAGGAGATATGTCTCACTATCTAGACGCAAAACCTCACGACCAAGACATGGATGAAATACCCTGATATTGGTGCAATGTGAGGTGTACCAAGGGCTTAGGCAACATGACCATAAGGGTATAGTTGGTTAAGTGTTGGGGGCCTCCCAAGGTCTCACAACTCCAATATCTAGTGTAGTGTTGCCATTCGCCTACCTCTTGGTGCATCTATCTGCTGGAAGCAAAGAGAAAGAAACTTGTAATCGGTCGGACCAAGTCTAGACGGCACTGAAAAAGGGCAGACTAAGCGAGATCTAAACCCCAAGGTCCTCTCTCATGTACAAGACCAAGCATTTATAGTCAAGGAAACAGAAGAACTTGGATAGAGAGTTCTAGGACTCCCTGAAGAGGTAGTAAAATCATCCTCTCATCTCATGATAGATGGGGCACTTGAAGATGAAGTAATCCTCTGTCTCAATCTCATGAAGATGGTAGAGTTGGCATATCTTGTCCCTCGAGTGATGTGGTGGTCAGTTTCAACCTAAAGACAACGAGAACCAACCTAGAACTACCCAAGGGAGGGTCTAGAGAGCATGCATACAGTGTCAAAGCATCTGGGTGGTCGAACAATATGGCCATCTCTCAGCACCAAGAAGTGTTTTTGTGTAGAAGGCCATCTTAGGGCTTAGCCCACCCAATGAATTGACCCATGTAATATGACTAAAAGGTCTAATGATATCCTCTTTTACGATCCTATTAATTCCTACTTATTCGTTAGGAGTTGACCAAGGGCATCAAGAGAGTATTTAAATAGGGGAGGCAATCGATTGAAAGTAAACATGAGGCCTCTAAAAACTAGCAACAAACTCAACCAAAGGTACGAGAAGTGGCTCTGGCCTCTAAAGTTTTGAAAAAATTGTATTGGATGGTTTGCAATCAGGTTACATAATGTGAAGTTTGGATTGATCTCAACACTTTTTCTCACCTTTTATGACGATCTAGCAAATGCAGCAGATTCTATAGTTGTCATACACTTTTCAAGGGAGCATCTATCCCCATATGGAGTTGGTTGTTACCACTCATGATGCATGAACAGTTGTACCGGGATTGAAGACATTGTTCAACATGTTGCATTTAGAGGATTTTGGCTTGGAGGTCTTGGTTGCAGCTTTTGATGCCTATTCCTTCATTGAGGACCATCTTATGAGACATTGCTACATATTTGGAGGAAATTTATACCAGTGGGGGTCATATCACTTTTCCTAAGGCACATTTACATATTTTGAGGCATGTCACATTACATAGATGGGCGTTGGGGCCTTGACAAGCACCTTGCATTGGTTGGCCACACCTGTGATGTTAATGACACATCAAATGGATAAGGTTTATTCTTAGAGAGTGCACCCTAGGAGATGGTGCCCCTCCGGAAATTTTGTTTGGTATGTTTTGAGAGGGGATACAGGTATGCTTTGATGAACATTTTACCCAAGAGACCTCGAAAGTCTAATTTTGGATAGTTAGTTATACTTGAGATGAGGGTACTCTATCTTCTTGCACACATCCCCTGAGCAATCATCTAAAGGCCTTGTTCGGAGGACATTTAAAAGGCCATGCACATGGATCTATGGTCAAAGTGTTGATGTTTTATGTAGCTTTGAGAGATATTCTTATTGTATTTGATCATGTAATAACCCTAAAAGAATAATGCTAAAACATACTCTCAAGAAATCAAGTGAAAATAGACAAGTCAGCCCCACAGAAATCACAGGGTAAAACTACCCCAATCACTGGGTAAAACTGCCCCAACGCTAGGTAAAACTGCCCCAGTAAAGTCGGCCCTACAGTGAAAAACTCAGGCAAAAAAGAGTATAAATAAGGGGGCACATTCCTCATTTGTACACAACACACAAGTTCACTCAAGCCAGTGAAACAAGTGCGCAAGAGAGAGAGAGAGAATAGCTAGAGGACGACTTATCTTGGGGTTATCTTATCTTATCATTGCTTCTTGGGTATTTTCTGTGAGAGAGAGCTTTAGCTCTTCGTTGTATTGACATTGTACTTTTTTGACAAATCTATACTAAAGAAGTTTTGTTGGGTTTTTCCCATGAAAGGATTTTCCCAGGATAAATCTTTCTGTCTATTGTTGAATGTGTTTCTTTCAGTAATCTTTATGCATGTAATTATTATGATGTGATATGTCAAATTGAATTAAAGTCTAACATAATTGCTCTTAAGTCAAAATTCTAACAAGGTATCAGAGCGGCACTGAAAGAAAGCATTGCGACATTTGCGACAGTTTGAAACTAGGGCTTCCAAATTCAGACATTTCTCTCCACAGATTGGATTGCAAAGTAGCACCTTGCAACTCACCCTAGGAGGGCGCACATTTTTGTCCAAGCATAATTTAGATTCAAGATTTTTCATTTTTGACCTAGTCCCTATAGCATCGAGAAACTAGGGCATCACGTTTTTGCTTATTTTGTCCATAGATTTGATTGAAGAGAAGTTTATCTCAACTCGCCTTGGGAGGGAGCATCTTTCTAGTGGATCAATTTCTCCATTGAAGAACTTTCAATTTTGACCTTCCTACTAGGGTTTCCAGAACCAGATTTGACAATATGACAAACAACACCAAGCTTGATGAGAAGCTTGAAGGAACTGATAACTTCATAGCATGGAAGTATATGATGCTTCTCATTTTCGAAGAAAATGACTTGGAAAAGTATGTTGAAGAAGAGATTGCAGAACCAGAAGGAGATGAGGCCAAGGCAAAGCACAAGAAGAACATGATTAGGGCAAAGAGAATCATTGCAGATTCTATCAAGGATCACTTGATCCCTCATGTCTCATCCTTAAAGATTCCAAAGCAAATGTTTGATGCTTTGCGCAAACTGTATGAAGGCAAGAATATTAACCGGAAGATGACATTGAGAACACAGTTCAAGAATGTGAAGATGTAGAACTCAGAAACCATTCAATCCTACTTCACAAGGGCATCTCAAATCAGAGAATAAGTTGAAGCCATTGGAGACACAGTTGAAGAAGCTGAAATAATGATGACTACATTGAATGGTCTCCCAAGCTCACAGGAATCATTCATTCAGGGAATTTGTTCTAGATGAAAGCTAACAAAGTTTAGCAGGTTGTGGGAAGAAATCATGCAAGAAGAAGCTAAACTGGTAGCAAGAGAAGAAAAGTTGGGCAATGATGAAGATCAAGCACTAGTTGCACATGCAAAAAAAGGGAAAAGCAAGAAAAAACCTCATTCCCACAATGTTGAAATTTTACCTAGGAATTGTTTGTCCATTCATGCCTGGGGTTGGACAAGGACACTTTAAAAAGTGGTCCCTAGCTTATTTAAAAGATGAGAATGACTTTATTTTATAAAGTGATCTTTCAAAGTGAGTTTGAGTTATATTTATTTTAAAAGTGACTTTATGAAAAGTAAAAGATGAATGTCCATTAAATTCTCATTTAATATTTAAAAAGTAATTTTTAATGAGGAAATGAGATGGGCCCTAGATCTCATTTAGTTGGCTTTTAATCTAAGCCATTGATTTAGAGATGGAAGTTACTCAAACAAAAAGGCTTGGGAGAAGAGAGAGCAAGAGAGAAAAGAGAAACAGAGAGAGAAACCTTTGCACAAATTCCAAGGAGGATGAGCAGGAGGGCACAATTTTCTAGGCAAAACTTTTAGCAGTGGGCAAAAGTTACAAGACAAATCATTTCTTGTAGCTAGCACGCATCCCAAGTCAATCCGTATAGTCATTTAATGAGGCTGTACAGCACAGAAATTAAGGCTGATTTCTGACAGTCCGTACAGCATTTAATGTGAGTGTATAGCGTTGAATTTCATCCCTAGCAGGCACGGTTTTCGAGGCAGAGAATATTCTTGTTGCTGCTGGCACGAATTTCGAGGTTTATGGCAGCATTTATTGAGTCCTACAATCACACATGTGAATTTGTACAGCTATGAAATTAATGTTGTTTGTACAGCATGTTGTCAGTGAGTTTCTAGCATGGTTTTTGAGATGAAATGTGGGAGATAAGTACTGCTGTTTCGATTGTGATTTGTCTTTGAAATAATAAAAATATTTTTGAAGAACAGGTTTTCCCTTCGGTGTTTTTCCTGGACCATTTTAGTCAAAAATATGAGTCTTTAATTTTCATGTGTGTTAGTATATTTTTCTGAGTAAGACAAGGAGGGCTGTCATAAATTTTCAGAGTTGAAAAAGTTGAAAAAATATCTCATGTGTTTGAACTTCAAGTTTACAGTAAAATTTTAATTTTTAAATGTACATGCATGATGGGGTTTGGGCATTAAACCATATGCAGTGACTGAAACTAAAACCGGGTTGGGGTAACTAAAAAATTTTACTCAAGAAGTTTCAGAAGACAGAAAAGACTCAAAAGGATTACTCAAATTACAAATGCTACAGCTTCCAGAGACGGGACACATTGCAAGAAATTATCCTCAAGTAAAAGATCAGGTTAAGTAAGGGAAGAATAAAAGACATCATACTCGTGCCGTAGAAGATGATGAACCTGTTCAGAAGAAAGCAAGAGAAGATTATTCAAGTGAAGAAGAATGCGTGTTGATTTCAGCTCTTACAAGGACAGTCACTCATGGAAGTGACACATGGCTTGTTGATAGAAGTGCTTCCAAGCACATGACCAGTTACAAGTAATCTCTCTCAAAATTGGTACAAAAGGATCTGTTACCACCTAAGTTGTACTTGGTGGATTTTTTCAAGTGAGCCGGCAAGGTTTGAACAAACAAACTTGTTCATGATCAGAGTTAGAGTCCGCCAGGCTTTTTCTAGGAATCTGTTCGAAATTTTTGTAACACATGTTCATACCCCCTTGGGGAAATTGTAAAAAATGTGCTGGCATGGTCAATTTTTATTAAAGGCTCGGCTTCCCAAACTTAAGCATCAAGCCGACTAGCCCAAAGTGTTTTCTCCCTTAGTTATTATCGGTTGTTGAATAAATGACTAATCATTTTTGAGTTTTTCACTCACACCTCCAAAGTTGGGCTAGTCGTCTTGGTCGTTAGGCCTTAGGAGATTATTAGAGCCTTCGTGTCTATGTTTTTCAACATGTTAGGCATTCGAATTGAGTCGTATGGACATGTGCTAGGTCCCACTAGAGTTTCGTCTGATTCCGAAACTTAGGCCATTTTTTAATGGTTTAATTAAAAAAATAAAGTGTAATAAAAGTCGGGTTCGGAGTCCGTTTGTGGCATGGGGATGCTCGTTTTCACACTTGGAGCGTCCTCTTTACCCCATAGACCATTTTTCATATGATTCGGGCGACCAATATTCAGCTAACAGAGCAATATTCAGCTAACAGAGCATCAAAGCGCCATTTTAATGCTAAAGTGCATCAAATTGGCACAAAAGAACAAGGATGAAAAAGTCAAAATTTAAAATATTATGGTGATGGGATGGCATGACATGGGTCCCCATAAAACATGCGACCCTCTTTAACTTGTAAACATCCCAAACTTTGGTTTAAAACTTAAAAGAGGTAGCGAATGTTTTTAATTGTAAGTTGTAATGTGCTCTTCTGCTTAGGCATTAAGGACCAAACCGCTAACCTATGTGATTCCGGTGGGTTCGAACGGTTAATGACAGTTAGGGAATCAACTTAAGACTGATGCCATCTACAAAAAATCTAGGACATCAATATTATATCACCATTGGGTCGAAGAGGGCCACTGGAGCCAAAGGCCACCAGCATGCATGTCATCTAAGCATTATTTAATGATGCATGCACCCAATTAAGTCTCCATGCGCATGCATGCAAGTCAACTGCAAATTAGAAGTTTAAAGTGACCTAATTAGGTCAAAAGTTAGGGTTTTCGCAGTTGAAAGTTATAAAAGAAAGATAAAGTTAATGGAGACTTTACTTTTGATGATTATTGATTTTGGAGCTCTTGAGTAGCAGCACAGCGTGCGGCCACAGCAGTTGGGATTGGAGATGACATCTTCAGCTAACGAGATTTCGGCAGTGAGATATCTGCCCTAGTCTCCTTCAGGATAAACCATCCAAGTCTGTCACCGTGTCTATTCAATTCATCATTATCCAGTATTCCAGTATAAGTCCGAAGGTTATTGCAGATTCATTCGTACAGCGGGGGGCATTTAGCTGGGAAACCCTAGTCATTCACCAGGACTCTGGATCACCATATTTCTTCCGCATGCGGCCTGCATCCTCACTAATAGGACCACTCTACTGCATTGGGTGATTATCAGCCATCAGATTGTCCATCCGAGGCAGCTAGCAGCAGTTTACAAGGTTGTGGGGGCGTGAGCAGCAGATTGGTAGACCAATTCGCTAGGGCATCTGGAGGGGTCAAAATTCTTGCATGCTCTGGCCATCCTCTCCGGCACGGGCACACCTTCCTTCCGACTTATTTCCAGTTGAAACTGACCATCCCTTCAGCAAAAACATCACTCTTGTTTGATTCAGCCAACCGAGGTATTGCAACAAAAAACCAGGTTATTTCTTCATCAGCTCAGCTCATCTTGCATGCGTATTCTCTCTGGAGCTTATTCAGCCAGCTTATCAGTGGTAAGTGTTCATTCTATCATGCAAACCCTAACCCTAATTTCAGCTATAAAATAGGGAAATTTTGCATGGCAGTTTGCATGCCCGACTATTTCAGTAAATTTGCATAGAAATAGAAAATATCAATATTTGGGATATTACATAAGTGATGTCAACTTCAAGCAATGGTAGAAAGCGCTAACACCAAATCAAAGCTTTTGTTGGCATAAGTGGTGGACCCCCCTTTTACATGAAATTGTTTTAAACTTTGGTCTATGTTAAACCTTGGTTTATTTCTTAAGTGATAGCGAGTGTATTTTGAAGCTTATGCGTGAGGGTGACGTCAACCTCCTCACACTAGACTAGAAGCTCACGTGTGGGGTGGGCCCCTTTCATGTTTAAAACTTTGGTTTATTTTGAAACCTTAGTTTATCTCTAGTGGCTAGTGCATGTGTATGGATGACATCACCCACTTCCTACCAACTTTGGAAGCTCACACGTGAGGGAGAAGGACGCCAAGTTTGGAGGAGTTGGGTGGTTGATTGGTGCATGATCATTGGCTGGAAGAGTTAGGTGGGTGAAAGGTGGCATTGTCTCTTCAGATTGACTCAGATTAACTCAGGTAAACTCCCACTCTATCTTCAGTGTAGGTAGCACCCCCTAGATCATTTTGGTTATTTAAGCAGGGCTCATTTCCTCATTTTTTGATGGTCAGAGGACTAGAGGCTCCGCCCAAGCTATGAAGCTCTGTACTGTAATTATTTTTCTGATTAATAGAAAGACTTTGGAGGTCCATGGTGTGTTGCATTAGTGTGAGGATAAATATTGTCACTGGCATATGAGGTAACTGTATTGTTGCTTTTTTCTTTGTTTAATGTGGCGATCTATCTGGACTTAAAATTGTTGTTAACATATACGGTAAATGATTCTAGTTTGATTTCATTTACTATTCTTTGCTTATAAAGATATAGGAGTAGTAAATTGTATTAGGTTGTACCTATGCTCTCTCAATCTTCATTTGTTAAAATACCAGATTTGACCCCCTTTGTGCAAGTATTGTTAGTGATCCAGGTTTCCTAGCTTGATTGGAGTGGATGATCTCGATTGAATCTACCATTCTTCAAGCACTTTTAAGGAAGACATAGTCCCTCCGCTTCCCACGGCTGGATTCCTTAGATATGGGCACTCTGCTTGAGCACTTCCTTCTTTACTTCACCTTCTAAAATTAAACTTTATCCTTGGTTCCGGTTACTTTGTAAAATGCTTAAATAAATTAGTTTATTTTAAAAGATTATTCAAAGGCTGATTTATTTTAAGTACATTGCTAGATCATAATCTTAAAGTTTTATTCTGAGTAGATCTAGATTGATTAAGTACTTAGGCTTATTGTTTATCATTTAAGTACTAAAATTTTTATGTTCTTAATGCTTTATTTGGCACATTTGGAACATTACAAGTAGCTGGTTTTTCATTTTTATCAGCAGGACAAGGAGAAGTGTTGCCGGAAAATCAAGGATCTAAGTTGTTCAAAGACCTCTCGAAGCACCATTCTTAATCTTGTCTTTTTCTAAAAACCTGTAAGCCTTTGGATCAAGATCTGTAAGGACCATCGGCATCCACCTCAAGCATTGTAAATACCATAATAAGATATTTGGAGTAGGCTCCTTCAGAGCCCACTTAGGAGCCCACTCCCCATCCCCCCTAGGGGGATTTACGTCGATGCATTTTTTTTCATGGTTTTGTTTTTGTTAGTGTAGTTTTGCTTTACAAATCTATATACTTTGTCATTTCTAATTTCAATTTTGTTGCATAGTAATACAAATACTAACCCCGCGACTTCCCGAGTTACCCGGAAGGGGAAAGAGATGCATGGTAGGATTAATTAGAAAAGCCTTGTGTTTGTATTGCTTTTATTTTTACTTTTTTAGTAATTTACACCCCTTGCTCTCCCGATTAGGGCTTTTAGCTTGAAAGATATTCTTGGGGATTTAATAAACAAGCAAACAAATTGCACATAAAATCCTTAAAACTTTACCAAGGCCCTGTTGTGTATGCTCTGCACCGTTGCGGTTCGACCGAACAGTTGGTTGCATCAAAAGCAGCGTGGGTGACTAGCTTAATTAGTTTTCACATTTCAATTAACCTTCCCAAGCGAAAATCCAATGCCTTGATTTGATCTGTTGCGGTGACAAAATCCACAAAGGAAGCGGGAACAACTGGATAGTGACCTTGAGACACCGTTAGGCTACACCCTTGTTGGTGTAGTGTTGAACACGTCTCAGAGACTCCAACCAAACCGCATGTTCCTTGCGGGGAGCCAACGAGAAAGGGTTTTGGACATACTCCTCGTACCTTCGGGTAAATTTGGAGTTCCCTTTCCCCTAAGTTAATTCACTCATTTTCCACATTAACTTAAAACTTACCAAGAGACAATTGCAAAACATCTACTTCAGCATCTTTCAGCACGCACATTTTTACAACTCCATTTTTAATTTGGCACTTATCTTTATTATTTCTATCTGCATGATTTATGAGTTGAGTAATTTTATAATTCCTTGTGTTATTTATGTTGTTGTAATCAACTTTCAAATCTCTTGTTTTCCATTATTGATTAAAAACTCCTAAAAAACTTACTCATCCAAGTCCATCACCACTAAATCCTAATCAGACTTAGCAACTCTTTTAGGGTCTACCCCCCTTGGCTTCGTTAGGAGTTTGCCTAAACGTAGGAGTCAAGAACAAGGTGACAGCTTTGACTCGAGACTTCCCCCAAGGACACATCGAGTGGCTTGAAGATTTCTGCCACGTTCCCCCCCTAGGTGTGTGAAAGGCGGCAACAGGATCTTCCTCATAAGGTGAAGCTCGGCGATGATTATCAGTATCCCATAAAAGGAGTAGGAGAAACCTCCTACAAGTTAGATTCTGGAAGCCTATGAAGATGAAAGATGTCTTATATGTACCTAGTTTGAAGAAAAAAATTCTCTCCATTTCTGCATTGGATAAGAAAGGATTAAGAGTTGCTTCCATTGATGGAGTTCTCATGTGGCCGACTCAGAGTTTACCCTCGACCGATTCCGAGTCCGATTCCGATTTTTAAAACTATGGGTACACCAGATGGGCGTGAAAACAACTTTTCTAAATGGTTTAGTGGAAGAGGAAGTGTACGTGGAGCAGCCACAAAGTTTCAAGACATGTGTGCAAGTTGAGAAAGGCCTTGTATGGGTTGAAGCACGCACCCAGGGCATGGTACGACAAAATTGACCATTTTATGATGAGCTTGGGCTTTACCAAGAGTAAAGCAGATTCCAACCTTTACTACAAGGTTGTGGATGGTGGACCAATTATATTGTTGTTATATCTGGATGACCTGTTTCTAACACGGATCAAGAAGCTTATCGCAGAGTGTAAGAAGAAGCAATGTTTTAAAACTCGGACTAGGAATCGGTCAAGGGTCAACTCGAACTCGGACTCGGAACCGGTAATGAATCGGTAATGACTCGGCCGATTTGAATTTAATGACTCGGATTACTCAAACAATACATAAAATATTAAATTTTAAAGAAAACAATATTTTAAATATTTTAATCCATGCTTGCAAAGCATTAGAGACAAAATATCCAACTACTCATGCATATACCATATAAGTGTGAATATATCAAAATGGCATCGAGTGTACTGTGCAATACATATCTAGAACAAAAAACATAATCAATGAGGCCTAAATGGCTTGTAGAATCCAAAAAACAACATGCTATGATGCCGCTACATCATATGTCAATGATCATAC
>LPNX011061400.1:373412-399044 GCA_001517045.1 Pseudotsuga menziesii | reverse complement strand
CTTTTTGTTTAGCCTTATCCTCTTCAAATTCTTCAAACTGTTGTTGCAACTCCAACCTAATCTCTCCAATAAACTCTAAATCAACTTCCCATGGGGCAATATTTCCTCTAACAGCAGCCAACTGTTGTTTAAACCTATTAATGCCCCCTCCTTTAATCCATGTGTTGCAACACTAACAATACATTTTCCCTTCAATGACATCAACATGGATCCATGCCTGATCTTTTCCTTTTGGGGCCAATCTAGAATCTAAATCCAAAGGAAATCTAAACATGCAAAGAAAAAAGAAAAAAATCTTATTATTTTGGCAGCAAACAATAGAAAACAGGACTGATATTTGTCAATTTAATGAGAAAAAAGAAAAAATGGCTAGCTGGAAGCTAACTTACATCTAGGTAACAGAAAATCGGTCTCCAACAGTCCGACTCCTCCATTCATGTTGATTGTTCTTCACTGTTGGACGCTCCTCCAAGCCTCCATGAATCCAAACAACAATAATGCCAAATGTTCACAAACATCTTACAGCAAAAGTGTGAGGCAAATAGAGGGGCAGGGGGTCATCTTATGGCCTCAGGTTATGGTTAGAATAAGAAAAATCTTAAAAATAAAAAATAAACATGTTATTTTGGAGTCTGCATTCTTGTGGGTGTCTGCCACAGCTGACTCGGTTGACTCGGGTTGCAACTCGATCAACTCAGCCGACTTGGCCAATTCGGACCCTAACTCGGCCGACTCGGACCCAACTCGGCCGACTAAGTATAAAATCGGCCACCCAAGTCAAGTTGCAGGCCGAGTCAGCTCGGCCAGGGGTCAACTCGGCCAACTCAGACTCGAACTCCGCCGGTTTTTAAAACACTGAGAAGAAGCTTGCCACAGAGTTCGAGATGAAAGACCTAGGTATGATGCACTACTTCTTGGGTCTAGAGGTGTGGCAGAAACTAAATGAGATTTTCCTTAACAAAGGAAAATATGTCGTAGAGATCCTGAAGAGATTCGGGATGATGGATTGTAAAGCCATGCCTACACCAATTGTGACAAACTTGAAGTTATTAAGTGATACTTCATCAAAGACAATGGATGCTACCATATATAGACAAATGATTGGTTCGTTGATGTATTTGACGAACACCAGGCCAAATATATGCTTTGCGATGAACACTTTGAGTCGGTATATGGTTGAGTAGAGACGTCTTCACTTGGTTGCGGCAAAGCATGTGATGAGGTACCTGAAAGGTACAGTTGATTATGAACTCATATATATTCAGCTTGTGAGATGAGACTACATGGCTATGTTGATTCAGATGGGGTTGGTAGTGTCGCAGACCGGAAGAGTACATCAGGATATTGCTTTAGTCTCAGGTCAACTATGATTTCTTGGCTCAACAAAAAGCAGACTAGTGTGGCACTCAGTACGGTCGAAGCAAAGTATATAGCAGCATGTTCAGCCCGTAGTGAAGTTATGTGTGGCTTTGAAAGTTGCTTACATAATTGTTTGATCTTGAGTAAGAGGTGACTTGAATCTTTTGTGACAACCAAAGTTGCATAAAGTTGTCAGAGAACCCTGTGTTTCATGACAAGTCCAACACATCGAGATCAGTTCCCATTACATTCGTGACATGGTACAGAAGGGAGCCGTGAAGCTTCAGTATGTTGTGACAGACGAACAAACAGCCGATGTGTTGACCAAACCTCAGTTAAGGATAAAGTTTGAATACTTCAAGGACAAGCTTGGAGTGGTCCAAATAGACTTCCCTCATGAAAGGGAGTGATAAGTTACAGATGCAATTCCAGGGGTCGTAGCGCACTATGTGGCAACAGTAGGTGGTCATTTACTACTAGGCTCAGGTAGAACTGGAGAGCGTGATCAGACTCAAGATGACTAGAGAGCGTGACCATACTCATGTTAGTTGGATCATAAACCCAAATTTTGTGTGAGTCGATTGTCTAGTTGAGATGGTATCCAATGGAGCTAGTATGTGTGTGTATCCGGGCTCAGTAGCACTTGAGAGCATAACCAGACTCAAGAGGACTAGATAGCATGACCATACTCAGGATGACTAGAGAGTGTGACCATGCTTGGTTTGGCTGGATCGTAAACCTGAATTATGTGTGAGCCAGTTGTCAAGTTGGAGATAGTATCAAATCGAGCTAGTATCCAGTCAAAGTTGGATATGTGTGTTTAGATTATGTATGAGTTGGATGAAGTCTCATATGACATAATGTGCGCTCTTGGATTGTACCCACTATTAAGATGTTATGTATGATGTTGAGGCCCTGGATGCATGATGTGGATGATGGCTTTCTCGTGTACATAACTTGCAGTGATGGATAGATTCATGAAAGTCAAGTAAATGGTCAAAGAATACAGTCGTGCAGAAACAGTGTTGAAGATCGTGTCAAGACTCAAGAGAATACCTTCCTTACTAAGAGGGAGTGTTGATGTTTTATGTAGCTTTAGAAGATATTCTTATTGTATTTGATCATGTAATAACCCTAAAAGAATACTGCTAAAACATACTCTCAAGAAATCAAGTGAAAACAGACAAGTCAGCCCCACATAAATCATTGGGTAAAACTACCCGAGTCAATGAGTAAAACTGCCCCAACGTTGGGTAAACCTGCCCCATTGAAGTCATCCAAAAAACAGTATAAATAAGTGTTGAATTTAAGCATTAGCATATAACTTAAGCATTTGCAGATGAACTTAAACAAATAATCAATGCAGTAAAAACACATTCATCACATCAGCACAATGGACACAAGATTTATCACTGGGGAAACCTTCAAAGGACAAAAACCCCAAAAACATTAGTAGCTCATCTCGTAAATGAGTTGACTTAGGAAATTCTTCAAAAAGATCCTCAAACCCAGATGTGGATTTTAACCACCATTACAGTAAATATCTCAGCAAAATATTCAAAGTAAGGGTTTCAAACCCTAGGCACTCAATTTCCAGATCTGCCCATAATAAGTCAAAACTGTCAACATAAATGATCAGATCTGTTTTGGACAAATTAGGGCTTGCACAGGAACAAAAGACGGATTCTAGAAAAACACAGGCTGCCCGAAAAATGCTTTTACCTGCCCAGATTTTATCAGCTGCCCGGAAAACTCATACACTGTCTGCCCGTTGACTTTTTACTTGCCCGATCTGCCCTTCTGTCTGCCCATGACAATCTGTGACTATTGAGCAGCTGTCTGTTGTTCCTAAGGTGGCTGGGCAATCTCACATGGGCTGGGCCAAGGCTTAAAAGCCTGCCCAAGGCCTCTCGAGGTCTGTACAGACAGCCCAGGCCTGCTATTTAGCAGCGCGTGGTTGTTACAGACAGTCGGGGCACTATGGTGGCTTTCGGGCCTTGTATGGGAGCTTGGGTCTGCTCCCGGGCTCTGTGGTAGGGCCCACAGATCTGCCCACGGTGCCAAGCAAGCAGCCAGTGAGAAGGACTGCGTGAAGAAGATGGGACTGTTGAAAAGATAGGGCTGCCGAAAATTGTTGAGGATAGTCTTGCTGATGGAAACCCTAGATGAGGGTCAACTGAGAGAGGTGGATGCCCAGCTAGAACAAAAAAACATAAACAGTCTTCAATGGAACCTTCAGCAATTAGCAGCTTCACTTGTGAGAGCAAAAACTTGAATGTCATAATGAGAAGACTTGATCTTCTTTTATAGCCTTCATTCACCTGTTAAGTGGGCCAAAATTAGGAAAGATAAAATAATAATATTTTAATCTTTTCCTAATTTCACTTTTACCTTGATACCAGAAAGTCTTTTATTTATCTTTGACTTGTTTTATTTATCTTTGACTTTTACCATAAGTCTTTATTTAAATTGACTTCCACCTGTGGTTCAAAATTCCTTATTTATTTTTTACTTTTGACTTTAGCCTTTTTCCAAGTGCCCGTATGGTCATTACCTATGGTCCTTTTTTATTCCAAAAGTACATCATCATAAACCAAGAGAGTTACTAATGCAGGTGGTCCTTTTCCTGTGGTCCAAAATTCCTTATTTATTTTGTACTTTTGACTTTAGCCTTTTTCCAAGTGCCCGTATGGTCATTACCTGTGGTCCTTTTTTATTCCAAAAGTACATCATCATAAACCAAGAGAGTTACTAATGCTTTTAACTCACACTCTGTGTGACACCTAGATCTGGTACTAGGGTAACTTAACCAAGGGTAGCTAATCCTTGGAGAAGTACATAAAGCCCATAGATCAAGGGTCAGAATGNGTGCCTTCCTGGTAACAGACCAGGTGCCTCCATTCTCCAAGAGAATGGCTACTCAGAACTAAGCTGAGTCTACCAGTACTAGACTGGTCTACATCATGGTCCCTGACCAGATATCTACTCAACACTAGGTTGAGTCTACCCAGGGCAGAGTTGGGTCTATATCATGGTCCCAGACCAGATATCTACCATTCAATAGAATGGTCACTCAACACTAGGTTGAGTCTTCACCATGGTCCCATTCTCCTAAGAGAAGGGCTCTCAATGCTGCTCAGAAAAATCAACAATAAGGGGGGTGCATTACTCATGTGTACACACAACACAAGTCCGCTCAAGCCAATGAAACAAGTACGCAAGAGAGAGAGAGAGTAGCTGAAGGAAGACTTATCTTGGGGTTATCTTATCTTATCTTTGCTTCATGTGTATTTTCTATGAGAGAGAGCTTTAGCTCTTCGTTGTATTGACATTGTACTTTGTTGACGAATCTATACTGAAAAAGTTCTGTTGGGTTTTTCTGGTGAAAGGGTTTTCCAAGGATAAATATTTGTGTCTATTGTTGAATGTGTTTCTTTCAGTGATCTTTCTGCCTGCAATTATTATGATGTGATATGTCAAATTCAATGAAAGTCTAATATAATTGCTCTTAAGTCAAAATTCTAACACAAAGGACACATTTCGAGGCACATATGTTGGGGACTTTATCTTGAGGGGTTGTAATAACAAACAATATATTATTTTTTGCACGTTCACCTATGAGATCTACTAGGGTTTGTTCACTTATTTGGAGGGACACCCTAGCTCATCTTTCTAGATTTGGCATGATTTTGGCATCTAGAGAAGGTTGATTCCCCTTTTTTAGAGGAGGGTTGCCTTGGCATTGCACTCGCGCCTATTTCTAGGAGTTATCTTAAGAAACATTCTATGGAAGGAGAGGACGCATAGCATGAAGAGACATTGCATGGTCAAACTAGCCCAAACTAGTGGATCATTTTCCATGAGGATGCAATGTCCTCCTCTTCTTCTTAAGCACCAAGAACCATCTCGTTAACCTATTTAATTCCCATAGGTTCGAGCAGGTATTGACAAGTAGGGAATTGACTGAGGACTAATTCATCTTAAGCAGTGATATTAAGTCATCGGTAAAAAAAGAGGAGCCATTGAAGTAGTTATCAACTACCATGCGGGCCTTATTTCTCTTTGCATGCAACATGCAGCATTTAAGTTGCATGCATGCAAAAGCAAGTCATGCAACCTCAACTCTATAAAAGAAGAGAAATTGAACCCTAATGTATCCATATGCTATTATTCACTTTTGAGAAACAAGTTTGACAGCTCGGCGAGCAAAGTTGGGGTTGAGGGCGCAATCTTTGGCTAACAAGTGTTTTCAGCAACAAAATCGATCTGCCCTATCACTTTCAGGGATACATCACTCTAATCTATCATAGCACTTCAAAAATCATTCAATATTTACAAGAGGATTATCGTATCAAGGCGTAAGGGTTTCCAGCACATCCTATTGTTGTAATTGTAACTTCAGAAGATATTTTAATGTATATTATTGCTGTATATTGTTGTATCCCCGTCGGAGATGTGTTTTCCTCCTTTTGGGATGTCATTATTGTGTATGGTCATTGAGGTAAACCCTTCGTTGTAAGTCGGGGCAGTAGTCCCCAAGTCTAATATAATAAAATGTCTTTTTAGGTCCCTCTAGGAGAAGTCGGCCCAGTTAGGGTAACAAGTCGTCCCAGTCAAGTTGTAAGGTCCATAACTTGAAAGGTATAAATAGGGAGGCACCCTCCCTCATTTATACACACACTGACTCACTCACTCAAGTTCACAAGAGGAGAGAGAAGATCAAGGAGGAGAGAGAAAGAGTTGCAAAACACTTCTTATACTTGGGTTTTTCTATCTTGTGATATTGCCTTAGTGACAAAACTATTCTGAGAAAGTTTGCGGGGTTTTCTCCTTTATGGTTTCCCCAAGGAAAAACTCTGTGTCTTGTGTATCTGCTCTATCTTATGCATCTTGTTGTGCTTGTTATTCTTTCAGATAAAGATCCTAATCAATTTGAATTAGATTAGAAAAACTAAAACATCCATCCAAAAAGAATTATCCAGTCACTCTGAAGATCGAATATCCACCCAAACCCTACCAGAGAATTATTGTGGACCATTCCATAGCATATTGGTCATATCTCCATCTTTCTAGAGCCCATTTTTGAGATCTATATAAAGAAGAGGGTGGGGTTTGCATATGGGTGACTTATACATAGAGAGAGCAACTTGTATCTTGACAAGGACCCGCCATATGGTATGCATGTCACATCCATACTCTTCAGAGGGCCACTATTACCTTATGTGTTGATTCTGGGAATCCAATTCATTTTCTGGAGCAGTTACGAATGACTAAAGAAAAAGGAAGACGTTTTTCCTTGCATGGGCGAATTGCTTTGGAGGTGCAACTCGTTTTCTGACCTGGCCTCAGTGCATGGCATGCATGTCTCTTTCATCTTGTTCGGTTATTCAATCTATGATTATTGGTATGTCCTTGCTATGTATTTGAAGTTTATTTCATTATAAATATGAGTTTTACTATTTCTAGGGTTTGAAGACTATCATGCAAATACGTGCAAGTCCATGTTATAGGTTGTAAGCATCAAGAAACTTTGAACCAATAACAAATACCTCAACCAATCAGAACAATAACACAAAATATCACTTTGGGATTACATTGGTATCAGAGCATGTTCCTCGTCAACTGTGGGCTTGACATGAACATGCAAAAAGCAGTTAGATGAATCCAAAAGTTACTACATTTGTCACATGCAAGAGGAGAAGGGGTAGATACACAAAAGATCCAGATCTAGAGAAGATAAATTTAGAGGACACAAAATCAGAGGATCAGAATATGACAGATTCATTGGCAAACAGGGGAAAGGGAACTATGGAAGAAGAGGATAGGATCGCTTTCAATAGTCTCATTAGTGCTTTGAACGATTAGGCTAAAGGCCAAATGGAGGTGTTAAGTGCAATAAACAGGTTGGCAGATAAACCAGGGAAAGATCAGCACAAATTACAGATCACGCAGGGTGATAGGGTATCCACCAGTGGCAATGGGAGTCAGGCACATACTACCATCCAGAATACTCCTCACATATATCGCAAGCCTTCCAAACCTACCATGCCTTAGTTTTTGGAGAGTTTTGCCACAAGGCCGATAGTGCTAGTTGAGCAGAGTGAACCATTCAGAGCATATCTACAAGAATACAGGGACATAGGGGATGATTTTCACTCAGCCATGTCCTTTTCAGAGTTTTACAATATGAAGAGCAGGAACAGGCCAAGGGAATTTAAGAGGGCGTTTAATCAGAACTATGAATTGCAACGGACAATGGGGAAGTTGACCAACCCCAATTTTATGGGACACGTAGTTGTTTGGCAAGGATTTGGGTGCAGAAGTTGGATACCTACTTCCAACTTGTTACTGACTAAGTCATACTTAGTTGGACTTCAAGTGAGCCGACAAAGTTTGAACAAGGTTACTTGTTCATGATCAGTGTTTAGAAGTTCAACCAGGCCTTCTAGGTCCTTTTTATTTTTTGTACCGCATGTTCATACCCCCTTGGGGGAGTTGTAATAAAGTGTGCTAGCATGATAAATTTGTAAAGAGTTCAGCTTTCCAAGACTTAAACATCAATCTAATCATTCCAAGGTGTTTTCCCCTTGTCAATTATGCAATGCTGAATAAGCGATGTATAATTTTCGAGTTTTTCATTGCTCGTCCAAAGCTAAAATGGTCGTCTTGGTGGTTAGGCCTTGGGAGGTTAGTACAACTCATGTGTCAATATATATGAGCATGCTAGGCATTGTTTTTGAATCGTATGGACATGTGCTGGGTCCCCCTAGAGTTTCGTATGATTCCGAGAAAAATAATTTTTCCCGCAAAATTAGGCCATTTTTAATGGTTTAATTAAAAAAACTTCAAAATGTAATAAAAGTTAGGTTTGGAGTCTGTTTTTGGCGTGGGGATGCTCGTTTTCATACTCAGAGCATCCTCTTTACCCCAGAGAGCCCTTTTCATATGATTCGAACGGCCAAAACACCTTGTGGAGCATTATTCATCTAACGGAGCATCGTTTTGGCGTTTTAATGCTAAAGGTCCATCATTTTGGCACCAATGTCAAAAAAATTAGTAAGTCAAAAAGTCAAATAAAGAGTGGGGAAGTGACATGGCATGGGTCCCCCATGTCATGCGACCCTCTTTAACTTGTAAACATCTTAAACTTTGGTTTAAAGTTTGAGTGGAAATGAGGTTTGAAATGGGTGACGTCAACCACACTCACGCTAGCATAGGCTCGTGCATGAGGTAGGAAGAGTGGGTGGACCCCTCTTCAAACTTGAAGTTTAAAAAAGAAACTTTGGTTTGATTTTTAGGAGGGCTAGCAAATGTATTATGAGATGACATCACCCTCACCAAACTTCACGTCAACTTTTAAGCTCGCGCATGAGGGAGAAGGAGAGCAAGCGAGTGGGTGGTTGGTTGTATTTTGGCGCTTAATGACTGGTTTTTTGAGTTTGGTAAAGATAGGTGGCACTTGCTTCTTCATTTCAACTCAGTTTGATTAGGTTCAACTCAGATACACTCCCAATCTATCTTCAGTGTAGGTAGCAACCCCCCTGGATCTCTCTTGGTTATTTAAGCAAGGTCCATTGACATTCACTCTCTTTAGCATGAAGTGTATGGAACCTCTGCTCTTACTTGTAATATGTTGAGTATTTTTTGTGAATAAAGATTGGCTTTGGAGGTCATATTGTGGATTGTTGTTCTAGCTGGATGATGCTATGCTTGTATGGGTGAGGTAACTATAGAGTGTTAAATCTTGCATTTTGCTTAATAACATATTGAAGGGTTGGCCTAAATGATTAGTATTGATCAATAGGATGAGCATTGTTGTTTCAACTCTTAGTGAAAATTCCACTTTTGTCAAATTCAAGATTTTGTATATTTACTTGTTTGTGAGTATGCTCTCTTCATTCACATTTTGGATTTCACTAACCATTTAACAAGTTTATGCAAGTGCAAGTGTCTTTCAAGTTTCTCTTGGGTGGATTTGAAAGAGATCTAGTTTGTTTCTCCTACTCTCTGCTCACCTTTCAAGAAACATTGTCTTCTTGAAGCATTTCAATCGATCTTCAATTTTATCACCAGGGCTCCTAACCTTCTTCTTTTAAAAATTTAAACTTATCACTCGGTTACTTGGTTACTTGCTTTTATACTTGAGATCTACATGATTAAGATAAATATCTTCCTTAAATCTAGTTTATAGAGGTGTTTCATTTGTTGCTTAGATCTAAATTTTCATAAAGTTGATCTCTCTTTCATCTAGATCTAGCATCAATTCTACTTTTATTCAAAAGCATTTCAAGGATATTTTTAGCTTGCTAGCTTAAAGTAGTTTGCATTGAGTATAATAAGAATATCTAACATCAAGTGACCTATTGGAAGCCTTGCAAAGGCTGTCCAAGACCCTAAGAAGTTTGGTTTCAATCCCAATCTTCTTCATTATTCGCTTTTCTTCTGAATTAATTGTTTATCTTAGAATTTTTTCCATTTTTTTTATATTGTCCAAAGACACTTTCAAAGTGTTTTTGGACACTTTCTACTGATAAAAGCTTGCGGGTTTTTAGCAGGTCCACTAATAAAGAGAAAGAAATGCTACCCAAATTTTGATTTTTGGGCCATCCGAAGCTTCCCAAGGGTTCCCCCTACTTCCGTAGCTTCCTTTTCCCAAGATTTTGTAAGTCTTTGGATCCCAGATAACAAGAACCAAAGAGCATTTCTCTTCAAGCATTGTAACTGAGAGTAATAAAATTTCTTGAGTAGGCTCTTCAGAGCCCACTCCCCATCCCGCCAGGGGGGATCCGCGTCTTTGTCATCTTTTGTGATTTTCCTGTTTTTAGTGTAGTTTCTTTATGCAGGCCAGTATACTTTGATAGGTGTTGCAATTTGTTATATCATTCGCATCTATTATGTTAAAGTAATACAAATACTAATCCCACGACTTCCTGAGTTACCCGAAAGGGGAAAGAGATGCGTGGTAGGACTAATTAGAACACATTTGCTTATTTCCTTTTTGGTATTGTTCTTTACTTTTTTGCAAATTTACACCCCTTGCTTTAACAGCTACTCTATTTCTCATGTGATTAGAAAGGTAAGTGTAAATAGGCACATGTTTGATCAAGAAACAAAAATAAAATAAATATTATTATACATTAGGTACTCCTTGATAACTTCTATTGTGACTATGATCTGTTCCATATACTAATAACAATGCACAGTAGAACAAACAGCTAACAGTCTAGCTAAACTCACCTTAAGGGTTGTGTTCAAATTGTTGCGTGCATTACTAAGAAGCTTGATCTGGTCATGGTTTTCAATCAGTGTTTGGCATTCTTGACATAACCTGTCCCAAAAATAGAATGTTCAAGTTGCAAACGTTATTCACTCACATTCATAGCAGCAATTTGTTACTATTCCTAGAAAGATCAGAACCAAACTACAATTAGAAACATGTTTGAATCAAAGTAATAAAAACCTATTCAATATTGTGGCTCAAATTAATCACATACGCAAAAAGGATAACCCTATTATTTTCAACATAAAAAGCAGAAGCTTGTGTTTCTAGAAATTCCAAGTTAAAAAAAAACTATGCATAGTCCATGATATAGCCCATGTACAGCTTCACCGGGCCTAATGGTTAAGAACATCTGTTTCTTCGTAGGAGGTCACAGGTTCAAACTTCAAATCCAGAAGAGGGTAGGGTACCTACACCTCCGTAGACTTTAGCAGTCAAATTGCTGCACGAAGGGTGTCCTTTGTCCCACAAACTAGGGGGTCTCATACACCAATTTGGTGTCTAGCTTGGACATGACCTTAAAATTAGATTATTATTATTATTACTATTTAGAACAGAAGGAATCTGCCATATTTATAATTGACTTTTACATGTAAAATATCATGAATTAGAACAACTTCTCAAGCCATAGCTTTTGTTTAAAGTTTATACTGCCTTATGCAACGGATAATACATTGTTTTAACATAAGAGTGAAAATGCTTCTGATGGTTTAAAATCATTAATTGCTTTATACTGCCTTATGTAATGGATAATACATTGTTTTGACATGAGAGTGAAAATGCTTCTGATGGTTTAAAATCATTAATTGTGTGATTTATGGTCTTATAGTAATGTGCATAATAAAAGATGTGTTATAGTAACACTTAATAAAGTGTAATGTGTAATATAGGTCACGTATATGTTAAATTAACCAACTAGGTTAATGAAATGTAATTAGAGTCAAACTATGGTAGTTAGGGTAACAAGGTAGCACAACTACCTAATGTCTGAATAAAAGAATTATATCATTGTATCAATGACTCTAGTTACTAAAACATATTTTGTCATTATATCTCTCTCTCATGTTATGGTGGCATATCTTCAAAATACCAATAGTTTGTATCAAAGCAGGCGGCATTTGGAGCATGACAAAGTCTGTGCATTTAATATACATAAAGTATGTTACAGCTCATAATATTATATACTAATATAAATAAACATATAATACATATTAATAACTGTAAATGATAGTAACCAACCATAAGCCAGCTGCCTCAAAAAGTGACATACATATATTCATGACCAATCAATGAGTATTTATAATGTCACAAGCAATTGTAAATCATTATCACATTCATACCTAACAAATAGATTTATTTCAGAATTTATATCTATTTTTGAATATGTCCAGCATAAGTGTTTTTTTTTTGAGAAATACTTCTTATAGAATCAGATGGTATCAATGCCTTCGATCTGGGACCAATATCTCTGTTGCAAACCCTCAAAGATAATTCAGGAAGCTGGTCTTCAGTAGTTTCATCAACTTCCTGAGTTTACAGCACACCCTTTCTGGATAGACACTATCATCAAACTGGTAAAGTTGTTGCATCATCTTCAGAGCTTTCCTGACCAATATCCATAACTTGCTTACATTATTAGTACTCAGGGGTATCTTGTTTCTTGCAACAACGAGTATATCAATGGATCGTCTTTCCCCGCTCATGTACTCTCAATGGATCGTCTTTCCCCGCTCATGTACTCTTTGGATGCTCCTGGCCACCTCCTACCGACTAAGCAAGAGCTGAATATTATTAGGGAGGATATTTATATGCATTACATCCAAGGCAGTTGGATCACACCTCAAGGAGAATTGAAGTCCAAGATGGTCTTCTATGAAAAGCATTTCATGGATCTAAGGGACGACCTCATTGTTCAGCCCCACTTACATGCTTTGACACTGGATGCATGGGTTCAAGATCCCCTTAGGGCAATTCTGGGTGGGCTCACATCAGATTCCAAGAGAGCACATATTATGTTGGCCCAATCACAGGTTAGAGACAAAGATAAAGGAACATTTTATATTCAAGTGTCCCCAATGCTATGAGATACACAAACAGTACTATTTTGTAGGCTAAGCTTGTAATATTCATTCTAAAATCTCAAGTAAAACACTACATAATAAGAGACTGCAAAATATTGGAAGATATGTTGCTACAAATTGTTCCAATGGAATATCCATCGCAGCTGACAAATCATATTTATAAGTACATATATTATCTAGATAGATAAATATATATATATACATGTATGTATGTATACTTATGGTCAGTTATAGGAGATTTTAATTAATCTTCTCAATAGTGTATGTATGTGTGTATGTGTGCATTAGGATGCAGTCATCCCTAGGGTTACCATAGGCGTCTCGATCACTAGGGTAAAGAACTTCTTTTTAGGTCCTGTTACCTACTAAGTCATGCTTAGTCGGTATTATCAAGTGAGTCGGGTGATGAGAACATACACTTGTTCACCTTTCAGAATTCAGAAGTCACTCAGGCTTTGTCTGGGAACTTTTTGTTATTTTTTTGTAAACACATGTTCATACCCCCTTGGGGAAATTGTAAAAAATGACCTAGCAATTAATTCTTTATAAAAGACTCGGCTTTCCAGACTTGAGCATCACGCCGACTAGCCCAGAGTGTTTTTTCCCTTGGTTATTATTGGATGTTGAACAAACGACTAATAATTTCTGAGTTTTTCACTCACACCTCCAAAGTTGGGGTAGTCGTCTTGGTGTTTCGGCCTTGAGAGGTTATTAGAGCCTTCATGTCAGTGTTTTTCAACATGCTAAGCATTGATTTTGAGTCGTATGGACATGTGCTAGGTCCCCCTACAGTTTCGTCAGTTTCCGAGAAAATAAAAATTTCCCGCAAAATTAGGCCATTTTTTAATGGTTTAATTAAAAAAATTCAAAATGTAATAAAAGTCAGATACAGAGTCCGTTTCTGACGGGGGGGGGGGGCACTCATTTTCACACCCGAAGCGTCCACTTTACCCCAAGGACCACTTTCCACATCAGTCGGGCAGCCACGACACCCCGTGAGGCATTATTTAGCTAAAGATGCGTCAGAATGGCATTGGAATGCTAAATTATGACATTTTGGCACCATGGTCAAACTTGGAAAGTGAAAAAATCAAAGTCAAATTTAAAAATTAATTAAAAGGTTGNTGTGATAACATATGTGGTGGACCCCCTCTTCCATGTTTAAACCTTTGAACATTGGATGTGTCGTATGGTATTAAAACTTTGGTTTGAATAAAGAAAAACGTGAGCATGGATGACGTGAGACTCCACGTGAATGGTGAGGAGACTGGCGAATGGAGAGTGGTTGGTGGACCCCCATCTTTTTTGAAGCTTGGTTTTTTTTAATATTCATATAATAGTGCATGCATGATTAGATGGGTGACGTGAGTCACTCTTTCACTTACCTCACGTCAACCATAGAGCTTCACGTGTGAGATGATGGATGTCGATTTGGTGATTTGGCAACTTGATGGAGTTGTTTGGCAACTGATTAAGAGTTAACTGAGAGAGGTGGCAATCACCTCTGCATTTCAACTCAGTCCCTCTTCACTTCAACTCGGATTGACTCTGTTAAGCTCAATGTGACTTCAGGTCTATATTCAGTGTTGGCAGCCCCCTAGGGGCTTGGCTCAGGCTATAAATAAAGCAACCTTTCTCTCTTCCAAGTTAGTTTAGAGTTGGATGAAGAGTTGTTGCCATTGTAATACTGCTATATTTTCATTATGAATAAAGAAGCTTTGTAGGCTATACCATGTAGTGCATGTGATTGTGTGGATTCCCAGCGTCATGCTGCTAATGTGGTAACTGCAAATTTTTTCCAATTTTTGTGCTGCTTTGTATTCTGGCTTCAAGGATTCAGTTGAATCAAGGGTGTAAACTAGGCAAGTAAGATTACTTGCTCTTGTTTATTCATATTATGTATGCTCAAGAATCTAAGTTTTAACTGTTATATGCTTAAATAAGATTATTTTTGCATGATCTTTCATTTTTTGTTTCATACATATATATCCAGATCCCACGAGGTGTTGTGCAGGCTTGTGTGATCTAGTTGCAGGTTCTCGATCGGATGAGGTGTGGATCAAGATTGACGCCATTCCTTATCCAATAAGCTCAAGACTCTGTCCCTCGGCGCTCCACAAAAGGGCCTCCTTTCAACTTGTGTCATTGAAGCAACAAACCAACCTTCTCTCCTCTTACTCTCCTTTTAAAAAATTAAATCTTCTTGGCTACTTTGTTTATGCATGAGCTTCTAATTTATCATATGCAAAATATCTCATTAGATCTCATACATAAGCATTCAAAAAGCTAGATCTCTGTTTTGTATGCTCTGCACTGGCTGCGGTTCGTCCGATCAGTCAACTGCATCAAAAGCAGCGTGGGTGACTAGAATAACTTGATCTCACATCTTTCAATAAACCTCCCCAGGAGAAAATCAAACGTCTCGATTTAAGCCGTTGCGGTGGCAAATTACCCAAAGGAAGCAGGAACAACTGGGCAGTGACCTCGAGGCACAGTTAGGCTACACCCTTGCAGTGTAGTGTTGAACACCGTCTCAAAGACTCCAACCAGCCTACATATTCCTTGTGGGTAGCCGTATCGGTTAAGGGTTTTGGACATACTCCCCGTACCCTCGGGTATATTGGGAGTCCCCTTCCCCCCTAAGTTATCAACTCATCTTACATTAACTTAAAATTTGACCAAGAGCACTTGCAACATCCTTTTCGCATTTTCAACAACAATTTCATTTATGGACTGCATTATTGGCACTGGTCTATTTTTGATATTATCATATGTTTCCGCATTTTTGGTTATCATGTATTAATTTTTATGTTGTTGTGGTGTAATAAATCTTGCAAATATCTTGTGTTAAATTCATTTATCAACTCCTAAATAACTTATTTCATCACCATAAACACTAAAGCCTAAAAGCCTTAGCAATTAACAGGGTCTACCCCCCTTGGCTTCGTTAGGAGTTGGCCTAAACGGAGGAGTCAAGAACAAGGTGACAGCCTTGACTCGAGACTTGCCCCCAAGGACACACCGAGTGGCTTGAAGATTTCTGCCACGTCCCCCCCCCCAGGTGTGTGAAAGGCGACAACAGGTCCAAGACTTCTCCACAATGGATCATCCTTTGGACTTAGTCAATTACAAGGAAGAAGTGCCAAGTCCCATCTCCATATTTTGCACTCATCATGAGCTTTAGATATCTGGAATAGTGCTTAAGCCTTCAAAAGTTCAAAGATGACAGTGAGGAGGTCATTCTAGGATCTCCCATTAGGTACGACAAGCCACTTAGCGAAGGATCTTCCCTTGCATTAGATATGTTAAGTCAGAGAGGTTCGGTTCTATCTACTTGTCCTAACAAAGGACAACTACCCTTCAGACTCTAAACAACATCCTACGGAAAAGTGCATCGTTGGATGAAGTAAGTCCTCGACCCATTTTGTAAGGTTTCAATTGCTTGTTTTGGCAACTGGAATGTAGCATTTCGGATCAAAATTACAAAAGCATGTCACAAAATCTCTGTCCCTTTGGATCCCAAAGCAAAGGAACCCTCTAAGCCCGATGAAGAACCATTTTTTCAAGTTTTCTGCAAAACATTCCAGCCTATGTGGCTGCCCAAGAAGCCCAAAATCTGCAATTTTAGCCTCCTCTTGGCTACCCTCATCCTCTTCACATGGGGGAACAATCACATCCAATATTTCTTCAAAATTTAAGGGTTTTTTACTGCTTTATCCATCTCAAAATCATCAAAGACTTTTTATGAACTTCAAAAATTTGAGAAAATAACATGTTTACCAAACCCTTTTCTTCCTCATGTGCTTGATCTTCAAATGAATGCTTGGATAGTTGAGTGCTCTCATCCCATGTGCGTGGATGTTTGGAGTTGTACATCCTCAAGATATGCACAATCATCCTATTGACTACATGTGTGTATCCATCAACTTGGTCAGCTTGGTGTCCATCATCAACCATTGGCTAGACCATAAAGTACTCAGGAACCTACTATCTCGATTTGAAAAAACGATCTATTCCATGATGGACCTACTTCATTACTACTAGAACCTTTTGATCTTGGATCCTTTAGTCTTATACATTTCCACCCCTATGCAGTCTCTCATGCCCACGGTCGAGGGTTCCTCATGTTTTCCATGACCTAGCATAGATTTCATGCTACGTTCTACTTTACTTTCCTTTCCTTTCTTCTGCTTTTTATAGGTCATTTGGTACTACCGCTTTGTTATAACAACTTTGTACTCAACAGTCCCATTGACCTGCTTCGTGGTCATTAGTTGGGTATTAATAAAATTATCTTATCTTTTATTTACAGCATGGCCCAACATGATTTTTGCAATCACTCTAGGATGGAGCTTCTTAAATTTCAAAGACTAGATTTGCTAGCTACTACCTCGGTCCTCAACTTCGAGCACCTTTTGAAGATAAGCAAAGCATTGACTAGTATGGTCTCAAATGGTTCATGGTAGGGTTCAAAAGATAGGGCTGCATTAGCATCTAATAGACGTGAATTTTAGAAGGTGAAGGACATTGTTCTTAATGGTTAGCTTTGGGCACAACTTAGGTATCTTCTACAGTTCACCAAGCTCATCTATACTATGTATCGGTTTGCAAATATAGATCAATCAGTGATAGAGGAGGTGTATGAGTAAATGGATGGCATCCTAGACCAAATCAAAGACATTGTTGAGGACAGAGATACAACCTGTTATGATCATATTCATAAACATGTGGTCAAAAACTAGGATAATATGAATGTTCCACACCATGCCCTAGCATATGTCCTTACACCTAAATATTATTCGCCAACCTGGTTGGCTTAACCAACACTTGGAGGTGGGTTAGGAGAAAACCACACACAACCAGAGGTACATAATAGGCATATGCTTGCATTAGACAAGTTGATCCCTGATAAAGAGGAGTGCACTCAAGTATGAAGCGAATTTGGCAAGTACATCAATGAACATGGAGAGTTGGTTAACTACATGCAACTAAAGATCAAGATAGGTTGAATCCAATTGAATGGTGGAAAATGTATGGCTCCTCAATTGGTGATGAGTGGCTTTCACAGGTTTTTAACACTTCTTCTACAGAGAGGTGTTGGAGCACCTATAGCTTCATCCACAACATGAAAAGAAATAGCATGAATGTAGACTGGGAAAAAAGCTTGGTTTATATGCACTTCAACTTGAGGTCATTGTCCCATTGTGAGGCGGGGAAGAATCATAAAATATATGTGACTTGGGACAACAATCAAGAGGAGAATAATTTAGAGGACGAAGCCATAGATTTAGAGCACTTGGAGGCTAAACTTTTGGGTCATCATATTTATGCAACAAAGATGCGACCCCAAACCACTAGAAAGTTTCCAGAAGTTAGATCTTTGCCTTTATCTTCACAGCATCCAGTGTTGCATGGGGGCCATGAAGCTATTGTTCATGTTCCACGAACACTTCCAGCTGCTTTTACTTCTCCTGTTCATAGATCATGACAAAAGAAGTTAGAAGTTTCTCATGGCAAGAGAAAAGCTTCATAGACAGTAGATCCATTTGTCTTTTCCTATTTAAAAGTAGTCTCTCAACTCTAGAGTCTAAAACTTAGTACTTTGTCTATATTATGGCCTATTTTTTAAACATTATATGATAAATTAAGTTTGAAGTTTGAACCTACCTTTTAAGTTTGAATTATTGACTGCATCTTACAACTCTTTGGTAATGAATATGATGTTCTAATTCATTTCATGGTTGATGTTATATGTTACAATTAGTTGATGGCAAATGTTATATGTTGAAACTTGAAGGTTGATGATTGATTATTTGATGACAATGGTATAAGTTATAGCTACCAAATTATTGATGTTATATGTGTACTAAATGGTTCATGATTTTATGAAAATCATTAATCCAATAGTTAGATCTTTGTTTTCATGTTTTCTATAGCTAATTTGGCATTCTACATGTTTTTTTAATATATCTATATCAAAATATATTAAAATATATATTATATAAAAAACACTCCACTCCTAAAAGTTTTTTGAAAATTACACTTCCCACTTTTGCTCCCAACAACCATGGTGTAGGGGCACCCCTACAAGTGAAGCAAAGATATGTTGAAGACTGTAGCTCAAACAAGAACTTACACACAGGTTTAGTGTCAAACGTGCCGAAAGTAGTTCGAGTCAGATCTATTTTGTAATTCACTTTCGTAATAAAGTGAAAATTATATTTAGTTGTTGAATCTAATAAAGTGTATTTTTATATACCCTAGTGATTTAAATTAATAATCTCGACCTTACATCTCATTAAGAGGATAGGGTTTTGGTAGGTTAGGGTTTCAACTATACTATAAAGCAATGTTATCAAACATAAACGGCTTTGACAAAACCAGTTGGTTGGACCATTTCACAGTGTTTTCCAAGATATCATGGTTGATCCCAAGTTGAAGCAATACCCTGACGTGCTCTTTTTGTCCCCTACACTCCCCGCCCAGTCAGAATTTGTATAACCCTGCAACTTCACTTCACCACCTGAGACATAGCTCAACCCATATCTAGATGTACCACATAAGTACCTCAGCACATGCTTTGTTGCCACCCAATGTACGTGTTACCGGTTGAAATGGCAGTCCAAACCACCAACAAGCATATGTGGAGAAAATGACCACTGTCACCTTAGTCACTTCTCCAAACTTCTTCGGAAGTCGAAACTTCCAAGGGGAGAGCCCTATGTAACTCTGCAAAAGACACTTAGACACCAAATATATCTCGTATGTGTTTAAGGTTAGTGACCAGTGCCTAATGGAGTCAATCAAAAAGTGGAAAGATGTACTACGTAAGTGTATGTGAAATATGCATTTATTTAATAATAAGCAAATGACCAATACCAGTCTCATAACAAGCATGCAATGTCATACAAATATGGAGGATCGTTAATCTAATAAACCAATTACTTGCAATGTGTAATGTTACGAAACAAATGTCATCCACAAGTATTTAGTTAATTTCATATATCAATACCTTAAAGTTGAAAGTTTTTCACGAACCCCAACTCGGTTTCAAGCCTTCTGACTTCTCTACATAGTTTAATGCCCAAACCCTCTATGCACAAATTTTAAACAAAATTTGACTGAAATTGAAACACATGAAGTTCTTTTTCCAAAATTAAACAATTCAGAATTTTTTCTTTTCTACCAAAATTTCAAACTCAGAAAATTTCAGACAACCAAACACACATGAAAATGACAGTTGTTTTTTACCAATGGTCCAGGATAAAACCCCCAAGGGAAAACCTGTTTTTGAGTGAGAGAGATTTATTATTTTCTTTCGTAAAATACAAAAATTAAATCAACAAATACTTACCAGAATTTTTGTCTCAAAATTTGAACCCAACTGCTGATTTTTCCTCCTCGAAATTCGTGCCAAAACCTGCCTCGAACTTTGTGCCAAATTCTGCCTGTATTGACAAAATTTATTTATGCACCTTTCACCTCAAAAATCGTGCCCACTGTATTGCCTTGAATTATGTGCCAATCCTTACCATACGGATTCTGGAAATTTGTGATGATTGTACCGTAAAGTCACCTCGAGAAGTGTGCAGACTGTGTACTGTTGTACAGAAACCTCGATAAGTGTGCAGACCATACTGATGTACGATAACCTCGGGAAATGTGCAGTCTGTACATTGTACGGAAACCTCGAACTCTATGCTGGAAAACTGTCTCGATTTCTGTGCCAAAATTCTGATGTACAGTCCCTCGAATTTTGTGCCCACTCTGCTCTTCCTCTTCTTCGAGATTTGTGCAAAATTCTTCTCGAATTTTGTGCTCAAATGTAATATTCAGAATCTCTCTCCTGGTTCAAAATCTCTTCAAACCCTCAGTTTGTCTTTTCTTCCTCTCTCCAAAGTTCTCTCTTTTGGAAATGATCACAATGAATGAATGAATGCCTTGTCCCAGGCCTTTTTCTTCATGGTAACTTTCTCTTTCAATCTAATGGTCAGGATTAGATTAGATGAAGGGGTCACATTAAAGGCTCCATTAATTATTAATTAAATGACATTTAGTGCACCTCATGTCATTTAATAAAGTTAGAACAACCCCTTTTAAATAATCACTCAATTAAATTTACTTAAATATGAACTTAGAAAACCATGACTTAGCCTTTTTTAATAAAGTCACTTTAAAAGCATGAAGTACTTCTCACTTCATTAAATGCAAATTGACTAGGAGTCACAACTTAAGTGTCCTTGCCCACCCCAAGGCAAGTCTAGGTGGACAAACACTTCCTAGGTAACTTTTCAACACTCCCTCTTACCGAGGAAGGTGTTTTTCACCACTCCCAACTTATCTCTAAAGTAGACATGCTTCCCTCTACCCAAAGCCTTTGTGAGAATGTCAACCACCTGCTCATCTGTAGAAGCATACTGCAACTGAACAGCCCCTCTCTGAACATCGTCTATGATAAAGTAATATATGATCTCTATATGCTTCAACCTGTCATGAAATATTGGATTCTCAGATAGATTGATGCAACTCTGATTATCACAATGTATAACTGTAGCACTCAGCTCTTGATCAAATAATTCCACCATCAGCTTGCGAAGCCACAAAGCCTCACAACTAGCCTGACTGGTTGCCATATACTCAGCCTCAGCAGAACTCAATGCCATGGACTTTTGCTTTCTGCTAAACCACGACACAATTGTCGAACCAAATCTAAACCAACAACCAGAAGTGCTCTTCCGATCCGAAACACAACCTGCCCAATCTGAATCTGTAAAGCCAACCAATCCCACTCCACCAGATCTCCTATAGGCTATAATCCAAACCATAATCAATTGTACCTGCAAGATATCTCAATCTGTGTTTTGCAGCAGTCCAATGCACTCTCCTAGGCTCCACCGTGAACTGACTAAGAGTGTTCACTGCAAAATTCATATATGGTCTGGTGTTGACCAAATACATCAATGAACCAATAAGCTGACGATATAGAGTAGGGTCCACCAACTCTCCCTCAAAAGCATGAAGCTTCATCCAGTTGGTGATCATGGGTGTAGACATGGGTCTGCAATCAGTCATCTGAAATCTCTTCAGAACATATGCAGCATATTTTCCTTGCCCCAGGAAAACATGTCCATCCTCCTCCCAAACCTCCATCCCCAAATAATAGTGCATCAACCCAAGGTCAGTCATCTCGAACTATGAAGCAAGATCCTTCTTGCAAGCATCAATCGGGTGCTCTCCCCCAGTAATGAACAAGTCATCAACATATAGCAGAAGAATAAGTGGAACACCACCAACCACAATGTAGTATAGGTTGGGATCCACTTCACTCTTCTTAAACCCAATCGAAAGCAAGTAGGAATCGATCCTGGAATACCAAGCCCGAGGGGCTTGCTTCAAACCATACAAGGCCTTTTTCAGGCTTCAAACATGAGAATCTCTCTCATACACCTCAAAGTGTTGGCTATCATGGGCAGACCCGGGTTTACTATCATCAACCAACAACACCCCTAGCTCACTGGCCATTTCGGCGACAGACCGCAAAGCGGCCTGAAGTCTCACCCGAAGTGATTCTAATGGGTTGGCCAAGGACTCAAGTGTCTTGGACCAGGTTCTGTGGTGATCCTACTTGCGACTCGCAGCTCTTCTAGCTGCGAGGTCTCTTTCTCTGCACGTCACGCGACCTTCTGCTCGCGTCGCGTGATCTCCTCGTCTCACAGCTTTTCTAGCCGCGAGATATCCCTTTATACTGCCGTGCGGTCCCTTTCTACGTCGCGCACTTTCAAGCCTTTTGGCTTCTCTGCATAGTTTAATGCCCAAACCCTCTATGCAAAAATTTTAAACAAAATTTGACTGAAACTGAAACACATAAAATTCTTTTTCCAAAATTAAACAATTCAGAAATTTTTCTTTTCTACCAAAATTTCAGACAACTAAACACACATGAAAATGACAGTTGTTTTTTACCAATGGTCCAGGATAAAACCCCTAAGGGAAAACCTGTTTCTGAGTGAGAGAGATTTATTATTTTCTTCAGTAAAATACAGAAATTAAATCAACAAATACTTGTCAAAATTTTTGTCTCGAAATTTGAACCCAACTGCTGCTTTTTCCTCCTCGAAATTCATGCCAAAACCTGCCTCGAACTTCATGCCAAATTCTGCCTGTACAGACAGAATTTATTTATGTACCTGAGTGTGAGAGATTTATTATTTTCTTCAGTAAAATACAAAAATTAAATCAACAAATACTTATCAAAATTTTTGTCTCGAAATTTGAACCCAACTGCTGCTTTTTCCTCCTCGAAATTCGTGCCAAAACCTGCCTCAAACTTCATGCCAAATTCTGCCTGTACAGACAGAATTTATTTATGTACCTTTCACCCCGAAAATCATGCCCACCGTACTGCCTCGAATTCTGTGCCAATCTGTACCGTACGGATTCTGGAAATTTGTGCAGACTGTACTGTACAGTCACCTCGGGAAGTGTGTAGACCGTACTGTTGTACGGAAACCTCGGGAAACGTGCAGTCTGTACACTATATGGAAACCTCAAATTTTGTGCAGGAAAACTGTCTCGATTTCTGTGCCAAAATTCTGTTGTATAGTCCCTCGAATTTTGTGCCCACTCTGCTCTTCCTCTTCCTCTAAATTTGTGCAAAATTCTTCTCGAATTTTGTGCCCCAAATGTAATCTTCAGATTCTCTCTCTTGGTTCAAAATCTCTTCAAACCCTCTCTGTCTTTACTTCCTCTCTCCAAAATTCTCTTTTGGAAATTATCACAATGAATGAATGAATGCCTTGTCTCGGCCCTTTTTGTTCATGGTAACTTCCTCTTTCAATCTAATGGTCAAGATTAGATTAGATGAAGGGTTCACATTAAATACTTCATTAATTATTAATTAAATGACATTTAGTGCACCTCATGTCATTTAATAAAGTTAGAACAACCCCTTTTAAATAATCACTCACTTAACTTTATTTAAATATGAACTTAGGAAAACCATGACTTAGCCTTTTTTAATAAAATCACTTTAAAAACATAAAGTACTTCTCACTTCATTAAATGCAAATTGACTAGGAGTCACAACTTAAGTGTCTTTGACCACCCCAAGGCAAGTCTAGGTGGACAAACACTTCCTAGATAACTTTTTAACAAGAGTTACCAGGTTTTTTGGTTTTTCGGTTTTTCGGAGGGTTTCTTACAGCAGAAAAGCAGGCAGAACCAAGCTGGAAAAAGGACCTCCTTTCCTTTTATCTTTGGCAGAGTTCTGGAGCAGTAAGTCTGTGGTTTGTCTTTTTGTGGGTTTTGGCAGCAGAAGAGAGGAATAGATCCGAATTTTTTAGCAGCAGAACAGTCCTTTTTCAAGTCTGTTACAGTCTGAGCTTGGTGTGGACAAAACCATCCGAATTATCACAAACACATCCCTTTTGACAGTATTTGATTTGCTGCCAAAGAGTCTAGACTTACAAGCATAGCTTAGTCTTACTGCTGCTTGAAGTCTGGGGTTAAGACAATCATAAACAGTCCCAAGTCTTCCTAAAATCAAAAGGTCAACCACAGTCACAAGTTGAAGCAGTGAAAGGTCAGTTTTGTAACAAGGTATGTATAAAATATCATAAATAGTGATATGTGGGCAATAGTATATATATGTGTGTGTGTGTGTACAAGTGTAGAAGTGTGGTATAAAGTGTTATGAGCATGTGTAAAGGGTACAGTGGTACAAATGTATGTACACTATTGTGTGGTAATTACAATGACCTGTAATACAAGGGGTATGAAGTTATAAGATAATGATGTGCACTTTATGTTAATGACATGATACTTATTGATGTGATGCCATAATATGCATGCTGTGATGTGATGACACACTTCTATGCACTATGATGTGTGCTTGATACTTACAAATCTGATGATGATTGTACCTACCTCATGATGATGGTACATACCTGATGATGACGATTCACACTTGATGCACACCTATAACGATGCAAGCAGAGAAGAACTATTTGTTCAATGATAGTGTATGATGATGTGTACAAGGATGTACATGAGAAGTGTGTGGCAGTGGCATATACAGGGATGATTTGGTAGTGATCAGAGTGCAGAGGTTATCAGTAGCAGATTCAGAGTTTTGGTACATGACAGGTCCATAGGTTCAGCAGTTTCTTCATATCATGGTGGCGGGACAGGGCAAAGAAAGGAGGTTGTAGCCTCGTTTCGGTTGTAGCCGAAAAATTAGGGAGTTGAAGATTCCTTCATGTTGTAGCCTGTAAATCAGGGGGTTGTAGCCTCCTTCCAGTTGCAGCTAGAAAATTGGAGTATTTATCATAAGGGGGTTGTTGCCTCCTTCCAGTTATTTCTAGAAAACTATTTTTAAAAGGCTTCTGTGGTTTTTCACAGACCGTTTCATGATGGTTTTGTGGCACAGATTTGAGTCATTTGTTCAGAATTCAATTGACAAGTGATGGTTTTAATTCTGTTCATAGTATTTGTTATCTGAGTGTTATATTGTCAGTATCATACTTTGCAACAGGATGATGCGAGCTTGTTTCGGTGACCAATTTTTGTTCGTGTGGGACAGAACATAAAGATGTCCTTTTGTTGAAGTATTTGCCAGGTATAGTGCTGCGTTTTTAAATAGGCCTGGATTATATGTTATTTTTTGGAGATGAGCTTTATTGCTGAAGTATTCGCCAGAACGTTCATGCTGGTTTATGGGGCATAGTTGAGTCATTTGCAAGTGATATTTTAATTCTGCATATGAGGGGTCAGCATTATACTTTGAACTGGATGGTGTGGTCGACCAATCTTTGTTCGAGTGGGCCAGGATCTAAACGTTCATGCTGGTTTATGGGGCACAGTTGAGTCATTTGCAAGAGATGATTTTAATTCTGCACAGTATATGTTTATATG